>CM068367.1:1130187397-1130654897 GCA_034769895.1 Magicicada septendecula
GCAATACTTATCAAATCAGTTGAATTAAGGTGTAATGTCATTTAGTTGAAATAGGTTGGGTCATCTTCCATCATTTGGGAATGTAATTACGCCTGGCGTCTTTTTCGTATGAGTTGATCGAAATTTATTAATTTTGAATTTAATAAATTGGTCTTTGGCATCAGTTGGATGGCCTAATTCTTCATCATCTTCTTACTTGTTCATTTGATTAAATTTGGATTACTTTTTCTTGTTTTAAATCAAAATTTGAGTCATTTACGGCTTGGCGTCTCTTCGTTCTCGATCTTCAATAATGGACTCGCAGTTTCTAACGGAATAATAATAAATAACTTTTGGTTGTCATGGCGACTGATTGACTCTCATTGGCTATCTATAACTTAAGCCAATTGTTATAATATTTGAATTTTTATTCAAAATGACTAAATACCTTCTGATTGCTATTATTCTTCTGTCTTCTTATCTATGTCTGAGATATTATCACAACTGTTTATATTTTCTTTCAAAGATCATTTTGACATCCCTCAAAGCTGGGTTTGCTTATGTATTAAGATTTTGACAATTATGTTGATATTATCTAATTACATTTCTTTCTTATTTTATGTCCTTAATTTAACATTTATCTCTTAATATGATTCACTAATTATCATTGACTAGTTACTTGCCTTGGATTTGCTAATATCATAGTTAATTTCTTACAATTTGTAGTTTTTTGTTTTATACAGTTAGGCATTTCATAGGCCTAAGTAGTAATTGGCTATCTTTTCTTATTTTATACAAATTAAATATTACTTTACCCTTATACATGTTTTGTTTTAGTGTTACAAATGATTTGTTTACTTTTTGAATTGATTTGGGTATGTTTTATAATAATTGTATGTTTTCATTATTTTACAAAATCATGGTTTGTCTATTACTTTCTAACTGGCTTGTCTAGTATTATTAGGTTTGTATGAATTTATCTCTTTACTTTATAACTTGTCTATTATTTACTATTATCTACAAAATATAACACAACATATAGGCTTATGGTGTGTATACTTCCTTCAGCTATATTCCTTTTCATAAACTTAATTGAACAAACCTTTAACAGTTATTATGCTACTCTTGTTTACATTTTGTTTATTCTTATTTATTTTTTGGTGACAAACATCATCACACTATTTACTTTATCTAATTAACTATACCTTTGAACATAGGATGTTTATTGATTTTGCATTTATATTCTTTACCACATTTTTTCTTTTCTAAACTTTACTATCTAACCATGGTAACACTAACATTTTGACTCTCCATCGGATTTTATCCCTGAATACCCTTGTATTCCTAATCTACAATTACTCTTAATCCTAATAATAACAATATTCTTATTTTCTAGCACTTTTCACCAATAAACAGTAGTGTTTATCACTGGTTTTTAGGTGTCTATACCTATCAGTAGGGTTTTCTATTTATTTTGGTGGTTTTACACTGGCACTTTGCACTTTTTATAGTATTTAAGTGTTACTAGTGGGTATTCCCTAACATTAAATTCTCTTTCTCACTTAATCATGTTCACTATCTATCTATCTATCTCTCACTTCACAATGGTTAGTTATACTGTTAACAAGTTTCATATCATTATAGAGTTATTTATAACATTTACTCTCTATGTACTTGGTTAGTGTACTTTAGTTTGTCATTACTTTATTGGATTTTAATAATTATCATTTACATTGATTACTTAGTCGATACTAATAATTATCATTTACATTTATTATTTATTGGTTTCTTTTTCATTACTTTATTTGAGTGTAACATTTCTCCTTTTCTGTTCTATATTATTCGTTTGTGTCTTTTCATTTCTTCTCATTTTATTTCATTTATACTTTGTTTGTTTCCTTTTCATTTACCTTCTCATTTGATTTGATTTTATTTCATTTTATTGAGTCAATCACTTGGGTTGGGTCATAGTCGTTTGTCACGTCATAGTCATTTTATTTTCATTAGTTTAAACATTTTATATAGTTGATTCATTGTTTTTTCCCTGGTATTGGTGTGGCTTTTTGTATTGTAACATAATGCCTCTCCTTCAAAATTGATCATTTTGGTAAAACACTAGCATAGTTTTTTATGAAATTATCAGTTATATATAATTTTTTCCTTTTCCTCTTGTTTATTTCTTCTTTCTTGTTTCTCTTCTTACTTGTTCCACTCCTTTTTATTTAGATCCGTTTTTATTTATTTCCATTAGTGCATTCTTCCTGTTATATAATTTTTATAATTTTTTCCCTAACTTTTGGTAGCTGGTTTCTTCCATTACTACCCTTTTTTCTGAGATCAGAGGAACATCATCTCTGCTCAGTTAATTGATTGCTGGACCTATTCTCAGTCAATCTTAAATACCTTTTTGCATCTTGTGACTTTCAATAATAATAGTACTTTGGGGATTGTCCACTTCATGTTTTTTTAGATCATTTTTGTCTTTTACTCATTCTTCCTTCCGCTGTACCTTTGCTATATTCTGTTATCTACTCACACAGTTGATTGTTTTTATTTATTTAGTTGTTAATTTAATTATTTCTAACTTTTCATTAGTTTGTTTTTCTTTTCTTCTTGTGATAATTTTAATTATTTTAGACATCTTTTTTCTTTTATTCTTCTTGGTTGATTTCCATTATCTTGCTTTAGCCACTTGCTGTATACTTGCTTTATACATTATTTCTTTTTCTTTCTTGTACCAGTTCATTTTTGTTTTGTTTTCTTTGAATATTCTATATTCTTTGTTATTTTAAGTATTTGTCTTGGCAGTTCTTGCTTGGTTTTATTTTTGTTGTTATTTGAATTGGTCTCCTTTCTAATTCTCTTATGTTATTAATTCTTGTTTTCACTTTATTTGTTTATTTGTTTTGTCTCATATATTTTCTAAATATTATTGTAAGTTGTTGTTCTTACTTTTTAGGAATTTTTGTAATTTATTCCTTTATTTTTTTATTTTACCTCATATGTTATCTAAATATTAGCGTAAGGTGATCTTACATATTTTGAATTTTGCAATTCTTTTTTTTTATGATTGTTCATGTTTCCTCGTAAAACTTCTTGATGAAAACTTGGTTATATACTCCTTTGATCTTTTTAGTTGTTATATTGCTTATTTCGTATGTATTGTTGCCATTGTCTTTTGTTATGACATAGGGTCCTACGTATAACAATAATAGTTTCTTGGCTATACCTTCAAATGTACTAGGTAGTTCACGATTTTTGATTAAGACCTTTTCTCCTAAGTTATATTTCATTATTTTGGTCTGGTTCTGGGAATATTTATTTTTTTGTTTCTCTATCTTCTCCATGATTTGGTTGTAGCATTTATTTTCTTCATACGGGTCTTCTGGGTTGGTTGGAAAGTCTATTAACTCCTGTATCTCTTGATGTGGCTTTCTTCCAAACATCATAGAATATGGTGTGTTTTCAATGAAATGGTGGTAACTTATGTTCAAAAATTCTTCAGTTGAAGTTAAATATTTTTGCCATTCTATTTGATTATCATGACAGTATGTTCTCAAAATGCGTCCCACTGTTATATGTGTGAATAAATGTACAGTTAGACAGTTATTAAATATAATAAAAAGATTTATTATACAGCTACAATAATGAGTACATCGTGAGCGTGTTGCTCTTATGGAGATCGCACTGTGACTGACTCACATGCCTCGCTATACATCTGTCATGGTGGCGTATCCCCACTCTTATAACTTATGAATCTTATGGTACTACTCACAACATCTCCCCTTTTCTAGTTTTTCAAAATTAAAATTACAATATTATTACATAACATTTATTAAACATACATAACCTTTTAGGTACTCTGGTTTCTTTATCGTACGACCTGATCTAGTCGTAATTACCGGAGCATCATTCGCAGTCACATTAACAATAGGATTATTATTACAGATATTATTTGCATGATTCACATTATTATTTACAGTATTTGTATTGTTCGAAACTCTTCTTTGCGTGGGCTCTTCAAATGGTATATCTAAACTATATTGGATTTCATTAAATTGTGTACCTTTGGATAGATCTTTTCGATTACGTGTTACAATAGTATTTTCCTCTGTTTTTACTTTATAAGATCTAGGATTTTGATGGTTTTCAATAATAATACCACTTTGATGAGGTAAGGTTTCCTTTCCTTCATCATGGATTTTAACTTTATCTCCCACATTAAATTCTGTAAGAACTTTCGAACCTTTATTATAACTAGTGGTCGCCCAGTGGTCGAAATTCGACCGTAATTCATTAAATTTTTAAGTTTGAACGTTATTGAGGTTCTTTTGTCAAAGAGTATACCTCTATAATCATTGGATATAATTTTTTTGAATTTTGTTCTATTACGTCAGCTGCGAGCGTGTACAAATACGTCATTAGCGTGTGTTGTTTGCCTTAATTCCCTGCAATACCTATGAAATTTAAAATTTAATGTTAGTAACAGTTAAAAAAAAACACAATTACAGCTTGTATTCGTATTTATTTTTTGATATAATTCATTGTCAGTTTTAATTTTTTCATGTTATTATTGAATCAAATAAACGCTAATAAAAATGAGACTTGACATTCATAGAAGTATAAGATAACGTACATTGTTTCAATTCCATTGGATTACATTTCATTTTTGGTAAGGTACAAAATTCGAAAACAGTTTGAAGATTATCTGCTACAAAGCTTATATAATTTTTTAATTTTTTTTTCTATGCATTAATTTTTGAGTTATTTGAAAAATATGAAAGATAGGAAAAATGAGGTTTAGCTTGGCTAAGCCATATTTAAAAAGCAATAACGCGTTTTTTGACATTTCCTTGGGTTTTTTTATTGCCATACTGACCAGGTTTTGCCAAGGCTACACAGTTATTTTGCCTATCTTTTTCGAATTATATAAAATTTAAATAAAAAATTAATACAAAATAAAAATGAAATAAAAAATACGTGCCTCGTATTTTTTCATATATTTTTCATTAAATCAAAAAACCGGGCGGTTAAAAAAATAAATGTTGTCCATTGAACTTAAAATAGTTTGAAAGTGAATTTAATGATTCAGAACTTCTGTGTAAACGATGTTTTTTGTAAAAACTCTTTTATCATTTGCTAAATGCCCTTGGCCATTATATTCGGAAATATAAAATCTCAAACCATCGAATGATCAAACTCTACTTGCTGCGACGTACAATTGACCATGTGTAAAAACTGGCTGCCTCAATGAAATTCCAATTTTTTCGAATGTTTGTCCTTGAGACTTATTTATTGTCATCGCAAATGCAGGTATAATTGGAAATTGAGTTCTTTGAAAGTTAAATGGTAAAACAGTACCGGAATATGTTAAATTTATACGTGGAATCAAAATTCTCTTATTGCGTGCGGTTCCAGTTAAAACTTCGCAATCAATAGCATTACGATGCATACACTTGATGCGCATTCTTGTTCCATTGACTAATGCTTCCTTTGTATTTAAGTTTCTGATCAGTAAAACGATGCAATTAACTTTCAATACTAACTTATGTGGTGGCAAACCACTAATAGTCAAAGAATTCAAAAACTCTACTGGATAGTTATTGATTTCATTGTCATCATCACAAATTATTTTATCGTAGCTATGATATGTTTTCTGTTCACCTGGTATTCGATTAAGTATATCAGTATTAATAAAAGTACAATCATCATTTTTAGGTGCTAAAATAACTGACTTCAATATGTTATCTGAGAGTATGTTTTCGGAAATATTTCCATACACCTCATTAATAATATTATTTTCATCTCCTATTAATTGCTGAGGTATTTCAATAATATTTTCACCAAACTGAGGGAATTGTAGGGCTTCATCATTACCAATTTTTTTCAAGAATTCGACAAATTCTATTTCACTTGGTAAGGCTCTCATATTTTGAGTAAACGTTACTTTATGAAAATAAACAAATTTATGCCAACTCGTGACACAATTTTCAATTAAATTTGCACGTGGTCCATGTGGGACAACTGGTAAGATTTGCCAAAAATCACCGCACAGAAGTATCGTTTTCCCTCCAAATGGTTTATGTTTATCATATTCATCGCATAGATCCTGCAATAATCTATCTATGATTTTCAACACTTGCAGTGGGCACATAGAAATTTCATCAATAATTATCAATGATGATGAATTTATGTAACGTCCATAGCTAATATTTGTGGTAATATTCGCTACAGAATTTTCCAAAATGGGTATAGGCAATTTAAACACATTGTGTAAAGTTCTACCTCCAAGTAATAGAGTTGAAGCTATGCCACTGAACGCTGTTGCAATGCAACTAAGATTAAGCGAATTTAATTTGTGAATGATTGCTGTTTGTGTGAATGTTTTTCCACAACCTGCATGAGCGGCTAAACAAAAAACATTAGATCCAGTATCATGATGCAAAACTTCACGAATCACACGATCAATTAGATTACGCTGTTCAATATTTGCAGTTTCATAATGCTCAGAAAACAGAAACTCTTGTTCTATTGGATCTATAGCATTTGCTTCGTCTGTTCTCTGCGAATACGTGGGAACTGGTAAACCAAGTTCTTGACATGACAAATTATGAACATTCAAAATATCTTCAATTTCTAATAGAGCTGTATTAAAGGATACTTCTTCGTTGTAATCTCTCAAAAAATCTTCACTAAGATATACTTTAAATTCATTCCATAATGCCAATGCATTGGCTGGCACATTTAATGCACAAATGTAACCAAATAAATTTCGCATTGGTTTTGGTGAATGTAATTCTTTTGCTTCATTTAAACATTCGCACCATTCATTATCATTTGAAGCAATGCCGCGAACATGGCACGCTTCAGCAAAAGAAGTGTGTATAATTCCATTGTATGTTCTAACATCCTCAAATGATTTTGGACCACAGACATGTAATAAAAGCAATCGTAAATGGGAAAGTTCGATGTCTTTTGGTGATACTACATATATGCGTGTAATGATTTTATCACCTCCACGCCTTCTCTTCTTCCATTTTTTTCGGGAATCTTCCCACACATAATGCAAAGAAATTTCAATATACTTATATTCATGCGCTGATGGATCTGATCAATTCAATTCAAAAAATGCTAATAATTTTGTTTGTCTTGCATTTTCAATTGCTTGACGTTCTTGCCCTTCTCAAAAGTAAACATTCTGTCTACGCGGTAAATGAATGTTCTAACGATGACATGTGATTGAAAATGCATTGGTAACTCATAGATGCGCCATACAGCTTCAGTTGATCCGACCTAACGGCCATTTAAAAAATTTTTAACTTCATCAATTTGTATTTCTTGACCTGGTTCATTTCTCTCTGAACCTAATTCAACAGATGCACTGTCATAGCCTTTATACACGTATTTATAAATGTATTTAACACTTTTAACTGTAGTGCATACTTCAACATTTATATGGCAAGTAAATACGGATTGTATGGTACAACATAACGATTGTCGAGGCAACTACCGCGAACTTCAGCATTAATACCATTATCACGCCTTCTGTATAATGGATATCCATTTAATGATTCACATGTAAATTCATTAAATCGTTTTGGATAATCTTTTGTGCATTTTCCATCTCTCATACATACAGAATTTGGATTAAGTACACCACATGGACCATGCATCATGTGTTTTACAACATATTCATGTAATGTAGGATGTGTTTGAATGTTAGGAATCTCCGCAGATACAACTTTATCAATATCGGTAGCGTTAACAATTTTATCTTGCTCATTTTAAGAGAGTAAAATGTGAGCATGAGGCAATCCTCTCTTTTGAAACTCAATTGTATAAATGAGTGCTTCAACTTTACCGAAGATTTTTTTTAGTGTAAGGCCCTCAATTAATGCTTTCAGTTTGGACTTGAATACACGCACAACAATATCAGGTCGAAAATTAGCTGACTCACCTACACCAATATTGCTAACTATTTCAGGCCAACTTGGATTGCAAGTCATTGTAATAAACAAAGAAGGCTTTCTGAAATGTTGTACAATTGACATTGCATCTAAATAATTCTGATACATATTTCTTGGAGATCCATTGAATGAAGATGGTAAAATTACTCTACGGCCAACATTATTGTCATTGGGGTTCAATTCTAAATAATCTGTTAAATTGTTGTAAACTTCAGACCTAAGACTTGTTTGATTTTGTCAAATGAAATGTAACCTTGTGCATATTCTCACATACATATCAACTATCCGCTGCAGAAATAATTTTTATGAATGGTGCAACATGCTAAAATCTTCTCTAATTGCAAGTCGATAGGCTGCATACTGAAGCATGGTTAATTTATTTCTGGGCGCTCTTGAATTAGATGTAGTTGGTACATTATGAGAAATATTGATATGCCACCCAGTATCACCATTTGGTAAAAGTAATGGATACGCTAAAGGGTCCAATGATGAATCCAAAACAGAGATATTTTTAATGGTACCATTAACTTTTGAAAACGAAACCATATTTCGTTCAAAGGGTGGCTCACCATCAACTGTAGTAAATATTACTGCTACATCAGTTTGAACTGCATCATTATAACGGAGTAGATCTAAATCACGATTTACTTTAATGAGCATACAAATTTCTTTATTTTGATTTTCAACTCTCTGACAATGATCTTTCATTGCAATGAATGACCGAACGAAAGGATTAATGCGTTCCAATTCAAGAGAGATTTCGCGCATTATATTGTTATTGCATGTTTGATTATAGTGTTCACGTAATCTATAATTGACAACAGTGTTAACATCATAAAAATATAATAGTGCATAACATGGTGAGCGACCATATCCAGCAGTCATTGGACCTGATCAGTGATAAAAAACATCATGATTTTAAAATGATACACTCCACGCGTAACTGTATCCGAAATTTTAGCTTCTGAGTTAACCATAGCAAATGATGAATTGTATTTATGAATGTTTTCAAAATAATTTTTTGACTTTCTTTGTATTGAAGGTTCATTTGAAGTAAGTCCATCATACAATGATTTAAAGTATTCATTTTGACTTAAGGCCGGTAATATTGCTTTACCCTTATGACAACATGAAGTGAATGCAGTCCTTTCACCTAAAGTGACCTCAGATTCGAAATGTTTTGCATTGCAAAACCTGCATTGTAAATGCATTAATCCACAATCAAAAGTATTAAAATTTCTTGGAATGACATTCAGTGCGCATTTAAATGTATCCCTCAAAATAATTTCATCATTTTGTATACTATTTACACTATTTAAATTTGCATTTGGTCTATTATCATTTTGACTTTCACGCGAATATATATTCCTTCTTCTTTGTCTCTCACTCCGACCCGTCAGTGTTCTATGTCGAGGAATAATGGAAGTAGGTGCGAATATCTGAATGTAAAAAAAAACATGTAATGAAATTACTGAAACTAAGATTAGACAGGGTTTAATTTAAAAATAATAAAATGTACTCACTTTTTTGAAACCACCAATGATAATTAGGCGAGAGTAAGTCAATTCAAATTGCTGCTACAAAATTTTCCTTTTGCAACAGGTATATATTAAGCAAGCTGTATTTCACGTTCAACTGCACATTAATATATAAAACACAGTTATCTAATATACAAAATATAAAATAAACGCTTTTTTGCCTTGACATACACTCCACAGACTATTGAAAAAGGAACATTTGAAATCACACAAAATTCACAGCTCATTCAGTCAATCTGTCAGTAATTATTTGTTGGCAACATTTTAAAATTCTTTGACGACAATCTCTACTCTGTGCGACTGTTTGACCACCGACTATTATGTTACTGGGAACCAGTAATAAATAAATACAAATAAATATTGATGTGTGTTGATAATATACTTATTATGGAGTATGTGACTCCGATGTAATCAAGCCCCTCTGTTTGGACTAGCCAATTTGTAATAAAATAAATAAGATTGATGTGTGAATCTGTAAGTTGTAAGGTGTTTAATTGGTGTGTAATTGGTGTGGCTCTCGACGTCTTACTGGCCTGAAACACTTCCTTAAGTTTCCCAGCTGGTCGAGTCCCAATGGTAGCAAGACCGGTCGAGTAGCGTAAAGTTGATGAAGAAATATATATGCTTGGCTTCGCCGAACGTTTCAAAACAAAATTTATTGTTTTGAAGGAAATTTAAAAAAAAAAAATTATGTTTATAAAAAAAAAATTATTTTAATTTTATTAATTAATTAATTAGGATCAATTAATTAATATAGGGCTGTGAAGTTTTAAACAGTGTAATGCTCTTCTGAAAATTTTTATTAAAGTTTTAGTATAATTTAAATAATCTATCACCACTCATAAGACTGTCTGTAAACCAATCGATATTTGTTTACCTTTCTATTTTTTAGGTTATCTTCACTTACGGGTGGTAAAGTCCTTGTAGATTATCAATTAGAATTATATTATTGGTAATTAGTATTATTGAAGAAATAAAGAACTATTAAGTATTGAAAAGTATTAATATTTTATTAAGTAATAGCAATATTGACTCTTATCGATTAGTATCGATTCTCAGGATATCGAAAAAAGTTACAAGTATATGATATAAAAATTATATAGGGTTCTTTAAACAGCCAGTTATTACCAAAGTCAGAGAAATCGGGCTAATATTTAAAAAGTATAACGTTACAATCAAATTAATAGTTATTAATAAACACAGACATTGAATAATAATTTGTAAATATAATAATTGTTTTCACCAAACAGCTGTGATGAACCACGAAGAGGCACTGGAATTGTCAAAGAAAGATGGCTGCCGTCAAGTCGATGAAAATATTGCTCGTTGCTGCTGCATTCCAAATAATGTATTTTGACGCAATATTTCTGTTCTCGTGTCCGCAAATCTCTTGTTATATGTTGTGTAGTGACTGGTGTAGTGATTCTGGGTTGTATTTAGTGTATCTGTATAATTATTAGTTCAAACACTTTCTCCGATTCCGTCACTAATTTGGTTTAATGTATTATACAGTTTTCTAGTGTTTTATGGTGTTTTTCGGAGTAGATTTATATTGTTCTGTGTTATGGAGTGTTACTTGATCGTTTCTGTTATAATATGATAGTTTCAGAAGTATTTTACAAGTCACTCGCGATTTCACAATAACTCACTATACACTCGCTTTGTATGACGATTATAGGTTAGGTCATTCACGTTTTCAAAGGTATGTCATGTTAACCATTCAACTACCAATAATTAACTAACTGTTTCCTCCAGTTTCAATTAAACTCTTAGCCCATATAATATTATCCTTAACATTGTTCAAATATTTTTCACATCCTGTATGCACTTTTACATTTTCACTATATGAATGCCTATACTTTGGTTATTTGTCAATTTTATTCACTAGATTTGATTTAAATTAATCTTTCAGTTCATTCTGGTTATTTTCAGATTAAATAATGCCATTTTATAGTGTTTTCTGTCCAAAAAAAAATAGTAATTTCACTTTCAGTTTGGTATACTGTGAAGAGTCAAAACATCAAAATTTACTTCCTGTCATTATATAAATTCAGCCATTTTATCAGTTATATTTAATATTAATAATCCTATATTGTATTAAAAGGTTCCTATTCCCTTATTTTCTGGTAATTAATTGAATTAGTTGTATTCTGAAACATTATTCTGAAATATATGACTCCCATGTCTAAATTTCTGAGTTTAGTCATTTTATTTTTATTTATAATTCTGAATATAATTTATTAAAATCTCTCTAAATGGTATGTGCAATTATATGGCATGATCTCAAGTTTATTTTGTCTAAACCCCTTTTGTTTATTTGCATTTAAATGAGCAATTTCTCTGTTTTGATGAAGTTTGGTTTCCATTCTTTTGGCCTATGATTTTTTAACAATTTTTCTTACAAAATAATTTACAAACAATATATGATGTGTGATACCCTCTCTGACTTTTACAAATAGTATTATAAATTAAACATGCTTTCAAATTACACAAAAACAACTAGTATTGGCCACAATACAAACAATAGTCAAACAGAATAAAGAATATTTTTTTTAAATAAATGGTTGTCTTCAAATCAGACATTTTGCAACAAAATTCCCATTTCCAACATGGAAATATGGTTTACAACAAAGGTTTTTTACTAACTAACATCTTAATTACTCTCTACTATTTACAAGTGGTAACTATTTTTATAGTTCTGATGTTAGTTGTTTCAGACCCAAACAAATGGCCTTATATCTAAAACATTTTTAAACATTCTTGTACTATATACATTAAAACCTTATATCTATATTCTTATTTCTAACTATTATTATAAGTAGGATTCTACAGTTTTTATACAGTCTTTTATACCTTGTCTTTGGGGAATTGTACCCTGTCATTAACAAATAAATAGTATGAACCGTTCAAAAAGCACTATGAAATCTGTTTTTCTTTTTTCATGTAAAACAAAAATGTTATTTTAAACAGATTCATGTCTTATGAACAACATATTGTCACCGTACACATTTTAAGTCATTGAAAAATGCATATTTCATTGCATCCAATGTTTGTGATTGCCAAGAATGAAACACAAGGTTCATTTTTTTATAATACCCAAAACTATCACTGGTTCACTTTCACTTATATATTATGTTAATGCTAAATGGTCGTATAGTCTTATTAACATAATAAATTGGTCAGCGGTTTTTCAATGGAGATTTGTTCCATGGGTACTATATTATTGTTTCATCTTAGTTCACAGGAAACTTTTACTTTATACACTCCTCTCTCTTAAATTTGTATACATGTGGTTTTTATTTCGTTATACTTTTATTTTTAGATATTTATTTTGGGGATATAGGGATTTGGGTGTCTTTTATAAGAGCATGACGTCTTCTTCAGGATGCTGCCCTCTTCTTCTTTCTTCAGTCTTCTTTTCTCCTGCCTTCTGGGACTGGTATCTTCTCCATCTGTTCTTGATGCCATCAGGTTTCTTGGGATCTTCTCCATCTTCTTCTTTAATTCAGAAATACACAACCTGTATTGGTTGATCTTGGCTTATTTTAGGGTTTCTCTTTTATTTATTCTCCCTCGTTGTGGGTTTGGTCATATTGTGTACTGCTTTGTTATTTACTATTTTACCTTCCTGGGTTATACCTTGAAAACCTTTGGTTATGAGACTGGTTTTGGATGACTCATCACTAGTAACTCCTTTTACTTGAACTTGGATTTTCTTTATAATAATGATTTCTTTCCACAGTTGCTATGAATTAATCTATTTATATTAAACTTAATTTTTTCTTCCAAATTTAAATATTATAACTTCATTATTCTAATGATCAATTGCCATTCAATATTATGCTTATATCTGTCACGCTACAGATTGCTCTCCTCCAGAAGTAATTATTTCAGACATGTTTATGGATGAAATAATTTCTTATGATAATTTCATCATTTCTTATAATTCATTTTCTTCTCCATTTTTATATCGACTTTTTTATATTAGAGTTTTATTAATTTTATATATATGGTTACTTGTCTTACTACTGATCCTTTTCGGATAGTTAGTGTCTTCTGAGATATATTATAATTGTAATACATTTTCTTTCTATATCAACTTCGTGTTGTATCCTTGGGATATTAATTCCCTAACATTCCCTATCACGTGGGCTGGGGCAGATCAGAGGGGCACTGTACGCTACTTCTCTGCTGGCCATACACCACTTCTATAAATTGAGTACAGGGGCATATCCATCCCTGCTCAAAAACATAATGCTGCTGGAATTATCTTCAGTCAGTCATCGAATAAATAAATAAAAAGTAGTCTCATTTTCGACTAATAAAAATATCTTTGGATTCTCCACTTCGTAGTCTCTCAGATTATCTCACATTTTCTATCTTAATAAATCTTCATAATCATTATTATACTCATTACATATATATTTTTCCAAAACTCTTAACTTGTCTGATATATTTAATTTAATTATGGTTGAAAACCTTTCTTTTAATAATTCTGTTTACTGTTTACAGTGTAACTCTCTTTCTTCTTCATCTGAATTCTCTTTATACTTTCTTCTGGTTATTCATAGTATTAGCATGGTCTCTATATATAGTCTTTCTTATTCATTATTTGAATGGTCTTATTATATTATATTTAATTTTTTAACATTGTATCTTTACATTAGATATACAGGTTGTTATATTGATCATTTTATTTAAACATTTTGGTTGTTTCCTTTCTCTTAGAAAGTTATTAATCCACCTTCGCATTCATTAACATTAATTCATTTATATCATATTTCATGTGGTATTTCTTCTCTTTGCATTTCATATAGGTCTTATTATTATCATTGGTTCAAAATCATCTTCTCC
The DNA here is from genome assembly GCA_034769895.1 of Magicicada septendecula. Lineage (NCBI taxonomy): Eukaryota > Metazoa > Arthropoda > Insecta > Hemiptera > Cicadidae > Magicicada > Magicicada septendecula. The sequence goes on from CM068367.1 coordinate 1,130,201,736, forward strand.
ATATGTTTGGTATGAGTTGTTCTTCTTTGCTCTTAATTAACTGTTTTCATTATCGTTTCATAGGTAATTAGTCTCTTTGCTTCCAAATTTTTTTCCTTCTCTGGCATATTACACTCTTTTTTGTTAGTCTTCTCTACTCCTTCAAATGCTATTGTGAATGTCTAGCATTTATTCTGGATTAACGTTAACTCTCTTTTCTGAATTAATCACTTTATTTTCTTCTCAATTCAATCATAATTGACACATAATTATTTTTTGGAACTTGGTTAGTTTTAATATAAAATTCAAACTATTCTTTTTATTTAATTGAAAAATATTTCTCATAAATCCTTGTAATATGTTGCTCTTATCTTGTTTCAAAGTTCTGACGTTCTATCAACATTCAAATTCTGTTTAATTCATTTATTCCCAGAATTGTTTCATTCAGAATTGTTTATAGTAATGTGATCTTACTATTATTTCTGAATGTTTTGGTATTTCTCCAAATTCAAATTCTTCTTAATTATTTACCATAAAGTTTTCTCATAAACTTAGTTATAGTAAGTTGGTTTTACTTTATTTTTTTTAAATTTTTTGTATAATTAAGTTCAAAATTCTCTCTCTTTCTCTTTCTTCCATAAAGTTTTGTTCTAAATTATCAGGTTGTAGTAAGAAGTACTTACTCAATTTTAAATTTTTATAATTATATTTCAATTCAAAAATCTTTCTTTTTCTTTCTTCCATAAAGTTTGTTCCAAAATTATTAGGTTGTAGGTTGTTCTTACTTATTTTTGAATTTTTTCAAATTATTAAATTAAAATTTCTTCTTCTTTTAATTCTCCAGAATGTTCATCTCAAAATATTAGGTTGTAAGATGTACTTACATTATTTTAAAATTTTTATAATAAAAATTCTAAATTCCTTCTTCTTATAATTCTCCAAAATGTTCTTCTCAAAATATTAGGTTGTAAGATGTACTTACATTATTTTTAAATTTTTATTAAAATAAAAATTCTAAATTCCTTCTTCTTATAATTCTCCAAAATGTTCTTCTCAAAATATTAGGTTGTAAGATGTACTTACATTATTTTTGAATTTCTAAAATTATTAAAAATTCTTTTTCTTTTAATTCTCCAGAATGTTCTTTTCAAAATATTAGATTGTAAGATGTACTTACATTATTTTTGAATTTTTTAAAATTTAAAAATTCAAAATTCTAAAACTCACAACTCATTCTTCATAATATTTCTTCATAGAAGCTTGATTGTACACTCCTTTGATTTTTCCTGAAACGATTTCCCTCAACTCATATGTATTGTTATGCTTATCATTTACCACAACATATGGGGTTATATTGTACTCTACACTGGCCCATATTATTTATACTTTTGTAAGCTGATCTTCTCTTTTTCTTTCCTTATAAATGCCTTTTCTTTTATATACCCAGGAAGATGGACGATTTTCTTTATGTCACTGCATTGCTCATATTTTTATTGGTCATGTTCATTTTCTTACATAGTCTTCACTCATAAAACCCAGTTTTGTTTCTATGTTTATTCTCCATATCATTTCCTTTCAATGATATTTATTTCGTCTCCTTCAACATTGTTTTTCGCCGTAGTCGGTTATCAGGATCCGTCCCTTTTCTTGATGTCGTGTGGCATTTGTGTCAACCAGGGTCCATCATTTCAGTTGCTCTTATAAAATTTACCCTAGGGCGCGACACTCGGTTATTATTACTGTTATTGTTTTTATTACTAAATTTATCATGATAATAATTTCGGTTAGGTTGGTAAGGTTTGTCATCATTATTGTTGGGATATGGATTTCTCTGACTGTATGGGACATTATTCTGTTGATATAAATTGTTTCTATTGTATGGATAGGGGTTGATATCCCTAACGCCGTTAAAATTACTGTTAAACTGGTTATTACGCGGCGGGTTGTTAGGGCCGTCATAATTACTGGGCTGGTTCCCTCTATCATCATTTTGTATACACCAATACTTCTCTGGTCCATGTTTTGTGTTACCTGACAAATATATGTGAGGATCTTCATCTGGGTTATCACTTATTATTTGTTTATCTGAAACACCATAAGCTGGTTTACCATCACATATCCACTCTGAAGGAATATATTTTAGTCTAACCGTACCCTGGAACTGTCCTAGATGGCACGCTAATGGAATACATTCTGGCGATTCACCTGTGCCGTCATTACAGTCTGGTACGATATCACATTTCCATCTTTCTGACATCCACTGTCCAGTTCTGCGCTGATATTGATCTTGTCCACATGTCGTATTCTGTTTACCTCTGGTCCTTTCCCAGTGGTAAACTACTGTCTTGTGGTAAATTATTTCTGAAATTACTTCGATTCTCCTTCTATAATTCATAAAATTCATGATGTCTTTGTCATAGGTAATTGGGATATTATTGCCATCAATTAACCCATGTTTCATCATCTCCAACTCTTCCTTCGTTTTTATTACATTTCTTGGATACATTCTCCTTTTCCTTGGTTTAATATCTTCCTGGTTTCGGTTAGTTTCAATTCTAGGTAATACCATTACTTGTTTCTGCGTTTTATCATTTGGTACTTCTTCTGGTTCTGGTTGACTATCTTCCTGCGTTTTATCATTTAGTACTTCTTCTGGTTCTGGTTGGCTATCATTTTTTATTTCTTCGGTCTTCTCCTTTCTTAATTCTTCCTTTTTTAATCTGTCCTCTCTTCTTTCTTTAATCCATTTTTGATGCTCCTCTTCCCTTTTTAATCTGTTCTCTCTTATCTCCTGATTTACCTCCCTTAACTCTTCTCTTAGAATTTGATTGTCCTCTCTCAATTCTTCCAATTTCTCCCCCATCTTTTCTTCCAACTTCCTGTTGTCTTCCTTCAATTCTTCCTTCAATTGTCGGTTGTTCTTCTCTATCTTCTTCCTGGTTTCATCGATTTTCTGATTAGTATTTTCAATTTTATTAATCAATTCTTCTTTGGTCGACTTGAATTCTTCCTTGAACAATTGGTTGTCTTCCTTCAATTCTTCTAACTTCTTCCCCATCTCTTCTTCCATCTTCTTGCTGTTTTCTTCCATCTTCTCTTCCATCTTCTTGCTGTTTTCTTCCATCTTCTTGCTGTTTTCTTCCATCTTCTCTTCCATCTTCTTGCTGTTTTCTTCCATCTTCTCTTCCATCTTCTTATTTGTTGTTTCAATTTTATTTCCTAAATCTTCTTTCAAAGACTGGCTATCTTCTTTCCTTTCCTTATTACTTTCGTCTATCTTCTTGTCCATTTTCTTACTCAGGGATTGGTTGTCTTCCTTTAAATCTTCCATCTTTTTATTAATTCCTTCCATCATTCTCATCATTGCTTCCTGGAACTTCACATCTCCGGTTGTCACAGTGTTCTCGGTTTGTGAAGGTTCCCCCGGTTGTTCTAACCGTTCCTTCCGGACATTGATTTCCCCTGTCTGAGTAGGCATCTCCGGTTGTTCAGTTTGTTTGGACAACACCGGTGGTAATACCTCTTCCGCCTCTACTGGCGTCGCCTCCTTGTTGTCCATGTCAACTTCTATTTCTTTCTCGGCCTCCGCCGCCCGTTTCTTAGATGTTGCACGTCGTTGCATTTTCCCTCGAAATTCTCTGGCTTTGTAGCTGTTGCCTAGCTCCAACTAGTGATTGGGCAGAATGTATTGGCCTTCCAATCGCTAATTAAAGCCCCTAAAGTTGTGCGCCAATTTGTAATAAATAAATACAAATAAATATTGATGTGTGTTGATAATATACTTATTATGGAGTATGTGACTCCGATGTAATCAAGCCCCTCTGTTTGGACTAGCCAATTTGTAATAAAATAAATAAGATTGATGTGTGAATCTGTAAGTTGTAAGGTGTTTAATTGGTGTGTAATTGGTGTGGCTCTCGACGTCTTACTGGCCTGAAACACTTCCTTAAGTTTCCCAGCTGGTCGAGTCCCAATGGTAGCAAGACCGGTCGAGTAGCGTAAAGTTGATGAAGAAATATATATGCTTGGCTTCGCCGAACGTTTCAAAACAAAATTTATTGTTTTGAAGGAAATTTAAAAAAAAAAAATTATGTTTATAAAAAAAAAATTATTTTAATTTTATTAATTAATTAATTAGGATCAATTAATTAATATAGGGCTGTGAAGTTTTAAACAGTGTAATGCTCTTCTGAAAATTTTTATTAAAGTTTTAGTATAATTTAAATAATCTATCACCACTCATAAGACTGTCTGTAAACCAATCGATATTTGTTTACCTTTCTATTTTTTAGGTTATCTTCACTTACGGGTGGTAAAGTCCTTGTAGATTATCAATTAGAATTATATTATTGGTAATTAGTATTATTGAAGAAATAAAGAACTATTAAGTATTGAAAAGTATTAATATTTTATTAAGTAATAGCAATATTGACTCTTATCGATTAGTATCGATTCTCAGGATATCGAAAAAAGTTACAAGTATATGATATAAAAATTATATAGGGTTCTTTAAACAGCCAGTTATTACCAAAGTCAGAGAAATCGGGCTAATATTTAAAAAGTATAACGTTACAATCAAATTAATAGTTATTAATAAACACAGACATTGAATAATAATTTGTAAATATAATAATTGTTTTCACCAAACAGCTGTGATGAACCACGAAGAGGCACTGGAATTGTCAAAGAAAGATGGCTGCCGTCAAGTCGATGAAAATATTGCTCGTTGCTGCTGCATTCCAAATAATGTATTTTGACGCAATATTTCTGTTCTCGTGTCCGCAAATCTCTTGTTATATGTTGTGTAGTGACTGGTGTAGTGATTCTGGGTTGTATTTAGTGTATCTGTATAATTATTAGTTCAAACACTTTCTCCGATTCCGTCACTAATTTGGTTTAATGTATTATACAGTTTTCTAGTGTTTTATGGTGTTTTTCGGAGTAGATTTATATTGTTCTGTGTTATGGAGTGTTACTTGATCGTTTCTGTTATAATATGATAGTTTCAGAAGTATTTTACAAGTCACTCGCGATTTCACAATAACTCACTATACACTCGCTTTGTATGACGATTATAGGTTAGGTCATTCACGTTTTCAAAGGTATGTCATGTTAACCATTCAACTACCAATAATTAACTAACTGTTTCCTCCAGTTTCAATTAAACTCTTAGCCCATATAATATTATCCTTAACATTGTTCAAATATTTTTCACATCCTGTATGCACTTTTACATTTTCACTATATGAATGCCTATACTTTGGTTATTTGTCAATTTTATTCACTAGATTTGATTTAAATTAATCTTTCAGTTCATTCTGGTTATTTTCAGATTAAATAATGCCATTTTATAGTGTTTTCTGTCCAAAAAAAAATAGTAATTTCACTTTCAGTTTGGTATACTGTGAAGAGTCAAAACATCAAAATTTACTTCCTGTCATTATATAAATTCAGCCATTTTATCAGTTATATTTAATATTAATAATCCTATATTGTATTAAAAGGTTCCTATTCCCTTATTTTCTGGTAATTAATTGAATTAGTTGTATTCTGAAACATTATTCTGAAATATATGACTCCCATGTCTAAATTTCTGAGTTTAGTCATTTTATTTTTATTTATAATTCTGAATATAATTTATTAAAATCTCTCTAAATGGTATGTGCAATTATATGGCATGATCTCAAGTTTATTTTGTCTAAACCCCTTTTGTTTATTTGCATTTAAATGAGCAATTTCTCTGTTTTGATGAAGTTTGGTTTCCATTCTTTTGGCCTATGATTTTTTAACAATTTTTCTTACAAAATAATTTACAAACAATATATGATGTGTGATACCCTCTCTGACTTTTACAAATAGTATTATAAATTAAACATGCTTTCAAATTACACAAAAACAACTAGTATTGGCCACAATACAAACAATAGTCAAACAGAATAAAGAATATTTTTTTTAAATAAATGGTTGTCTTCAAATCAGACATTTTGCAACAAAATTCCCATTTCCAACATGGAAATATGGTTTACAACAAAGGTTTTTTACTAACTAACATCTTAATTACTCTCTACTATTTACAAGTGGTAACTATTTTTATAGTTCTGATGTTAGTTGTTTCAGACCCAAACAAATGGCCTTATATCTAAAACATTTTTAAACATTCTTGTACTATATACATTAAAACCTTATATCTATATTCTTATTTCTAACTATTATTATAAGTAGGATTCTACAGTTTTTATACAGTCTTTTATACCTTGTCTTTGGGGAATTGTACCCTGTCATTAACAAATAAATAGTATGAACCGTTCAAAAAGCACTATGAAATCTGTTTTTCTTTTTTCATGTAAAACAAAAATGTTATTTTAAACAGATTCATGTCTTATGAACAACATATTGTCACCGTACACATTTTAAGTCATTGAAAAATGCATATTTCATTGCATCCAATGTTTGTGATTGCCAAGAATGAAACACAAGGTTCATTTTTTTATAATACCCAAAACTATCACTGGTTCACTTTCACTTATATATTATGTTAATGCTAAATGGTTGTATAGTCTTATTAACATAATAAATTGGTCAGCGTTTTTTCAATGGAGATTTGTTCCATGGGTACTATATTATTGTTTCATCTTAGTTCACAGGAAACTTTTACTTTATACACTCCTCTCTCTTAAATTTGTATACATGTGGTTTTTATTTCGTTATACTTTTATTTTTAGATATTTATTTTGGGGATATAGGGATTTGGGTGTCTTTTATAAGAGCATGACGTCTTCTTCAGGATGCTGCCCTCTTCTTCTTTCTTCAGTCTTCTTTTCTCCTGCCTTCTGGGACTGGTATCTTCTCCATCTGTTCTTGATGCCATCAGGTTTCTTGGGATCTTCTCCATCTTCTTCTTTAATTCAGAAATACACAACCTGTATTGGTTGATCTTGGCTTATTTTAGGGTTTCTCTTTTATTTATTCTCCCTCGTTGTGGGTTTGGTCATATTGTGTACTGCTTTGTTATTTACTATTTTACCTTCCTGGGTTATACCTTGAAAACCTTTGGTTATGAGACTGGTTTTGGATGACTCACTAGTAACTCCTTTTACTTGAACTTGGATTTTCTTTATAATAATGATTTCTTTCCACAGTTGCTATGAATTAATCTATTTATATTAAACTTAATGCTTTCTTCCAAATTTAAATATTATAACTTCATTATTCTAATGATCAATTGCCATTCAATATTATGCTTATATCTGTCACGCTACAGTTTGACATTGGCAGTATGAACGTAAACAAACGACAGACTATTATGTGTTTGACATTGGCAGTATGAACGTACACTAAAATGAAAAAATTATAATTTTATTGCCTGGCAACAAACTATTTTATTTTTAACAATTACCATTGTTTGAACAAGTTTAAATGAATTTTCAAGTGCAAATGAATGTTTTATTTTATTTAATTTAATGTATTTTTAACACATATTATACACAAATTTTAGCTTTCTGCACTCCTTCTCCATATAAACTTTAACTATGCCAAATTTCACACTCCTCCGTGCGCGCAATATGCTTAAAAAGGGGTACAAAGTTTTCTCTTCACGTATTAATATATAGAAGATAGAACTTTTGTTTATTTTGACGTACTTGTAAAATAGTATTAAATTTATTTGACTCTACTTTGCCTTCATTTGAATGTGGTATTATGTTTCTTACTTTCCTACCATACATTATTCCGCTGGCGTAATGCCACTATTATCAATAGGCATATTTCTTAATTGTAATAGAGCCATTTCTTTATCTTTTCCTTCCTGAATAATTTTTTTCAAAATATGTTTGAGAGTCTGTATATGTCTCTCTGCTAAACCATTTGACTGGTGATGTTTTGGAGTAGTTATCACATTTTATATACTATTGAAACTTTCACATGTGAAAACTTACTTGTCTTTTTCGTCGTACGTGTTTCGGCATCGTATTCACCTTCTTCAGCTTAGAAACAGACTGCCATTATTTAGTAACGGTTGTTGCTTGGAAGGTATAGTGGGCGTGGTGTGTAGAGGAAGAGGATTGGGGCAGGGATCCAAATTATTGTTTGTTTTTTGTATTATTGTGTCGAAAAGTGTATGTGCTTTATATTCTAATTGGTCGTTTAGTATGTTGTTTGGTTGTGTTGTGTGGTGTTTGTATATTTCATACTGTTCAGCTGTGTTGAGTTTTCGACCTTTGGGTAAGAGGTGTAATATTTCAAGATTAGTATCTATGTTGGTGTAGCTATGGTTATGTGTGTGTAAGTGTGTGGCAAACGCAGAATGTATATTGTTGTTGGAGAGGGCCTTTAAGTGTTCAGAATAACGGGATGAAAAAGATCTTCCCGTCTGGCCTATGTAGAAACTATTGCAGTTATTACAATTTAATTTGTATACACCTGTTCTATTGTATTTGTCTATGTCCGTGTTTGTATCGTTGATGTGTTTTTTGATGGTATTGTTAGTTCTGAATGCTATTTTGTACTTGTGTTTTCTGAATGTGTTGGCAAGTTTGTGTGTGTTGGAGTTATGGTATGTGAGTGTGATGTATTTATTGTGTTGTGTGTTGTTGGTATTTTGTGTTTTGTTATTTTTGTTTTTGATGCATTTGTGTAGTTTGTTTATTAAATTGGGGTTGTAACCATTTTTCATTGCTATGTATTTGATTGTGTTGAGTTCGTCAATATAATCTTGTTTACTTAAGGGTATTTTAGTTAGTCTATGGAGCATATGGTTGAAGGCCGCATGTTTATGTTGTGTTGGGTGGTTTGATGTGTTGTGTATAACCATGTCAGTTGTGGTAGATTTTCTGTATATTTTGTACGTGTGTGTATTGTTTGTTTTGTTAATTGTTAGGTCTAGAAAATTTATACTATAGTTTTGTTCAATTACCAGTGTAAATTTTAATTTGTGGTGTATTGTGTTTATGTATTTGTGGAAGTTTTCAACTTGTCTTGTGTTGCCTTTGAATAAAAGTAATATGTCATTTACATACCTGTGCCAGTAAATGATTTTGTTGGTGTATTTGTTGTTGTTTATTATGTGGTTCTGTTCTATGTTGTGTATATATATATATCTGCCAGTATTCCTGATATGGGGGTCCCATCGGGAGTTATTCCCGTTATTCTGAACACTTAAAGGCCCTTTCCAACAACAATATACATTCTGCGTTTTCCACACACTTACACACACATAACCATAGCTACACCAACATAGTTACTAATCTTGAAATATTACACCTCTTACCCAAAGGTCGAAAACTCAACACAGCTGAACAGTATGAAATATACAAACACCACACAACACAACCAAACAACATACTAAACGACCAATTACAATATAAAGAACATACACTTTTCGACACAATAATACAAAAAACAAACAATAATTTGGATCCCCGCGCCAATCCCCTTCCTCTACACACCACGCCCACTATACCTTCCAAGCAACAACCGTTACTAAATAATGGCAGTCTGTTTCTAAGCTGAAGAAGGCGAATACGATGCCGAAATGCATACGACGAAAAAGACAAGTAAGTTTTCACATGTGAAAGTTTCAATAGTATATAAAGTGTAGTGCTGTGAAAGAAGATGATGAACAAACAAGACATCACATGTTTAAAACCCCATTGATCTGAAAATTTTTTAAATTTAAAACTCATGTATTGAGTAACTGAATCTGGATATAAAACTTTAGGTACCCCATATCGTGCAAAAGAACTCCTTTAAAGACTGTATAGTAGACTCTGCTCATGTTGTTGCCTGCGTCACCGTCATGAGTCTTGGAATTGCCGCTACTCAGCTGCTTTTTTATGCTAGCAACTTCCTTTGTAGGCTCGAGTTTTTTAACATGCTGTTTCGATAATTCAGCACTTTTACAAATTTTAACAGTTTTTACTAACGTTAACTCACTGTCACGGAATAACCTATCTTTGACTCGTTTGTCTAAAATGCCGGCAACAATGCGATCTCTTATCAAACGCTCTCTCAAAGTACTAAAATTACAATCCGCACTTAATTTCTTCAATTCAGTCAAATATGCATCAAACGATTCACCAGGCTCCTGATTTCTCGTGAAAAACATGTGCGAACTAACACTCTCATTTTTGATAGGCACAAAGTGCTCTTCAAATTTCTGCAGTACTGTATCGTAACTGTTTTTTTTTTATCGTCGGTTAATCCCAACGTATTATACACGTCTACACATTCTTCACCTATGCAATGCAAAAATACGGCCACTTGTACATCATCGGCCATTTTATTAGTACCTGATGCAATACGATATATTTCGAAAAGCTGTTTCCACTTAGTCCATCCTTCAGTAGTTAACTTTTGTAAACAACTTGGTGGTTTCAAGCCTGTTAATGACGTAGACGTGGTTGTAAACGTCGTTGTCGTTCCTGTACCTGCAGCAGTAGTAGTCATTTTCACAATTACACTACGCAACTCACACACTGTATTCAAACTGAATAACTCCACTATATATTTTATGCACTTTAGTTCTTCAAAGCCGCAGCGCCATGTTATAGGCCTAGGGTATGTGTGAATAAATGTACAGTTAGACGGTTATTAAATATAATAAAAAGATTTATTATACAGCTACAATAATGAGTACATCCTGAGCGTGTTGCTCTTGTGGAGATCGCACTGTGACTGACTCACATGCCTCGCTATACATCTGTCATGGTGGCGTATCCCCACTCTTATAACTTATGAATCTTATGGTACTACTCACAACACCCACCTCTTTCAATACTCTTTCTGCGGGATTACTGCTTGGGTGGTATACGGATGTTTTATATGTTTTTATATTTAATTTCAATAATTCATCTCTCCATTTTCTTCCTTTAAATTGTGTTCCGTGTTCGGTTATTATTGTATACGGTTTTCCAATTTCTGTTATGTATTTGTTTTTTATTATTTCTAATATTTTCTTGGTTGTTGCTCTGTTTATAGCGTATAACTTGGTGTATTTGGTGTAATGGTCCAATAGAATCACAATGAACTTGAATCTATGTCTCCCTCCGCTACGTGGGAATGGTCCACATATGTCAAGAAACACTTTTTCAAGTTTTTTATTTGATGTGATGGGTATCATCATTCCATCTTTTCTTTCGTTATTGGTTTTGACCATTTGGCATATAGTGCATGTTTTGATATTTTTATTTACTTTTCTTGTTATACCTTTAATGAACAGTTCTTCTTCTAAAGCTTTAACCATTGTTAGGGTTCCCATGTGTCCGTATCTGACATGGTAGTCTTTAATTAATTTGTTTCTAGAGATTTTGGAACTATTAGCTTCCAATTTCCATGATTCTTTTTTGTTTTGATGAACAATACATCTTTGTGTAGGCAATAAAATCTGTTAACAATCTCTTCGGATTCCATCAGTCTCCTTCGTATGTTTGCTAATTTGGTATCTTGTTTCTGCTGTTGTACGATCTCATTTACTATTTCTTCCAGGTCCTTCCTATCCTTCAACATATAATACACCTTGGCGATTTTCTCCTTTTCTCCTTCAAATGTCTGATTATCTACATTTATTCTGGATAATACGTCAGCCGCTACGTTCTTCCTGCCTGGAATATATTCCCACGTGATGTGGTGCTCTTACAGAGCGAGGATCCAACGGGTAAGTCTACTATGACTTAATTTGCATTGTTTGAGAAATGATATTGACTTATGGTCGCTTTTGACTGTAATGTGGTACCCTAGGATGTATGTTCTAAATTTTCCGCACGCAAACACTATACTTAGCAACTCCTTTTCCATAACATTATGCTCACAACTATTTAATACTCTGCTGGCAAAGCTGATGACCAGGTGGTGTCCTTCTTTATCTTCTTGATACAGTTCAGCGCCCAGACTGACGTCACTGGCATCGCAATTCAGATAGAAGGGTTGCTCAAAGTTGGGATGATGCAGCATCACTGTTTCTAGGAATTTTTGTTTTATGAGTGTTAGTACTTCATCCTGATCGGTTCCCCAGGTCCACTTGTCTTTAGATGAGAGTTGTTTTGAAAATTTTGCAGTTAAATAAGAGTAGTTATTTTGAAATTTCCTGTAGTAATTGCAAATACCCAGGAAGGATTGCAACTGCTTCTTATTTTTAGGTGTGGGGAATTTCTGGATGGCTTCTACCTTTTCTTGGGACGGAGATATTCCCTGCTCTGTTAGGTTAAATCCCAGGAATTTTACTTCTTCTGCTATGAACTTGGATTTATCCAGCTTTAGTGTTACATTGTTGTTGGAGAGTTTATTCAACATTTGTTCTATTCGTGCACAGTGTTCGTCCCAATCCGATGATGTTATCAGTAGGTCGTCCACATATACTGTTGTGAACTGCAGAGCCTCTTGACCTAGGACTTGGTCCATGCACTTTTACAAACACTGCGACGGAGTTGATGAGGCCGAAAGGTAACCTCTTAAACTGATAATTCCTCCCGTCGAAGATAAACGCCATATACTGTCTACTGAGTGGGTGCAGCTCCACCTGCCAGTACCCACATACGGTATCCCAGGTACTAATGTATTTTGTTCCGTGGAACAAATCTCTTCAATTTCCCCAGGCGAAGTTCGGTCATTAATGATCATTTTATTGATTTCCCGGGCGTCTAAACAGATCCGGACTTTACCACTCTTTTTGGGTATAGCTACTATAGGACTCGTGTATGGAGATTGGCTATACTCAATGATGTCCTCCTCCATCATTCTATTTATCTCCGCTCTGACTTCGTTTTTAAGGGAATATGCTATGGGGTAGGATTTTCTATGAAAGTCTACTGGTTCCCGGAGATTAATCTTACATTGGTATCCCTTGACCTTGCCTGGAGTATTGGAGAAAATGTGTTGGTATTTTTTATATATTGTTATTAGATTTTCAACTTGTGTTTTGGTTATTTCTTGTTTTAGTCTGTTTCTTTGGAATATTCTTATCTCCCGGATTTTCTTTTCCCATAGTTCCCTATTTTCCTCTTCATCATTCACAATTATGGATGGTTCATGTGTTCTGCAATAATAATTTTTTAAGCCTGGATCCTATGTTTATTGTAGCCTGTACGTGAACGATTTCACTGTTAATTCTTGACAGCTGGTTGTCCTCTTCTTCCAGGAGTTCTTCTCTTATATTTTTTAGGTAGTTGCTGGAGACGATTGTTATAATTTTATTCTTGTTTCGTTGCGTCATTTGTCGTAGTAACCCAAGTGATTGGTCATGTGAAGGGCGTTTTTTGGTTTTCACTGACCTTGTTAGTTTAAATGTGGTTACACATTGTTGGGCAGACTATCGGACTGGTTCGTCGCTGTTTCATTTATAGGTCCTGGTTGAATGCTCATGCTGTTCCCTGACGCTTCTGTAGTCCTATTTTCTTGAAATGGATTATTATTTGAGGTCGTTGTATTATACCAGGAGTTTGCCTGTGTGTTTGGGCAGTACGTCCTCTGGTTTGGCTGACTCCTCCCATTAATAAAGTTGACTTGTCGTCGAACGTCATCTCTGTTTTGATTATTCCCGGTTCCCCTATTGTACTGGTAATTCGGGTTAAAGTTATTGCCGTGGTAATTGCTATTATTGGGGTGGCCATTAGGGCGTTGGTTCGGTCCCGTTCCCCGGTAATTGTTGTTGGTGGAATTGTTGTTTGGGTCGTTCCTGTTATACGGTTGGTTACCTTGATTGTAATTTGGTTGGTTTCCCCGATACTGATTGCCGTTGACATTCTGGTTCGTGTTATTTCGGTTGTTATTTTGGGGGTTGTTATTCGATGGGTTGTAGTTCGGCGTATTATGATTCTCACTCCATCTGTTGTACCTCAGGTTGACCATTCTATTCCTTTTATATTGGCCATCATTCTCGTGGTCCTCCAATAAGCTTGCCATTCCTTGGATAGTTTTTATTTGGCCCTGTCTCCTGGCTTTTTGGACCGCATCCTCATAATGGTACCCCAACTGTATCACCAATGATTCCTCCGGTATCCTCGGTTCTAAATTTCTGGCTAAGCACACTTTACCTAGAAAGTACGAAGTTAGGGTGTGTCCTGCTTGCGGTTCGTACCTCCCGTTGCTTATATCATGGTATGGTAATGATTCTGTTATAAAGAAAGTTAAACATAAGAAAAGATCGTAAAGAAATTATAAAGCTTTAAGTTGTTTGCCATGGTATAGATATTGTAAGATTATATGAAGTAAAATATTAGGGTTAATGGTTGTTGCTTAAGCAGTAAAATGCACTGTTTGTTTAGGTTAAGAACAAATTTATTCATATGATAAAGAGAAGGGATAAAATTGACCGAAGTCAGAAAGGTGTACTAGATACCGGATTATTAAACAGAGAAGGAATTTTCTATCTTAATTCTTGATATACATTGTTGAAACTTGTGTAATTAAGCAAACCAATGCCCCAAAACGCAAACCAACGTACTAAGAGGAAACATATCAGTTGTGGATATGGATATAGAGAAGGCCACTATTTTAAAATTTTGTATTGGATGTTTCAGAGTTTTATGGTGTGGTGACCGCGGTCCTGAGCTGGCCGGTGCGTCAGAGCAGGAGCGTAAAGTGCCTCATGGCCTTATGGTGTAGGGATCTCTCTGGAGAAGTCCAGTAAGGTCAGAGGGTGCGAACCTCATCATTGGACCAAGGGTAAGTGATTGAATTTTTTTTATAGTAACACTACAGGGGGTTGTGGCTCCCTATCTGAGCTGATCCTTTTAGAGAAGTGTGAATGATTCAATGAAAGTTTTTGTGTCTCGACACAAAACCTTTCATTGAGGGGGTTTTGTGACAGTACAAAAAGTCTGATATAAAAAGTATGGTATGCAAGGTAGTAAATTATGGTATTTCGATGTTTTTAAAGTCATTTCTATGGGTAATACGATTTCCCTTGGTTTTTGCCTACAACGACGCAGTTCCGAGACAACAAAATAATTTCAAGGACAGCAGTGTACGTGCAGATAAAAAGACTTATAATGGTTACAGCCACTAATAACGGCGCTTCATACTTCTGTGTCATTGGTCGAACACGCCAAACGTCATTAAAACCACAATGACGTGATTAAAATACGTAACTAACAAGGCGATTATGTAACAAAAGACAAAGAACGGTGACGTTTACTCACACACACATACGTAAAATTTGCATAGTATCTGTCCCAGTCGCCAGAATATCACCATGGCAGTAACACGTTAAAATTGTGCTGGCATAAAACAGTCAGCTAAAGTGTTTTATTTGCATTAACAAAATGTAATAACAAGTAAATAGTGTTAACGAGCGATTATAACCATCATGTAAATTCAGTGTAAAGGACAGACGAAAGCTAGACATAACGATTACGTCTGACCCAGTCTGCAGAAATTCATCATGGCGATAACACGTTAACAATTGTGCTGGCCTGAAATAGTCAGCTTAAGTGCTTTAAAGAATTAACAATGTAATCAAAATGTAAACCAGTGTTAACTACAAAAAAGTCTAGACAGTGTGAAGTAATATTTTTCAAAAGTATAAGTAGAATCAGTGTATTCAGAAAGATGTAACCACTCCGTTTTGGAATCAACATGTGACCCGCTGCTAGAACTTCTAGTCTACTGAACAAGGGAAGTGGCAAACCAAAATTTTATTTAAAGAGCTCTTTTAATCAAAAATTAGTTATTATGTGTACACAATCAAAAGTAAATTGAAAATTGTATGTACGGATGTGAGAGAGAGAGCGGTGCGTGAACGTTAAATGTCGACTTCTAAATGGGGGTTGGTTTGCGTTAGCGATAAGTAACTATAATAAAAGTCAATTAATCATGAAACTAATGCATAGTCAGTAGACAGAATTGGATGAATTAGTGTTTAATCAAACATAAAGGAGTTTTATAACAAAGGGCCAATATAAGTAATGGCCGCCATGTTAAAATGTTATCCGGTGTACACGCTTAATTAGATTACTGAATAAATTGAGATTAATGGTAACTGCCTCAAGTAAACGTATTCTCATTTCTGTGACCATCTCTGTCAGCAATCTCGCTGAGTCGAATCCTTGGACCTTAGGTAATTATAAAAACAACAAGATCGAAGTAACCAGATGCTCAACTTATGGTAAGTACCATAATTATGGTGTACGTGACACACGTGCTTCATTCAAGTAATGTAAACAGACCTGAATATAGGTTACTTGATATTTCCTATTACAAATACATTTATATTATTATTTAAATAAAGTGATCTATCACAAATTGCTGCCCGAACTGGTGACTATATAAAATATATTAATGTATTTTATATAATAAGCCTGAATGGTGACAGAGTGGACATTGAAACTGAGAGTACGGTTGTAGGTTAGGTGGTAACGATAATAAAGCGACAAACCATTAACAATTTTTATAATGGCAGAAAATAAAGAAAATAGTTCTTTATTAAGCATAACTGATAGTACGAATAACAGTCAAATAAGTATGACAGAATCAATAGTCATGAGTGAAGGAGTTGTTCACTCAACACCAGTCCCAAATTACAGGGCTGAAAATAACGAAATTATGAAAATGATGCAAATGCTTTTAAATACACAGAACAATAAGTTCGATGAAAAATTTAGTAAACTTGACGAAACATTTAACGAACAAAACAGCGAAATTAGAGGAATCCAAGATAATTTTAATGTAAAATGTGACGAAATAAAAAATGAAATGAAAAAACAAAATTTTAATTTTGATAAACGAATTGATGAAATGCACGCACGTTTCGATAAAACGGAAGAGAAAATAGTTGCATTAGTTAATGAGAAGTTTGATAGACAAAAGAATAAAGTAGATGAAAATTACGAGAGTAAAATGGGGGTAGAGAATAGTAGAGAATCAAATAAATTGAATGAAAATAAAGACAAGGTAAGTAGTGGTGAGAATTATGATAATAGAATTAAAAATATGGTGTTAGAAAATAATTGTGTGAGTATTGAGAGTGGTGATAAGAGTATAATGGGAGTAGAATTTGATAATGAAGTGATAAAAAGTGTTGATGAATTAGAGAGAAAGTATAGAGAGAATTTACAGATAAAGGGGTTGCAGGGGGTAAATTTTTTCCGTAATGTTGTAGTCGGGGGTGAAGAAAAGGCTTCACATGCGTATTTGGAAGACAAAAAGTCTGCAAATAGTTGTCCCTGGATTTTTTGTGCACCTGATAGGTGGTGCAGTGATAAAGTAGTAGAGTCCCCTGCATATTTTGAGAGAGAGTGTGTAGCTTGGTATGATGGTGAGAAATGTTTGGAGAGAGAGAGAAAGAGAGAAATAGAGATATTTAAAGTAAAGAAAAATTATGAAGAATTCATAGAAAGGCTAGGCATAGAGAGAAATAATAATGATAATGAGTACTTACCTTACAATGACATTGAGATAGCAGTAGATGAGGTTAACAATGATAATATAACTTACCTAATGTTAACAGATAATACCAACGGAGACTGGACAAAATTGACCAATATTGAACAGGTATATGAACCAACAGAAGTGATGATGAATGACATAGAAATAAGAGATTATTATAATAATAATAATAAATTTGATATAAATAAGAATGACCTATGTTACAAATATGTTAGACTATTATTCGACGATATGGGGTAATTGTTTATTGTTTATTGTTCATGAACATTTAATGATGTGAATAATATGGTGTTGAAGTGCATTGTCTTATGGAACGATTTGTGGTTAATGATAAGAAATAATAAGTTGGACTGTATATTCTTTTATGTGTAGATGTTATTATGTTAAGTGTATTTGTGTACTTTGCTGTTGTGTATTTTATGTATTTTTTTGTGTGTAAACTATGTATTGTAGAATTTTAAATAACTGAAGAAAATTTAAATGATATTATGGAATTTAGATTCTAAAGGGTTAGTAAATGATTATATATTTGGATATTGAGAGGTATTGTTGTTAGTAGGTAAGCGATGAATTTTCTGGTGGTATATTAATGTGAAATGTTGTAAAGAGTTTGGGTAATAGTGACAAATAGAGGCATGGGAGTTGGTTGAATAGAGTTAATGGGAGTTAGTGAAAATAAAGTGCTGAGATGCTGACAATATATAAAGAGGTGTTAGATATTTTAGGGACACAGTGGTTAGTGATTATATAAGTAGAGTTGAGTAATGTGCATGGTAATTATATTTGTTGTTGATGGTGATATTTTGTAATAAGGGTATTGGTGTAGGAGTCTGCAACGAGAGATGTTGAGACAGGAAGGGACCGATTAGCGCCGGAAAGGGTTACCTGAAAGGGTCAGGAACCGATAAGGGAATGAGTTGGTTAGAGGGGATACACACATACTGGTACAAAAATGAGCGGTGCCAGAGGTTTTAAATGGGATTTGTGAAGGGGGTTATTATAGAGATATTGGTGTCATATTATATTAATGGTTAGAATCGGTTGTTAGTAGAGAAAAAGGAGGTGAGTAAGGTTAGATTGACAATGCCAAAATAAGATACAGAAAAAATGAATAATAGAGAGTCACCCAAACTGAGTAAGGATGAAAGGGTTAGAAAGGAAAATTCATGGTAGGAAGGTGAGGTAACTGAAAGGCAATGATAAATGTGAAATTGTTGTATAGAATCTAATATAATGAATGTTAAATGATAAAAGTTAATCGAAAGTTGATAACAAAAATGTCATAAAATTCTGCTACAAGTTATGTAAATATGAATTAAGTAATGTGAATTGTTCAATGTTAGTGTTTAATGTTTTATGATGTACATTGTTTTATTATGTTGATGACCAGGAGGTTACTACCAGGATAGTAACGATTATAATATTAAAATTTTGTGAAGGTTGTCCATTCTGTGGTAATGATTCTGTTATAAAGAAAGTTAAACATAAGAAAAGATCGTAAAGAAATTATAAAGCTTTAAGTTGTTTGCCATGATATAGATATTGTAAGATTATATGAAGTAAAATATTAGGGTTAATGGTTGTTGCTTAAGCAGTAAAATGCACTGTTTGTTTAGGTTAAGAACAAATTTATTCATATGATAAAGAGAAGGGATAAAATTGACCGAAGTCAGAAAGGTGTACTAGATACCGGATTATTAAACAGAGAAGGAATTTTCTATCTTAATTCTTGATATACATTGTTGAAACTTGTGTAATTAAGCAAACCAATGCCCCAAAACGCAAACCAACGTACTAAGAGGAAACATATCAGTTGTGGATATGGATATAGAGAAGGCCACTATTTTAAAATTTTGTATTGGATGTTTCAGAGTTTTATGGTGTGGTGACCGCGGTCCTGAGCTGGCCGATGCGTCAGAGCAGGAGCGTAAAGTGCCTCATGGCCTTATGGTGTAGGGATCTCTCTGGAGAAGTCCAGTAAGGTCAGAGGGTGCGAACCTCATCATTGGACCAAGGGTAAGTGATTGAATTTTTTTTATAGTAACACTACAGGGGGTTGTGGCTCCCTATCTGAGCTGATCCTTTTAGAGAAGTGTGAATGATTCAATGAAAGTTTTTGTGTCTCGACACAAAACCTTTCATTGAGGGGGTTTTGTGACAGTACAAAAAGTCTGATATAAAAAGTATGGTATGCAAGGTAGTAAATTATGGTATTTCGATGTTTTTAAAGTCATTTCTATGGGTAATACGATTTCCCTTGGTTTTTGCCTACAACGACGCAGTTCCGAGACAACAAAATAATTTCAAGGACAGCAGTGTACGTGCAGATAAAAAGACTTATAATGGTTACAGCCACTAATAACGGCGCTTCATACTTCTGTGTCATTGGTCGAACACGCCAAACGTCATTAAAACCACAATGACGTGATTAAAATACGTAACTAACAAGGCGATTATGTAACAAAAGACAAAGAACGGTGACGTTTACTCACACACACATACGTAAAATTTGCATAGTATCTGTCCCAGTCGCCAGAATATCACCATGGCAGTAACACGTTAAAATTGTGCTGGCATAAAACAGTCAGCTAAAGTGTTTTATTTGCATTAACAAAATGTAATAACAAGTAAATAGTGTTAACGAGCGATTATAACCATCATGTAAATTCAGTGTAAAGGACAGACGAAAGCTAGACATAACGATTACGTCTGACCCAGTCTGCAGAAATTCATCATGGCGATAACACGTTAACAATTGTGCTGGCCTGAAATAGTCAGCTTAAGTGCTTTAAAGAATTAACAATGTAATCAAAATGTAAACCAGTGTTAACTACAAAAAAGTCTAGACAGTGTGAAGTAATATTTTTCAAAAGTAAAAGTAGAATCAGTGTATTCAGAAAGATGTAACCACTCCGTTTTGGAATCAACATGTGACCCGCTGCTAGAACTTCTAGTCTACTGAACAAGGGAAGTGGCAAACCAAAATTTGATTTAAAGAGCTCTTTTAATCAAAAATTACCGTTATTATGTGTACACAATCAAAAGTAAATTGAAAATTGTATGTATGGATGTGAGAGAGAGAGCGGTGCGTGAACGTTAAATGTCGACTTCTAAATGGGGGTTGGTTTGCGTTAGCGATAAGTAACTATAATAAAAGTCAATTAATCATGAAACTAATGCATAGTCAGTAGACAGAATTGGATGAATTAGTGTTTAATCAAACATAAAGGAGTTTTATAACAAAGGGCCAATATAAGTAATGGCCGCCATGTTAAAATGTTATCCGGTGTACACGCTTAATTAGATTACTGAATAAATTGAGATTAATGGTAACTGCCTCAAGTAAACGTATTCTCATTTCTGTGACCATCTCTGTCAGCAATATCGCTGAGTCGAATCCTTGGACCTTAGGTAATTATAAAAACAACAAGATCGAAGTAACCAGATGCTCAACTTATGGTAAGTACCATAATTATGGTGTACGTGACACACGTGCTTCATTCAAGTAATGTAAACAGACCTGAATATAGGTTACTTGATATTTCCTATTACAAATACATTTATATATATTTATTTAAAAATAAAATGAGATATCACAAGTTATGTTACAAAGTATGATTTCTGAAATTTCTTGTTACAACATTGTTATTCTTAACGCTTAGAGATTGTCATTTAGTCTTTTTCTTTTAACATTACTTATATTTAAAAGACACATTATTCACGGAAGACAAGCTTCTGCGTCACCTCTAGTTAATCGTTTCAGTCCATGTCCTGCCGCGTGATTCTTCTGTACTCTCTTAATAGTGGGTCGTCATCGTGGTAGTCTTTCCGGTGGAGGTCCTCGGAGTCAACTAATGATGAAGTGGATTTTACGGTGTCATCTAGAATGAAGTCGTCCTGTTTCTCAGTGGTAGTGTAAATGCAGTTGAGGTCTTAGTCTTCAATTTTCACAGTTATTCCCATCACATTTGTAATAGCACAGTAGTATTTGAGTTTACATATTCGTTACACATTATGACGGAACCCCAAAATAACTTGAACTATATTTTTAATAGGAGATGTCACCTTACACACTTATTTCATTCATTCACATCTTTGTGTTAAAACACACTACATTTTAGTTACATAGATCTCCACACTGTTAGTTGAAGCTAATAACAAAATAAAAAAAAAACATTTTGTGCAGCGCTCCGCTTGGAGCTGTTTACAGATTGAACGTCGCATCTCAAGTCCTACATTGTTACAACAGGAAAATTGTAACAACGCGGAGTGAATACTCCGCCATAACATAGTTCCAAATTTTAATTAGTAATACAGTCTTACAGTTAGACATAATAAACAATCAAGACATTGCTTGTCTACAGAATTTATTACAACTACTACTAGTGACTTTGAATTATTTATTATTTACATTATAATTTACAGGTATTTTTATTTAATGCCGGGTAGGTATGCAAGTTGGATCCGGTATACACAGGTGATAGCATGATAATTTAATAAAGGGTTAACAGTTTTTTAACTCTTTCTTTCTCAGTTTTAGTTAATTATTTTAGTTAAATTCCCTTTTTAATACTCATTACTATTATGAGTTTGTTCAGGGGTATTCTTCGGTTTAATAGTGCGATTTAATGGTTTTAACTAACTTCCCATTTTATATTTTTATTATTATTTATTTATTTATTTTTTTATTTTAAATTTAAATCGTCACATACTACGCCGCTTAAAGAAGACAGGGGGGGGGGAGAACTTTTAATAAGGTGAATTCGAAAGTTAGGTACTGGGGCACACTTGTCGTTACTGTGTGAAGTTTCTCTCCTTCTTCTCCTTTTTTTTTTATTTTTTTAGTTGCATGAGTTATACACAACTTACTTTTTCTGATTATTAAACAATATATATATATATCCTTACAAACTAATTCTTAAATTATGTAAAATTCACACTTTATGACTACATATTAAGACACATAAACTTCTTCTTATTTCTACTACTTAAAACTACTACCGGTTTTTTCTTTGGGTTTTAGTTACTCTATTCACAGAGTTACTCTCTAAATAATTTATTACTTAGTGGTCATGGTAGTGGTCAGCTGACTACTCACTTCGCTCATCTTTTGCTGAACAGGATCTAAGGTTGATCAGGCCTCATTCCTAATTCTACGATTAGCACCTTGCATGGTTACTCAGGTACAAGATAACTTGTCTACCTTGTATTTCCTTTTTCTAGTTTTCGCTCTGCCACTTCCTTTTTTTTTTTTTATACAGTTTTATCTGCGAAATATGTGTTCTTCGCACATATTCTTGAGTCGCAGGTTCGTACAGGGCTACTGTTACTGGGGTTTGTACTGGGTGGAAGTACTTCTGGATTTGGTAAGGACCACACCATCGGTATGATAGTTTAGAGGTGGTCTTATCAATTGCACTACTAGTCGGGTGTGTTTTATACATTACTAAATCACCGACTTGGTACTTAACTAAATTGTTATTATTACTTCTCTCGTGATTTTTTCGCGATTTCTCTAAGTTTGCTCTTAAATTTGAGCGAGCTTCATTCCAGATTTTTTTTATATGCTTATCCTTAATTTGCTGGGGTAGCAAGTCATGTATTTTCAATTTTGTGGACAAGGGGTGGTTTGGTTTGTACTTATACAGTAACTCAAACGGGGTCGATTTATGTCCTTCGTGATAAGCTGAATTGAAGGCGTATTGTATCCAGGATAGGTTCTGGTCCCAAGACATATGGTCGTTCGCATGGTAGGCTATTAAAGCAGAATTGAGGTTTCGCAAATACCTTTCAGCAATATTGTCTTGCGGACGATACTCCGTAGTGGTAATATGGTCTATCCCTAACTTGAAACACATATTGTAACAAGACCTGTAAACTGTAGTTACAAAATAAAAGAAAGAAAAAATTTTATAAAAAAAAAATTGTTTTCTGAAAAAAAAATTTTGTTTGTTTGTTGTATATAATTTAGAATTAATTCTGGTTTATTGTTTTAATCAAATTTATAATATTCTGAAAGGTATTTTTTGTTTAATTCGCACTTCTGGAAGATATTAACAAAATCCGGAGTTAATCAGATTAACTCCTGTCAGCAATCGATTAACGACTTTCCGTGCTGCTCCAGTATCTCACCTTTCGTTAATATTTTCTTCTTTCAGGAAGTCTCGTGCTTAATTAAAACCTTAAATTACAATGTGAAATAATTTTCTAATCCACACAATTGAAATGAATTGATTTATTAACATTTATAAATAATAATCGATATTAAATCGATTTCGAGCAATTGTCGACTCCGTCTCAGGGATAAATCAATATGTTAATACAGGTTAAAAATTCATATAATTATTATAAAAGGTTCTTGGAGCAATTATTTTATAATAGTCAGAGAAGGGCAGGACGAGAAAGTATAACATTTACAATAAATAATTTTAAATAATTAGTATCTAACAATTGTTAATAATATATAGAAAATGTTTAATATAGTTGAGTTGCAAACCAATTGTAGGCTATGAAGTCAGTCGAAGGTGGTGGCAGTGCATCGTTTTTCCATCATGGCCGCTAGTTGAATCGAAGAGGTTATTCGCAATATTCGTCGCGAGAAAATCTCACAATAAAATCAACTTTATAATTGTTTTACAGATCCCCGAACTTGTGTAAACTGTCTAGTATGTTGTTTGGGGTAGTCTGGATGAGTGTTCAGTGTCCACTGGTGTTAATTGTTTGATATTAGAGGTGTTCACTTATGTCTGTTCGTTACGAAAAAAAATGGTTATTCTGTGGTAGATTGAATTATTACTAATATGTAGTTTTGATGTTTTATTACACTTGTATTACGTAGTGTGGTGTTTGTTTTCACTGTTGTCGTGGAGTTTTTTAAAAGTTTTGACTTGAAAAGTGTTTATTTAAGTAACTCTCGTTTCTCACGGATTGTAGGCCTTAACCTTAGCACTTCATTATACCGTTTTAAAGAACGCAATTCCGCATAGACTGTTCAGTTTGAACGTTAACAAAGAACTAACTAACTTCCTCCACTTTAGTAAAAATCTTGCCAAGTTAATATTGGAAAAGTATTGTTAAAATAATTGTCACTTCCCATATACATAATTACAAATTACATTATGTATGGAATAATTTTAGTTTATTGTTCGCTTTCATGAACTATTAACCATATAATTGGTTTATTTATCTCATTCTGTTTAATTTGATATGTCATAGTCCATATTTGTTGGGATTTTTGTTAAAATTACCAAATTTCTGTCTTTTTGGAAATCTAGGCCCAAAACTTTGTTTCCGCCCTTCCACACTTTTACTGCCATTTTAAGTGTTATTAATATAATTATAATAAATTTCAAATGGTCATAAATCCTTTCTTTTCCTTAATTACTTATACATTTAACATTTGAACTGTTTTTTAGTGATAATTTCTGAATTTAACATTCCTCTTTAAAAATAGTTAATTTATACATTTCAAAAATTTTCAATAATTTAAGGTATTTTTCTATATTACTCTTTTAAATCATAGGTTCATTTACAGTAGTTGTTAATTGACCTACCATACCTAAATCTTGTCAGTTTACATGATTCATTGGTGAATTAACTGTTTTATATTGATTTTTATGAATTCATTATTTGGCCTAGAGTTTAGTATTTTACATGTATGGTTTTTCAAATAAATTTAATTCTACTCCTCCTCTGACTCTTAATAGTTAACATGACATAAAATAAAATTGTTTCTATAGTTATTGAGATGTGTAGCATCTAATTCACGCTACTGTTATAAAAATAATAATTAACATTACTCAGCAGTCTATAAAGTTGGACATGTTTGCTGAAACTGTTTTTAACATACATTTAACTCATTTGTAAATTAATACAGCATCCATAATGAAACATTTTAATTTGGATGTATGCTGTGATAGAACTAATACAACTTATTCTAAACATATAAACCTTATTGTATAAGAACTCTTTTAAAATATGGAGTTCATGGCTTTGAACAATATTAGCCATTTAAACGTCTTAATCCTATTAACACTTAAACTATTACCAGTCCTTTCTGTTTTTACTATTATTATTTAACATCCCCTTATATAGTAAACATTTCCACCCACACTTTCTTTGTTATTGTCATTCCTATGAATGTCTTGAGATAACAAAGTGACCTAAAATAATGAAATATTGGAAATACCTTCCATTTTATTATTTCATGATTTGTTAATTATCAAATATAAAAGTTCTTTTATAGCATATAGTTTAAGTTATAGTAACACTAAAACTTCAAGTTTATTATATTTCAAAACACTTACACTAGTACACTTTCACTGGTGGTTCTGACTTATATGTGAGTCTCATTATTCTCAGACCAGACCTGTAGTCATCATGGACTGTGAAGATTTGTTTATTTTGTATCACATAATAACTTTAGTTGGTGCACCTCTTATCATACTACACAACACTTTTATTTATTAATAATTACAATTTTATAAGGTTTTGGGATGTTATACTTTCTTTAATTGTATCAATTGGTTTGGGGTCAATGGTAGTTAATAATAGGTTTTTTATGGTGTTTCTTCCATCCTATTTCTTCCTTTCTTCTCGTCTTCCTTCTTGTGTTCACTCTTGGGTAAACCAAGGTACTCAGTGTCATCTTGTCTGATGGTTGGTTAGGAGTATCTTCTTTATTTTTTGATACTGACTTTACTCTTCTTTCTTGATTTTGAGTTTCTTGTTTATTTCCTGCTATTAAACTTTACTCTTCTTTCTTCTTGTGCTTGGGGTATTTTGTTTTTCACCACTCCTAATCTTATCCTTTTTTCTTGATTTTGAGGTTTCTTGTTTATTTCCTGCTCCTAACCTCCTGGGTAATCTCCTGATTTTTTAATATGAGTTTTCTTTAATTCCTTCTTTGACTTTTATGGTTGTATTTTTTATTATTTAATTATGGTTTTTCTTTTATTGTGGTATTTTCCTTTGAAGTTTAATGGAATTTCATTTGATATTCTTGGAGTATATGTAATTTAATTATTTTTTATGACCTTAAATGAATTAATTATTGGTGGAATATCTGTCATGCTACAGAATGCCCTTCTCCAGAAGTGATTTTTTCAGACTAAACTTGCTTTGTCTGAAACAATTGCTTATGATAATTATTGTAGTTTTTTATTATTCTTGACTTCCTTCCATTTTAAAAATTTTCTTATATATATTTGAGCTTATATCTTTCTCATTCTCACTTGATCTTCCTTGATAGTAATAGTCATCTGAGTTTCATATTTATTATTTTATTTTCATATTTCTTCTTAGTATTTTCTCCTTGGGATATTTCCTGCCTATATTTCCCTAATTTGTGAGCTGGTTCAGTTCAGAGAGGCACAGTACGCTACTTCCTCTGCTGTCCAATACTTCACTTCTTATTTGAGTACAGAGGCAAATCATCTCTGCTTAAAAAACATATTAATACTGCTGGAATTATCTACAGACAGATTAAAAAATTACATCAGAATAGTACACTTTTGTTACTATTTAAAAAATATCTTTGGATACTTCACTTATTATATTGCTCAGAGATTTTAATATTCCTATCTCAGTTGTTCTTCTGACTCTTTAACTTGATGGTTATTTCCTTTGATATCATGGTAGGAAGCTCTTCTATTAGTACAATTTTCAATTTTTCTTATCATATAAAGTTTTTGGTTATTAATGCTTTATTCCTTTCTGGTTTTTTATTACAATCTGCTTTGGTTTATAGTAGCATATTTTTATGACATTTTTGGTTTGTTGCTCTGTTTTTATTAGTTCCACTTGTTCCATGTTCTAGAACTTTCTTATAATTGCCGTTATTACAATTGACATTTAATTCATAATCATTTCATATTAATTTGTTTAATTACATCATATCTTTGATTTTATTCTCAAATTACTCCTCTCTTGGTTTTTATTCCTTCGAATGAATGTTTTAATTAATTTGATAATGAAGTTATCATTTCTCCTTATACCACTTCAAAGTTTTATTATTTTATATTTCCACAAAAGTTTCTGTATTTTATCATATTTAATCAATCAAATCGTATCACTGATTTTTATTCCCTTTTGTATCATTTTATGGAAGGTTTTTTACACTTTATTTATTGAAATTAGACACTATCATACTTCTTCAGAATTACTTGGTTTAATTCTAAATTCTGTTTCTTTTATTTATCTCATAAAGATTTTCTATAAATATGGTAAATATATGGTATTAGTACCATAAATATGGTATGAATTATCTTCTTTTTATTTTCACCATAGTTTTTTTCTAATAATTGTTTTGTAAGTTTTTCTTACATTGTTTTGAATTTTTATGATTCAAAAATTCTTTTCCTTTGGTTCCTTAAAGTGTTTTATAAATAATTAGTTTGTAAGTTGATCTTACTTTATTTTAGAAATTTTACGATTAATTCAAAAATTCTCTCCTTCTATATTATTTCCAAAATGTTTTTCCTCAAATAATTGGTTAGTAAGTTGATCTTACTTTATTTTAGAATTTTTTCGATGAATTCAAAAATTCTATTCCTTTTTGTTCCTTAAAGTGTTTTATAAATAATTGGTTGGTAAGGTGTTCTTACTTTATTTTAGAATTTTGACGATTAATTCAAAAATTCTTTCTATACTATATTCTATTTCCAAAATGTTTATTTCTCAAATCTTTGGTATGTAAGGTGATCTTACATTTATTTAGAATTTTGTTGTTTCATTCATGATATTTCTTCATGGATGCCTGGTTATAGACACCCTTAATTTTACTGGAACCCATCTCCTTAATTTCATAAGTGTTATTATTATTGTTTTTGGAGATTATATATGGTCCAGTGTATAAAAGTAATAATTTCTTAGTTATCCCTTCTAGTGAACTGGGTAACTCCCTATTTTTTAATAAAACCTTCTCACCAATGGTATAGGTAATTATCTTACCCATCCCTTTATTATATTTAATCCGCCGTTTCTCCTGGTCTTCGGCCACCTTATTATAAAATTTAATTTTATTAAAAATATATTTATTTTCTCTCGGGAAGTCCAATATTTCTTCGATCTCCCTTGGGGGTTGTCTTTCGTACATGGCGGAGTATGGGGTAATTCCTATGGCTGGGTGGTATGCCAGGTTGAGGAATTCTTCTGTGGCCTCTAGATATTCTTGCCACCTCCTCTGTTGATCGTGGCAATACGTCCGTAATATGCGCCCCACCTCTCGCAATTCTCTTTCTGCCGGGTTACTGCTCGGGTGGTATACCGAGGTTTTATAGGTATGAACCCCCATCGACAGTAGTGTATCCAGCCATTTTTTCCCCTTGAACTGGGTTCCGTGGTCGGTGATGATCGAAACTGGTTTTCCGACGTCTGGGAAGTACTGGTTGGTTAAGATGTCGAGAATTTTATTTGTAGTCGCCCGATTCGCTGGGTATAGCTTGATGAACTTTGTGAAATGGTCCATCACGATCACTAGATACTTGTATCTGTGACGGCCCCCACTGCGGGGAAATGGCCCACAGATGTCCAGAAATACCTTTTCTAGCTTCGCTTGAGATGTTATCGGAATCATTTGCCCTTCCTTTTTCTCGTTATTGGACTTCACGAGTTGGCAAATGCGGCAACTCTTTATGTACTTTCGGACCTTCCGATTAATATCCTTAATGTGGCAGCACTCTTCCAGGGCCTTTATCACCTTTAAGGCGCCCATATGCCCATATCGAACATGATAGTTATTCACTATCTCCTTTTCGATATGGGTTGGAATAACAACTTTCCATTCTTCCTTCTTTAAATATGGTTGTAAAAACAGTATCCCGTTGTGTAATTTATAATATTGGGCGATAGTCTCGTCCCCTGCTTCCAATCTTGTTTTAATGGATTGTAACTTCGGGTCTGCTTGTTGGTGTGTGCTCAGGTTTTCCAATATTGATTGTAGATCGGCGCTGTTACTCAGAATGTGGTATACCTTAAGTATACTTTCCTTTTTCCCCCTCGAAGTCTGTTTATTAATGTCTATCCTAGACAACACGTCCGCGACGATATTCTTCTTTCCGGGGATGTACTCCCACTTAAGATCATATTCTTGTAGCAACAGTGTCCACCGTGTCAACCTTCCGTGACTTAGTTTACATCTCCTTAAGAACGATATAGACTTATGGTCTGTCCGGACGGTAACGGGGTAACCAAGGATGTATGTGCGGAATTTTCCACACGCGAACACTACACTTAACAACTCTTTTTCAGTGACGTGATAATTCTTCTCGCACTGATTTAATGCTCTACTGGCAAAGCAGATCACGAGATGTTCGCCCTCCTCATCCTCTTGATATAACGTTGTGCCGAGGCTGATGTCACTGGCATCGCAATTCAGATAGAACGGCTTGCTGAAATCCGGATGGCGAAGTATTATAGGTTCCAGAAATTTCTGTTTAATTAGTGTTAAGGTTTTATTCTGTTCTGCACCCCATATCCATTTATTCTTGGATGACAGTTGCGGCTGAAATCTGGCGGTCAATTCGGAGTACTTTTCCTGGAACTTGCGGTAGTAATTACAGAGTCCCAGGAATGACTGTAATTGCCTTCGATTCTTAGGTGTGGGAAAGTTTTAAATCGCTTCTACTTTTTCAGCCGACAGTGAGATTCCCTGGTCGTTCAATATAAATCCCAAGAATTGAATTTCCTTGGCGATAAAGTGAGATTTCTCTAGCTTTAGCGTGATGTTATTCGCAGCTAATTTCTTTAATACGTGTTCCACACGGTAGCAGTGTTCCTCCCAAGTTTCTGAGGACACTAGCAAGTCATCAATGTACACTGTGGTGAACTGTAGTGCTTCTTGGCCAAGTATCTGGTCCATGCAGTGTACAAAGACTGCGACTGAATTCACCAGTCCGAAGGGACTCTTAAACTGGTAGTTCCGCCCTTCGAATATAAAGGCCAGATACTGGCGACTCTGTGGATGTAATTCCACCTGCCAGTACCCGCACACCGTATCCCAGGTACTAAAGTACTTGGTACCGTGGAACCGTTTCAAAATCTCTTCAATCTCACCGGGCGAAGTCCTGTCATTAATAATCATCTTATTAATCTCCCGCGCATCTAGGCACAAACGGACTTGTCTGTTTTTCTTAGGAATAGCCACGATAGGACTTGTGTATGGGGATTGGCTACTCTCTATTATGTCACGGTTAATCATCTTTGTTATTTCAGCTCTTACTGCTTCCTTTCGTGATTGCGCGATGGGGTAAGACTTCCGGTTAAAGTCCACTGTGTCTCGGAACTGTAGAGTACACTGGAAGTTTTTTACTTTACCGGGCTCGTCAGAAAAGACTGATTTATATTGTTCGTATATTTTTATTAATTTATTCGCTTGGTATTGTTGCAATTTTTCTCCAGTTATACCGCTCCGGAAATCCCTGATCTCCTGGATTTTTTGGGACCATAAGTCTTCATTTGAGTTATCGTCTACCTTCTGTTCAATAATAGATGTGGTATGTATATAATTGATCTTACGAATCTGTTGGTGGATATTATCCGGAATTACTTGGTCACTACCAACCAAGTTAGCCGTCCAAGTGTGTCCATTTGTAAATAGAGACAATTTCTCGGTTCGCAAATCAATTATGGTGGAATTCCGCCTGAGCACATCACACCCGACCAATATATTAAACGGCAGCCCGCTCGCCACTAAGAATTCCATTTCTATAGCTATACCGCAGCTCATCACACTGGCGGAGACTTGCCTTCGTATGGTCTTATTTTGTCGGCCGGTTGCACCTAACAAAATAATATTGTTTAATGGCAACGTCGGTAAAGTTCTTCCGCACTCTCTCTGTATTCTCTCCAACTCAGTTGTACTTATAATGGATACGTTGGAACCAGTATCGATCATCAAATTAGCGGGGATTCCTTCTACCTCCGCGTTTACATGTATGATCTCATTATTAGTGTTATTGGCGGGACTATTATCGCCTCTTCCAATAATTCATATCGGATGTTCTTAAGGTAGTTACACCCTATTATAGTGATACGATTATTATTATATTTTTTAGTCAACTCATTATTATAATACCCAGTGTTTAGGAGCAGTAACGGGTTCTGGCGATTTATTACTGCCTCCTCCCGTTTAAAGGCTCGACATCATTGTTCCGTTGTGTCGCACTTGTGGATGCATCATTTGGGATGCTTAGAGTGGGCCCCTGCCGCTCTGTTCTGTGATCTACCGGTCGTTCGCTGTTGGTCAGCCGTTCAGTATTGTCCAAACTGGTACTCCTTCTCGCAGGATAGTACCTTGGTTGATCTCGTTCTCGGCTCCTCCGCCTATCTTCATACTCATGATAGCTGTTTCTTCTCTGGTTGTAGTACCTCCATTGGCGACCATCTTCTGCTCGAATGAAGTTCACACGTGGTCGAGAAAACCTATTATTATTGGGATTACCATTTGGTGGATTACCACGATTGTTATTGTTATAGTAACGATCGTTACCATAATTGGGGCTTCTCTGACTATTAGGGTTTGGAGGGTATTGATTTCGGTTACCCTGATAACCATTATTGGGTCGATTCGGGTTCGTATGATTTGGAACCGTGTTATTATTATTACTATTATTAGTGTTATTAAAGTTGTTGTTCTGTGGGTATGCTCGGCTTCCTTGGTATCCCGTGTTGGTGTTGGTCGTACCCTGGTTGTTATTTGGATACGTCCTAGGTTCGGGCCGATCGTTTCTTCTCCGGCTTTGTCGGTAGTACTCTTCGTTCTCGTAATTCTCGAGGAGTTCGGTCATGGCCTGAATTGTTTTAATTTGGCTGCCTCTCCTCGCTCGAATCACTTCCTCGTCATAATGGTACGAGAGTTTGTTGATCAGGCATTCCTCAGGTATGGCCGGTTCTAAATGTTTGGCCATACATACCTTGCCGAGGAAATACGCCGTCATGGAACTACTGACTTACTGTTTATAATGGCCGTGGCATATGTTGTCCCGTATTAGGTTTTGGGTCGTTTCCGACCAATACTTTGCCTTGAAGAGGCTTTTAAATTGTTGGTAGCTCTCGATGTCGCTTCGGTTGGCCATCCACCAATGGTCGTTCACCTCCCGAAAAGACTCGTCTAGAAGTTCCCGGTTCTGGACCCATCGGTTTCCTCTATGCTTGTCCATGTATTCTTCAATGCGGGCCAAGAACTCCATTGGCTTTCGCTTATATTGCCTGAAGTTTAGCCATTCTCGATTTTCAGACATGGGGAAATTATTGTAGCCAGTTGGTCGGTTTCTGATTATCTCTATTTCTTCCTGACTCTGTCGCACTTGTCCCATGGTGTTAGTCATAGCTGCTTCCATACCGTCGCATCTTTCGGTGACATGTGTTCGCACTTTATTTATTTCTTCCTGTGCTAACTTTTTGTTTTCCTCCAGTTTAGTTTTCTGGTGTTCCTTGACCTGGGTAATTTCTTTATTTATTACCTCCCTGACTTCCAGTACTTCACCTTCCGTCTGACGACATCTTTCGTCCACTTCCCTGATCTGCTGGTTTACAACAACTACTTCTTGTTCCAACTTTTTGACGATGGATTTCTTAGTGTCTGTTATCTTTCTATTCAACTCTTCTTTCGCTAACTCGATCCTCTCATCTAACTTGTTCATGTTCTCTTGGTTGACTTCCCTTAGTTCTTCTCTCAGCAGTTGGTTATTCTCTCTCAATTCTTCCAACCTTTCCCCCATCGTCTCTTCCATTTTCTTGTTATTTTCTCTTAATTCTTTCTTTAATTGTTGGTTGTCACTTTCTATTTTCTTACTGGTTTCTTCCATCTTTTCTTCCAAATTCTTCTTATTTTCTTCCATTTTCTTTTCCACCTTCTTACTGGTTTCCTCAATTCTCTTGTTGGTATTTTCAATCTTACGGCCCAATTCTTCCTTAGTGGATCGGTTGTCCTCCTTCAATTCCTCTATGTTTTTGTTTATTCCATTCAAATCTTCCTTGGTGGACTGGTTGTTGTTATCCATTTTCTTGTTCAAGTCTTCCTTTGTGGAATCCATTTTCTTCTCCATCTTCTTGCTATTTTCTTCCATGTCCTTTTTCAAATCTTGACCCATTTGTAGGAACATTTCCATCAATTTGTCCATTTTACTTTCTTCGGTGGTCTTAGGCCTTTCTATTTCCTTGTCTTGGATGTGGACGTCCCCTGTTTGAGTGTGTACCTCGGGTTGTTCCTCTGGTGGTGCTGGTTGTTTATGTTCCACCGGGGTTACTAGCACTTCTAGATCCTCCACGGGTGTTGCCTCCTTATTCCCCATGTCGATTTCCTTTTCGGCCTCTGCCGCCCTCTTCTTAGAAGTAGCTCGTCTTTGCATTCTGTTTCGTTTTCTATGATACAATCGCTGCCAGGCTTAAATTATTAAGCCCTCTAGTTGGACGCCAATTTGTAAC
Source organism: Magicicada septendecula (assembly GCA_034769895.1). NCBI lineage: Eukaryota > Metazoa > Arthropoda > Insecta > Hemiptera > Cicadidae > Magicicada > Magicicada septendecula. Next base: position 1,130,235,516 of record CM068367.1, read on the forward strand.
AAGACCTGTAAACTGTAGTTACAAAATAAAAGAAAGAAAAAAATTTTATTAAAAAAAAAAATTTTCTGAAAAAAAAATTGTATGTTTGTTTGTTGTATATAATTTAGATTTAATTCTGGTTTATTGTTTTAATCAAATTTCTAAAATTCTGAAAGGTATTTTTTGTTTAATTCGCACTTCTGGAAGATATTAACAAAATCCGGAGTTAATCAGATTAACTCCTTTCAGCAATCGATTAACGACTTTCTGTGCTGCTCCAGTATCTCACCTTTCGTTAATATTTTCTCCTTTCAGGAAGTCTCGTGCTTAATTAAAACCTTAAATTACAATGTGAAATAATTTTCTAATCCACACAATTGAAATGAATTGATTTATTAACATTTATAAATAATAATCGATATTAAATCGATTTCGAGCAATTGTCGACTATGTCTCAGGGATAAATCGATATGTTAATACAGGTTAAAAATTCATATAATTATTATAAAAGGTTCTTGGAGCGATTATTTTATAATAGTCAGAGAAGGGCAGGACGAGAAAGTATAACAGTTACAATAAATAATTTTAAATAATTAGTATCTAACAATTGTTAATAATATATAGAAAATGTTTAATATAGTTGAGTTGCAAACCAATTGTAGGCTATGAAGTCAGTCGAAGGTGGTGGCAGTGCATCGTTTTTCCATCATGGCCGCTAGTTGAATCGAAGAGGTTATTCGCAATATTCGTCGCGAGAAAATCTCACAATAAAATCAACTTTATAATTGTTTTACAGATCCCGGAACTTGTGTAAACTGTCTAGTATGTTGTTTGGGGTAGTCTGGATGAGTGTTCAGTGTCCACTGGTGTTAATTGTTTGATATTAGAGGTGTTCACTTATGTCTGTTCGTTACGAAAAAAATGGTTATTCTGTGGTAGATTGAATTATTTATTACTAATATGTAGTTTTGATGTTTTATTACACTTGTATTACGTAGTGTGGTGTTTGTTTTCACTGTTGTCGTGGAGTTTTTTAAAAGTTTTGACTTGAAAAGTGTTTATTTAAGTAACTCTCGTTTCTCACGGATTGTAGGCCTTAACCTTAACACTTCATTATACCGTTTTAAAGAACGCAATTCCGCATAGACTGTTCAGTTTGAACGTTAACAAAGAACTAACTAACTTCCTCCACTTTAGTAAAAATCTTGCCAAGTTAATATTGGAAAAGTATTGTTAAAATAATTGTCACTTCCCATATACATAATTACAAATTACATTATATATGGAATAATTTTAGTTTATTGTTCGCTTTCATGAACTATTAACCATATAATTGGTTTATTTATCTCATTCTGTTTAATTTGATATGTCATAGTCCATATTTGTTGGGATTTTTGTTAAAATTACCAAATTTCTGTCTTTTTGGAAATCTAGGCCCAAAACTTTGTTTCCGCCCTTCCACACTTTTACTGCCATTTTAAGTGTTATTAATATAATTATAATAAATTTCAAATGGTCATAAATCCTTTCTTTTCCTTAATTACTTATACATTTAACATTTGAACTGTTTTTTAGTGATAATTTCTGAATTTAACATTCCTCTTTAAAAATAGTTAATTTATACATTTCAAAAATTTTCAATAATTTAAGGTATTTTTCTATATTACTCTTTTAAATCATAGGTTCATTTACAGTAGTTGTTAATTGACCTACCTTACCTAAATCTTGTCAGTTTACATGATTCATTGGTGAATTAACTGGTTTATATTGATTTTTATGAATTCATTATTTGGCCTAGAGTTTAGTATTTTACATGTATGGGTTTTCAAATAAATTTAATTCTACTCCTCCTCTGACTCTTAATAGTTAACATGACATAAAATAAAATTGTTTCTATAGTTATTGAGATGTGTAGCATCTAATTCACGCTACTGTTATAAAAATAATAATTAACATTACTCAGCAGTCTATAAAGTTGGACATGTTTGCTGAAACTGTTTTTAACATACATTTAACTCATTTGTAAATTAATACAGCATCCATAATGAAACATTTTAATTTGGATGTATGCTGTGATAGAACTAATACAACTTATTCTAAACATATAAACCTTATTGTATAAGAACTCTTTTAAAATATGGAGTTCATGGCTTTGAACAATATTAGCCATTTAAACGTCTTAATCCTATTAACACTTAAACTATTACCAGTCCTTTCTGTTTTTACTATTATTATTTAACATCCCCTTATATAGTAAACATTTCCACCCACACTTTCTTTGTTATTGTCATTCCTATGAATGTCTTGAGATAACAAAGTGACCTAAAATAATGAAATATTGGAAATACCTTCCATTTTATTATTTCATGATTTGTTAATTATCAAATATAAAAGTTGTTTTATAGCATATAGTTTAAGTTATAGTAACACTACAACTTCAAGTTTATTATATTTCAAAACACTTACACTAGTACACTTTCACTGGTGGTTCTGTCTTATATGTGAGTCTCATTATTCTCAGACCAGACCTTTAGTCATCATGGACTGTGAAGATTTGTTTATTTTGTATCACATAATAACTTTAGTTGGTGCACCTCTTATCATACTACACAACACTTTTATTTATTAATAATTACAATTTTATAAGGTTTTGGGATGTTATACTTTCTTTAATTGTATCAATTGGTTTGGGGTCAATGGTAGTTAATAATAGGTTTTTTTGGTGTTTCTTCCATCCTATTTCTTCCTTTCTTCTCGTCTTCCTTCTTGTGTTCACTCTTGGGTAAACCAAGGTACTCAGTGTCATCTTGTCTGATGGTTGGTTAGGAGTATCTTCTTTATTTTTTGATACTGATTTTACTCTTCTTTCTTGATTTTGAGGTTTCTTGTTTATTTCCTGCTATTAAACTTTACTCTTCTTTCTTCTTGTGCTTGGGGTATTTTGTTTTTCACCACTCCTAATCTTATCTTTTTTTTTTATTTTGAGGTTTCTTGTTTATTTCCTGCTCCTAACCTCCTGGGTAATCTCCTGATTTTTTAATATGAGTTTTCTTTAATTCCTTCTTTGACTTTTATGGTTGTATTTTTTATTATTTAATTATGGTTTTTCTTTTATTGTGGTATTTTTCTTTGAAGTTTAATGGAATTTCATTTGATATTCTTGGAGTATATATAATTTAATTATTTTTTATGATCTTAAATGAATTAATTATTGGTGGAATATCTGTCATGCTACAATATTCTTAAATTCCTTTGCCTTAAACTGGGGTCCGTTATCTGACACTAGATGTACAGGTGTACCAAAATCTTTAAATAATCTCTCCTGTAATATCTTTACATTGGTCGACGCTAACGCTCGCCGCATGGGATACATCCAAACAAATTTGGTGAACGAATCTACACATATCAGTAGCATCGTATTACCTGATTTAGATCGAGGGTAGGGACCTGAAAAGTCTAAATAAAGTTTAGAGAACGGGGTAGTAGGGATTTCTGAAATTAATTGGCTTATTTGACTGTTTCTTGCTGGTTTGTTGAGCGCGCACAACTTTTTCGCTGTTCATATTGTTCCAATGATATTCCTTACGAATGCGATGTATTGTTTTATTTATTCCCATATGTGCTCCAATGGTGGATGAATGGTAGTATTCCATCAGCATAGGCTTAATTACATCAGGGGCAATTATTCTTAATTCCTTTCCATTTGCTATTCTGTGGCATAGTATTCTTTTACTCAATACGTATTTATCTGATTTAATTCCTTCCTCGAGTTGTTCTATAATTGGCTTCAAAAGTGGGTCTTGTTGTTGATACTGAGCGATGTTGGTAAACGCAAGGGGAATTCGGTAATTACGGTGTTAACAATGGGTGTTTCTAGACTCTCATTGCTTTCGGGAGTATTAGTGGGCGACTGGAACATACGGGACAGGGTATCCGCAACTACATTTTGTGTACCTCTAATATGTTGTACTTTGAATTTGTAACAGTTTAACCTCAATACCCATCTTCCAATACGTCCTAACTGTTTAGGGTGATTCAGTAACCAAGATAATGCTTGATTATCAGTTTCCAACAGGAACTCTTCATGTTCTAAAAAGGGTTTAAACTTCTCAAAAGCAAATACAATAGCTAAACATTCTAATTCGTATGCGGAGTATTTCTTTTCTTGGTGTGTCAAAGTGCGTGAAGCGTAACTAATCGGTAGTCTACAGTTTTCTATTTCCTGATATATTACTGCACCTAAGGCTACACTTGAACTGTCGGTCTGAACTACGAAAGGTTTCGTAAAATCTGCTAATTGTAATACCGGGGGCGATATGATGCTTTCTTTTAGTTTTTCGAACGCAGTTTGGTGTTGCGGAGTCCATTCAAATTTCGCTCCCTTCTTTCTTAAGGCATTCAGAGGTGCGGCTAATTTGGCTAGATGAGGAATATACTTGTGGAAATAATTTATCATTCCCAAAAATCGGGCTATTCCTTTAGCATCCCGCGGTGGTAAAAATTCTCTGATCGCACGGGTTCGTTCGGGGTCTATGCTTACCTTTCCGTTGGCCTTCACGATGTGACCTAAAAATGAAAATTGTGGGACAGCAAAATTTACTTTTTTGGGATTAACTGTTAATCCGGCTTTCTGTAATCGAGATAACACTTCACGTAGATGTTTAAGATGTTGGTCCATCGATTCGCTGTAGATTACAATGTCATCCAGGTAGTGATACACATATTTAAATTTTATATCATGAAATTATTTCTCTAATAGTCTACTACATACGGAACTTCCTTGTGATATTCCAAAGGGTACTCTCGTAAATTGGTACAGGTTGAAAGGAACAGCAAAAACGGTTAGACGTTTGGATTCTTCCGAAAGGGGTATTTGGTGAAATGCCTGATTTAGATCCATTATAGTAAAGACTTTCGCTTTGGTGAAATAATGAAAAGCACTGTGGATGTCAGGAAGAGGGATAGATTCAAATTCTATTCGTTTATTTAATTGCCGGTAGTCCACAACTAGTCTGTGTTTGTCGTGACTTTTTGGTACTAAAAATGAGGGTGATGAATACGGTGAAGTAGAGGGTTCAATGACTCCTTGTTCTAATAACTTGTTGATATGGTTCCTCATTACTTCCATTTTGGGCGGCGATAACTTGTATGGGGGAAGGCGTATTACTTTGTGGTCGCTCAGATTGATCTTGTATTCTATTAGGTTCGTTAGTCCTAGCTTAGGGGTAAGAACGGTGGAAAACTCTTTTATTAGTTTCTGCATTCTCAGCCTATCTCCACTTTCTAGATGAGATAATTCAGACTCATGGTGTACTATATGTGTAGTCGATGATCCCGTACTTTCTTGTTCTTCTGTTTCACAATCAAAATTACTTCTGTGTACGGTCGAATCGAAAATAATATTTCTTCTCGTGGATGTCAAGAATTATTCCCGTTTTACTGATAAAGTCAGCTCCCAATATTAAGTCGGGTCCTAAATCATCACATACTAACATTGAAAAAAACCACGTTAGATTCTTAATTTTTACCTTAATGGTGATGCTGAGTTTTATCACTAAATTTTGTTTATTTTCAGTGGCACATCTTATATTCACAGCTTGACTGCGTTTCACTAGGTTGTGTTCGAATAATTTATCTGCTAACCTCTGACTGATTAAGGTTCTAGTCGATCCAGAATCGATTAATCCGAGGGTGGATATAACACCTAGGTCAACTTGTATTAAGGGCAATAGACATTTAGTCCAATCACATTTAGTTATCGCGTTACATTTCTCAATAAACCTTCTAACATAGGGATCTATTTTTCTAGTGTTCTTTTCTTTTTTTTTTTTTTTTTTTTATTCTCGTTGATTTCTTTGGGTTTACCGGTTCTCAAGATGCTGCGGAAGACACAGGATTTCGGGTCTCCCTGCCTTACATGTTTTTTGGATTAGGTTGTTCCCGATCGTACTTACATGTTTCCGATTACAGTTTCTACTTATATGTCCACACTTTCCGCAGGTATAACATATATTTTTTTTACGAGGGGTATAGCTTGCTTCCGTTTTAGGTTGCGTGTCATTTGATTTACCAGGGCTGTGCAAGTTGTTCGGTCTATTAAATGGTCGCCTATCACGCTGGGTTTGCACGTTGGTCACCAGGGCTTGCATTTCATTTCTACTAGGCTCGGTTGATTTCAAAGCATGTCTGTTCTGATCTGAGTACCATACGTTCGACGAGTGAATACTGCATTGTTCGAGATCCGCAAAGGTGTTGGGTTTATTTATTAATGCTAAACGAGATCTTTCCTCTGGAGACAATCCTACTAAAATGGTATCGACCATCTGTCTCTCACTCCAATCTACTTGCAGTAGTCGAGAAGACTCCCTGATGTCAGAGATGTAATGGGCCAGTCTCTCATGAGTTCCTTGTACTCGAAGTACGGTCTTTCTTTCAAGTTCCTCATAAATTCCGGTGGGAATAAAATATTTTAAGATAGTAGTATGCAGTTCTTCTACTGGAAGTGTAGAGCTTAATGATTCCAGCACACGATTCTTTAATGGTGGTTTGCATTTCGGTAGGAGGACTTGCAAAATTTGCCAGTCATTTAGTTGCTGTAAATCCTTTATCAGCAGGAGGTATTTGATGAAGTTTAGTAGTTTAGTAACATTCAAACCATCCGTGTATGGAATTTCAGCTAAGAGGTTTTCTACGGGATGAGTGATTTTTCCGTAGAGGTCAACATTATAATTTACGAGTGGTATAGCTTTAGGAGGACCAGATGCTGCTTTAGGGGTAGTCAATTCGTACATCCCAGAGCGATTGTGGGAACCACTGGGAGGTGGGGCTTCAGATATTGTCTGAGTATTCACGTCTCTATTAGGGTTTTGCTCTCGACTCGGTTGTATTTTCGATACGGTGGGCGATTCCTGATCCGTGTTGGGGGAGGTTGTTCTAAGGTAGGAGATTGAACTGGGGAGATGTAGAGTTTCTTCAAGGATTTTTCAATTTCATCCATTCTGAATGAGTCGGACCTTCTTCGCAATTCATTGATAATAGTGGGTAATTGGCGTAAAGCCTCATCCGCAAAACTTTGGACGTCAGGAGGGATTACCGTGATGTTGGGCCAGTTTAACAAATTTTTCATTCGCCGGGTTAAATGTTCTATCCTTTGAGTTGTCCGCAATATTACCGCAGGAGATTTCTCGTCTTGAAGGGTTTGGGACAATAAAGTCAACTCACTATACTTGGCATAACAAGTTTCTCTCTCGCTCTCATAATCGAGTCCGCTTAAGTTACTTAACTGCGCGGGTGTATCAGATCCACTTTCGCGTATAGACTTGCGCAATTCCGCGACTGTTACATTCGCATGAGGTAAACCGCGTAAAAGAGCTTCAGAGCACAGTTCGTCTTTTAATAGTAAGTCTCGATTAAATAGGGCCATGTTTACCTTATATCTAGCACACTAAAACTTATTCTACTACACTATACACAATTATTGCATACACACTTTAGTTCATGGTAAAACATTTGCATGTGTTGTAAGAGAATTACTTAGCATCTCAGAGAAAGAGAAAAAATTCACATAGACGTCAACTTTACTTTCAACGATCAGCTGTTACGCTGGAATGTGGGTCAAACTAGTTTTCTTTTAAACAATGGCATAGTATTATGCGTAAGAATGGGGGATCAAGCTCGAGGGTGAAGAGAATGTTATTGTTCCACTCAACAACAGCTGACGGCTTCCTTTACAGACTTGTACCGGCTGCTTCAACGAGGGTGGTATGTGCGATGCGGAACGATATGCGTTTTAAACAAGTTACAGCCCGTTACTAAGCTGAGTTTTAGTTATTATTTGGTTTTACGTGCTAATTTTAATTTATCTAATTCTGCTACTAGAAAGGAGTAGAATTTCACTTACAATTTATTTACACGTAATTGAACTTGTTTTATTTAGTCAGTTGTTTATATGACTCACCTTGGCAATAGAAAGACGAATTACATATTTATGCAGGCTTATACAGGAAAACTACAGGTCTTGAATTGTCGCCAAATAGACGTGTTAGAGACTGAACATTTTGACAAGTACATACATGAATTGGTGTAATACAAGCTAATATTTTCACGTATATTAAATAAATCATATACGAGTATGTGCGTAATCTCACACAAAATTTACAATTGTAAATTTAATATTATCACTATTATTCTTTTATGCTACTTAACCTTTTGTTTTACATACAATACATCAAATGAGTGCATAGATCTGCAGAGTGCCGCATCTTATGTGCGTCACGATGCTTACAAACCTTTTATACATAAAGCAGAGTGGCGCATCTTATAACGTGTCGGCTACGTTATAACCTAGGGAACCCGTGATAATTGACTCTAGCCAATTATACAGGCTGCCTTCGTTGTAATAAACAGAAAATTAATCAAATCACTATCAATAATTATAAGTACTCTAATAAAAGGAAACTGGGGAGGGAGCTGTGCTGATTTATGCACTCAATTTAGTATGTAACAAAGATGACATCTCTTTATTTACGTGTGATTAATAATACATTACAAATAAAAATTTTAGCTTACACTGAAATGGTAAGGGGGTTTTCTATATTAAAATGATAATACAGTTAGTGTATTTACCTCGGATCCGAGTCTCTTTAAACTAGTTAGGAATTTTCAAATTTACTCTACTTCTTTAGTCAATTACATTATTACTTAAAATACCATTAGAAGAATGGTTTCGTTTAGTTGTGCGATGTTCCAAAGCTACATCACAAGAGTTATGTTACAAAGTATGATTTCTGAAATTTCTTGTTACAACATTGTTATTCTTAACGCTTAGAGATTGTCATTTAAAGTCTTTTTCTTTTAACATTACTTATATTTAAAAGATACATTATTCACGGAAGACAAGCTTCTGCGTCACCTCTAGTTAATCGTTTCAGTCCATGTCCTGCCGCGTGATTCTTCTGTACTCTCTTAATAGTGGGTCGTCATGGTGGTAGTCTTTCTGGTGGAGGTCCTCGGAGTCAACTAATGATGAAGTGGATGTTACGGTGTCATCTAGAATGAAGTCGTCCTGTTTCTCAGTGGTAGTGAAAATGCAGTTGAGGTGTTAGTCTTCACTTTTCACAGTTATTCCCATCACATTTGTAATAGCACAGTAGTATTTGAGTTTACATATTCGTTACACATTATGACGGAACCCCAAAATAACTTGAACTATATTTTTAATAGGAGATGTCACCTTACACACTTATTTCATTCATTCACATCTTTGTGTTAAAACACACTACATTTTAGTTACATAGATCTCTACACTGTTAGTTGAAGCTAATAACAAAATAAAAAAAACATTTTGTGTAGCGCTCCGCTTGGAGCTGTTTACAAATTGAACGTCGCATCTCAAGTCCTACATTGTTACAACAGGAAAATTGTAACGACGCGGAGTGAATACTCCGCCATAACATAGTTCCAACTTTTAATTAGTAATACAGTCTTACAGTTCGACATAATAAACAATCAAGACATTGCTTGTCTACAGAATTTATTACAACTACTTGTAGTGACTTTGTATTATTTATTATTTACATTATAGTTTACAGGTATTTTTATTTAATGCCGGGTAGGTATGCAAGTTGGATCCGGTATACACAGGTCATAGCATGATAATTTAATAAAGGGTTAACAGTTTTTTAACTCTTTCTTTCTCAGTTTTAGTTAATTATTTTAGTTAAATTCCCTTTTTAATACTCATTACTATTATGAGTTTGTTCAGGGGTATTCTTCGGTTTAATAGTGCGATTTAATGGTTTTAACTAACTTCCCATTTTATATTATTATTATTATTTATTTATTATTTTTTTTTTAAATTTAAATCGTCACAGTGTCTATACCTAACAGTAGGATTTTCTATTTATTTTGGGGGTTTTACACTGGCACTTTGCACTTTTTATAGTATTTAAGTGTTACTAGTGGGTATTCCCTAACATTAAATTCTCTTTCTCACTTAATCATGTTCACTATCTATCTATCTCTCACTTCACAATGGTTAGTTATACTGTTAACAAGTTTCATATCATTATAGAGTTATTTATAACATTTACTCTCTATTTACTTGGTTAGTGTACTTTAGTTTGTCATTACTTTATTGGATTTTAATAATTATCATTTACATTGATTAATTAGTCGATACTAATAATTATCATTTACATTTATTATTTATTGGTTTCTTTTTCATTACTTTATTTGAGTGTAACATTTCTCCTTTTCTGTTCTATATTATTCGTTTGTGTCTTTTCATTTCTTCTCATTTTATTTCATTTATACTTTGTTTGTTTCCTTTTCATTTACTTTCTCATTTTATTTGATTTTATTTCATTTTATTGAGTCAATCACTTGGGTTGGGTCATAGTCGTTTGTCGCGTCATAGTCATTTTATTTTCATTAGTTTAAACATTTTATATAGTTGATTCATCGTTTTTCCCTGGTATTGGTGTGGCTTTTTGTATTGTAACTATATATATGTATATATGTGTATATATATATGTATATGTCCTATATATGTATACAGGAAGCGATTAATTGTATGACTGTACACTACACAATACGGTGTAGTTTATTAAAACTGTTGCATTATATCGTTGCGCAACAGTATGGTGCAATACGTGTTGACAGGGTGTTGTGCAATAGTTACACGCAACAGTAGAACAGGGAGGGGGTTGGGGGATCGTCCGTCTATATAAACGCGAGCTCGTTCGCTATACCGTTCACTCTTGTGTCGACAGTCGCAAGCAACGCATCGCAACCAGCGGACCTACTAAGCAAGCGAGTAAGCAAGCAAGATGGAATCCATTGTACAGAAATTTGGGAGCGTCGCCGTTTATGAGTACGCACGATGTCAGAACCTACAAACGGGGACGAAGTATCCGATTCGCCTGTTACGGAACGAGACAACGCGGTACGGACCGTCATTGGCAGCCGTTATAACCGGGGGAATGGTCGTCGCGGGATTACTCAAGGTCTACCTGCTGAAACGATACGCGAAGCTGTTTACGGACGAGGAACTGCAAGGCGTACAGGCGGACACGCTCTACCTACAGTACAACGGACAACGAGATCGTGTAGGGGACGTCATTATTGCAAGATTGTAAAATCTTGTTTGTACGTAATTTTGTAACTTTTTTTTTGACAATACATGTATTGACTAACATTATTGGTGTTATTATTTCCCCCTCCTCTTTCCTTAACCCCCTCCCCACCCTTCCCCTACCACCACTACCACAATAATACGAGCGACACGGCAAGGATAGGGGTCAATGTTTCGTTCGTCGTCAACGGAGCAACATCTCTCCGAGGACCGATCGAGCCATACAGCACAACACGGAGAGAGAGTGAATACTGATTTGCGAAGTCGACTCTGACCAGAACATGACATCACGCTCACCCGACATTTACTGGCGTCATCATCGGCTATCCAGCGTTGGTATAACTGTCCACAACACGGGACGTTTCAAGACAGTGACATGACGGAAGGCGAAGCGAACACACCTCGACGCACGAGGAGAGTAAAGTTTAGCGACAACCTGACGTTCTATCCTGTACCGTATTACTGTGAGTCGCGTTTCGGTGAACTCGTAAGAAGAAGACACGAGTATGCAACGCACGACGAAGAAGAAGAAGAAGAACAACAACAACAACAACAGAAATGTGGAAACGGATCGGAAGACGATCGCGATGGAGCTGCACAGACCGGTGAGAAGGAATTTCGTGAGGCACGCGGTGGAGCTGAAGGGACTGTACGACCTCTACCAAGCCGATTTGGTGGAGATTAAACCGCACGCTAAGGTGAACAAAGGCTACAAGTACCTTATGACCGTTATAATCGCGTTCAGCAAGTTTGCGTACGCCGTCCCGTTGAAAACTAAGACGGGAGCGGAAGTGGCGCGCTCTCGAACCGATACTCAAAACCAACAGATTGAAATATCTGCAAACGGACAACGATAAAGAATACTACAACAGCGCTGTACGGTCTCTGTTGGATACGTACAAGGTAAAACTCTACGTTCAGTGAGAAAAGAGCGTCGATCGTGGAACGTTTCAACAGAACGTTGAAGACGCGCGTTCAGCGAACGAGGACATTACCGTTGGTTGGACACGTTGCCCGGACTGGTGAAAGCGTACAACGACAGCGTGCACAGAACGATCGGTATGAAACCCAGCCGGGTGAACGAAAGCAACGAGCGGGTAGTGTTGGAACGTATCAAGAATACACGACCACGCGGTGCGCGCGAGAAGAACCCCAAGTTCAAAGCGGGTGACCGTGTTCGCGTGAGTAAACACAAAATGACGTTCGCAAAAGGGTACACGCCCAACTGGACCAACGAAATTTTCACCGTGCACGCGGTGCAACCCACCGTTCCCGTCACTTACCGTCTCGAGGATCACGCCGGTGAAGCGGTGCATGGCGGCTTTTACGAGCACGAACTCAGCAAGTCGAGCGTCGGCGACGTTTACTTGGTGGAGAAAAGTGTTGCAGCGCAACGGCGACAGGGTGCGCGTGCGTTGGCTCGGTTTCGACGGTAAACACGATTCGTCGCTACACAAGAAAGATCTTATATAAAACGCGGAAGCAACGCGTAGCGTGGCACCAGTACGCGACAGTACGTTACGATGACAACATCATCGTGTCGGCGGCGGCAGCGGTAACAACCGCTCAATAGACGACTGCGGTCGAACGACGACGACGAAGAAGAAGAAGAAGAAGAAGAAGAAGAAGAAGAAGAAGAAGAAGAAGAAGAAGAAGAAGAAGAATATGAAAGTAGGGGGCAAATGCCGGTCCTAACTCAGGCGGGGCTTAAAAGTGGTGGCGGCGGGGGGGCGTGTCGGGTGATGAGGCGGGCAAAGGGGTGTAGGGTGGGGGAAACAAAATGGCGGCTAGGTCCCCCTATTGGCCAAGAGTGTATTGGCGAGGGGTAGGGGGGTACAAAATGGTGGCCGGTCTCCCCTGATTGGTGGTTCAAATGGGCGTGGCTTATGGGTTTGTGGGATGGGAGGGGGAACAAAACGGCGAACGGTCGTTATTGCGGGGGGGCAAAATGGCGGCTTGGCCAAGACTGTTATGGGCAAGGGAAGGGTATTACTAAATGGCGGCCGGTAGAGATCTTGGCCATAGAACGCCCGATGGGACGTTAAAAACTAAATGGCGTCCTAAAACTTATTTCCAGCATCTGCGTACGTTTTCCGTCCGCCGTTCTCCCCCTCCACCACCACCACTCCGACAATCTGCGGTGGTCGCCGGCTGCCGGCGTCACGTTCTCGGGCTCGACGGTGCGCTGGAAGTTGTCGGGTGGCCACCAGAAGCCGGATGCCGGCTGCCGTAACGGCTGACAAAATGCTGAATGTGTATTTTATTGTACGTATTAATTTGATATGCCCTGCCTGTGGTAGGACCGGCATACACTATGTGTATTTGATATGTTTGTTTAATTTGATAGTTTACTTTACGTTGTAAGAAAAAGCAGTAACATGTGTGGGTGTACAAAATTGGGTAATTGATATGTTGGCAAACAATGTTTTATATACAAGGATTTATATTGTCGCTTGCAGTTGTGAGCGAACATACATATGTTTTTAGGTATGACTGTACTAACGGCCAGCCAGACGATTTTAAATGAATAAATATTTGTTGTACTCGCACGCGTGCGAAACCGGTTTCGTCTCACTAGACGAGACGCAAGCTAAACGTGGTTGAATGCGGAAAGGAATTTGTCTCTTTAATTACACACACACACACACACACACACACACACACACACACACACACACACACACACACACACACACACACACACACACACACACACACACACACACACACACACACACACACACACACACACACACACACACACACACACACACACACACACACACACACACACACACACACATACACACACACACACACAAGGTTCCCGTAGCAGGCTGTGATGGCGTGAAACCAGACAAACAACTAGTTGTTTGGTTGGGGTTTTTTTTTGCACTCAAACAAACTTTGATACAAGTAGCGTAGTAACGGGCACGCGAATATTTGGCTGATGTGTACAGTGGTTTAATATTATAAGTACTGCTCGATTTTTCTATAAAACAAATAAATGCTGAAATACCTCCATCTCCTTTTATCCTGACTGTGGACCGGCTCACTGTCTCACGATGACAACATTCTCCATGTTGAATATCATTATCGTGAAGGCTAGTGAGGTAGGATTAAGGACCTTGTGTCAAGATTAAGTGTTTGGTCCTTGAGTCAATGATATGAAAGTGTTTGTACATATACATTATATTTAAGATTTTTTAACAACGAAATACACGTAATTCGGCTTCAACATTACACCTTCAAATTGGACAATGTGTCAAAGCCATTGCACATATTACACATACTGCTAAATGAGCACATGGTAAGAATACAACCGCGATTATGTTTTTATAACATACTTTACACAGTTCGTTATCGTCAAGTCTTGTTTCTAGTACTTCACTGTTGTGAGAATTATGTTCTTCGGTGGGAGTAGGAGACTGGTGTCGATGTTGTATGTGCTTCAGAGCTTCGTCTACAAATGTTTGACCTTTCGTTGTTTGAAGGTAGATGCAATGACGAGAATATTTAACGTGTTCTACCCTAGGATAATCTTCTTCTTTCCATTCGCGCAATCTGATTCCACAATTAAAACATATCGTTTCATCACCTTGTCCTGTATACAGGAAGCCGGCATAGCACAGGGCACGAAATGTTGTTTTCAACGCAACAGGCCATTTTGTGAACGACTCTAATCGCTTAGCATCAACGGCGTATGCGGGGAATAAAGTCTTCTTTTTTTCATATATGCTTAAAGTTGCCAAATCACGTACAGTTTCTTCTCCTTCTCGCAACTGTATACCAAACTTTGAAGAATCTGAAACGTTTAACGAACTGGAAATAGGCACATTTCCACATGGGAGATTACGCAGAAAACTACAAGCAGGCGAATATTTTTCATGTTCTTGTCTCGGATCGTCACCCGGTTGTCACGCACCGATTTCTATACCGAAAAATGCACATCGAACTCTATCCAGTTCATGAAGATAATAAAATCCTGCTCGAGCCAAATTTGCAGGTGAAATAAAGGATACGGACCACCCGTCTAACGTTCGTAACCGTTCTATCTCGTTTCCCACATACTGGTATCAAGCTGGCTGTATCTATCAAACACATCCATCGCTAACAGTCTGCGAGAACTTTTGAAATACTACTAGCGCGCTAGTCACATTGTGAACATATTTAAAACGTACGGCTAGCACTACAGTACGAAGCGTTTGCTACATAATCAAAATGAAACCATTGAGAGCATCTTTACGTTAAAACCAGTTTAAATTGTTTTGTATTTTATAAAATGTTTTACGTATACCGCCATCCTCGTTTACCTGGACTTTGGACCAGCTTGCAGTAAGTTGCAGATGTTAATTGTAATAATTATTACAAGTAACAAATTCAACTAACTTCAAGGTCGAGTTACGATGGCTCCGAATAGAGCCAATTACGCCGTCAAAAAAAAACTTTACTGTAGATAAAATACTACGAAGGGACAAGATGGCATTACCTTCCGGTGAAATGCGACTGGATCATCGTCGCTTTGCCAGTCGTATGCTCGCAACCGCAGTATCTGTACCTCACGGTGTCTTTGTCTCCTTCGTAAAAATATCCGGCCCGTGCTAAAGCACTAGGTGCAATAGCAGTCGATGGATACTTCGAAATGTAATGCTTAGTGTTACCAATACGGTAAACACTGTAAAAATTACCGAGTCTGTCTGTGTACGTCGACATGACAACAGGTGAAGTGAGTGAGTGAGTGAGTGTAGCTAAATGCAACGAGCTTTTATACTGAAATGGGTGTGGTTTTTACTCCCACCACCTACCTACGTTCTTGGGATTTGAAGCCACCTGTTTACTCTTTAGTTTGTATCTACTGTCTGGTTATTGAGTTCAAGGTTGTCTGTTGTATGCGTTTGCTTCGATCATTTATAATATTTACTATGTAATTTATATTGCATGTCTATTTAAATTGCTTGCAAGGTAACAAATGAGTCAATACGTACGCGTTATATATGGATACAATTAAAAACCTGTATCAAAGCTTATTACGCTCAGTTAGTTAAAATGTATTTGGATTTATTGCAATCAGTACGTTACGCTGAATATTCGTGTATGTCTACTGCCATCCTCTTTTATTTGGAATTTGGACCAACTTCTTAACATATATTGCTTATATTTGTGAATAAACACAAATATAATCATAGTATGCTTGAAGGTAGAGTTACAGTTGGTCATTAAAATGACCTTTAACGTTTGTGTGTGATTGTGTAGGTGTTATCTGTTTTACCAAAACTTCACGTCCTCATTTCTCGATTAATTTTTCTTCTTTTGACGCGTCTTTTCCTTTACTATTACATCGATATCTATTTCGTATGTGCATTTTCCATTGGCTAGCGGTATCTCTTGTCGTACAGTTAAAAAGTATTTGCCTTTAGGTAGTGCTGCCATCTCCTCGTCCGTGTATAGTCCAGCGTAGCGCTTAGGTAGAAATACAGAAAATTCTTTGTCTTCTTCTTCTTCCGGATCTAACAAATCGCACACTACCGAAGCGCCGAACTGTGTACCAATATTACGCATAGCAGTTATGTGATATTTTTTGTCTATTAACAACTCTTTTAGTCGCAGTTGAGGCAGAAACTCCCTCAAAGCCACTTATTTTGCGTTATCTAAAATGTGTCCATGACAGTAGTCTACGACAAACGTTTACAGACGAGTGAATAAACCTTGCAGGACGGCTGCATTTATGTAGAACGAATCCGACCAAGTGTGCGAACGAAGGTCATTACATTGACATGTCTCGACCTGTACAATAGTGTTATTCAATCCGAGCAGGTGTGCTACGAAGGTCAACTTGTTCATCTGTTAGTGCGTAGTGACAGGAGAGGAGCCAATGCCCAAGCAGGTGTGCGAACGAAGGTCGTTACAGAGACACGTCTCGAGCTGTACAATAGTGGTATTCAACCCGAGCAGGTGTGCTATGAAGGTCAACTTGTTCATCTGTTACTGCGTACTGACAGGAGAGGAGCCAACGCCTATGCAGGTGTGCGAACGAAAGTCGTTACAGAGACACGTCTCGACCTGTACAATAGTGTTATTCAACCCGACTGGAGCCGATACACCTGCTTGTGTGTCGTGAAGGTTATCTTGTTCGCTAGTAAATGCAGACTCGATTTAATAAACAAATTATGTACGTTACAATTCGTCTTCTTCTGTTACAAAGTTTTCAATGCTGGTGAAAGCAAATCTGAAATATAAACAGACACATGATGTCGGCCCGCCACTGAACTGGTTCCATGAACATGCTTCGTAATGATCATCTGCTCGTTTTTTCCTCAAATTATGGTTTATGTAACCCAATACTTTCAGTATAGATTCCGTCAAATGAGTTAACCTTATTAGATGCTCTTTATGTTTACACAGCAACCTCGTATCTGTTAGTGGGAGCAGCTGTGACAGTCGATTCACTGCATCATCCGGTAAATAACGTTTTAAATGTTCATCGTTTCTCACCTTCTGCCTCACGGTATCCATCGTAAAGATGAGTTACACTGACTGAACCGATAAATGAAATACACGCACACAATATATATAATAATACAAATATATTCCACACTATAACCTAAGTGTTTGATCGACGTACGTTCAAACAGTGCTTAACATATGTGTTGAAATAATCGATAGTGCCTCGTGAAGTAAATGTTTCCTTTTCAGTTTCAAACTGGCTTCGTTTCCGCACCACCCGAGAGGTAGAAAGCAAGGCGCGTTTTTTTATAGTGCTGTCGCCAGTAGCCCTATTGCACTGTCTAAAAATGTTTAATATTTTTTGTATTTTTTATATTTTGTCGGATTTCTTATTAATTATACTATGAGACTTGATTTCGTGTGAAAACATAATTTCCACACGTCTTACATTTTATACCTACACCGTCGTAGTAGAGACCACGTTTCACCAAAGCGGAGAACGATTTTAAACTGTCCACCTGCTGCAATGTTATTGTGTCGTTGCGTAACCATTTTGCATAATGTTGTGCTTTTCTTAATGCACAGTTGTAGACGTACATATTCGATTTTATATGTCTATGTGTTTTTACACAACACCGATTCCATGAGTCCTGTAACGTGTTGTCATACTTTGTTGCGTTTTGGTCGTTCAAGTCAATTACGTTCGAGTGGAATGCACTGAGGAAGCGCGTGTGCTCTAAGCCTTTTGTGAACACTATGGAATATGTTCTGCACATGTCACGGATAATCGTTTGCAGTTGTGCGTATTCCACTGCACCATCGTTCCATGATAAACCTTGATAATAACTTTCCAGCCAGTCTGCTATACGTGCGTTTTTTATGGACAAACGTGAATGTTTGTATGGCGGTTTGAATAGAACGAACCGACATAGCTCTTGTTCAATGTCCACTATCGTAAGTTTTTTTATAACGAATCGTTTTTCTTCTTCACCCGGAAAGGTCTCGAACATTATAACACATCCGTCCATGGTAAAGCGTGGAAACACACTGATATGATTGTCATAGGAATGTAAGTTAAAAATCTGAGCCACAACGTGATGTAGAATCAAACTATACACGTCCTGCAAAAGATTTTAGCTCTTCGATTAACCTGTAACACGCCTGCGTTTCGTCAGTTCTTTCTAACGTTGAAGATGATGTAAGCTCTTGATGTATGTACATGTTGTTTACGTCCTTTTCTGATACTAACTGTCTTAAGTGTACGTTTATGTATGCACTTTACCATTGTCTTCCATTCGTGTTCTGACAATACGAAAGGGGACGACATCTCGTCTTTGTCATACCTGTACAGTGCAATATACATTTTTCCAAATAATGGCTTTACCGTGTACGAAGCGATAACACAGTCTTCTCCCAGTACAGGTATTGTATTTTTTGTCTTGTTCTCTACGCTGTATGATACAACGTCATCATACGTCATCATACTATTCCATTCATCGTGCGAAAAGGATACCACTTTTCTACTGGTGTTTGTTAGGCTTACACACGGTTCGTGGACGTTTCCATGGATAAGAGTGTTAATTAGTCCTACGTTTGCAGACTTTGTTAACGCTTTATTCAACCAGTACGATAATCGTAGAAACATACCATCATGTAAGCCGATCGATTTGTCAATGGTTTGATCGTTCGTCATACCTGTCGGTACCGGTTCGTTGTACGGTTTTTGTATTTTGGACTCGATGCTATCGTCTCCGCTGTCCTTACGCTTCCGCTTCATGTTGCTTACTGACACGCTCCTCCCATGTTATTCGTTTATGACGCGCTACGCTGGACAGCGGAGTGTACTGAAATATCACACCGTGTAATATGAGACAGTACGCTGTAGTGTTGGCGGGAAATGTATTATCCGATTCGAATTCTAGTCTCACATCGATCGTGGACGATTTAACGCTTTCGACTTGTTTTGAACAATCTATTACGATAAGCGGGGCGTACGTTTTAAAATCGTCAGGCGTCATAGTAGGGGCAACGCTTTCTCCTGTTTCGTTTCCGTAATATGACGATTTAAATCTTGCATACATGTCATATAACAAACCGTATCTATTGTTAGTGAACGACAAATTTAGATTATCGTAAGGATAGTACTGCGAATTTAAATATAATTTAACGTTTTTGGGATTACAGTGGTCAAACGTTGAAGACTGCTTGTTGATTTTTCCCTTTTTTTCTGTTTGAAAAGCCAGCACTACGTAACGTGGCTTTTCTACTTCTGTCGACGTCTTTATAGACCACGTCTGTTGCTGAGACGTCGGTAACAGTGGATACTCGTGAATTTCCCAATTTCTGTACGCTATCGCGATTGCCTTGTTTCG
Source organism: Magicicada septendecula (assembly GCA_034769895.1). Lineage (NCBI taxonomy): Eukaryota > Metazoa > Arthropoda > Insecta > Hemiptera > Cicadidae > Magicicada > Magicicada septendecula. The sequence goes on from CM068367.1 coordinate 1,130,255,445, forward strand.
TTCTACCAGACGTAAGAGCATTGCCTTTTGCGCGTCAGACGGTTTTACCTCAGGCAATTTCCAATAAACATTTTGCAGCTTGAGATTGTAATCAGGTGCCGGTTCGGAGGTTGATTTATTGTAATATAGCGCATCAGTGTCTGACGCTGCCCGAAGCAGTACGAGTTCTTGTTTTTGGTTAACGATTATACGTTTGTAATCTTCAGCAAAACCCATTAACATTCGTAGTGGTACCGTGAAACAGAAATCACCACTGGTGCTTTTCATTTTTTGTAAAGTAGTCGTAGCCTTTGCAGGATGAGTCCAACACGCGGTTATCGTGCTGTTACTCTCTTCGTTTACATCGAACGACAGTAAATTCTTCAAGGCCGACGTAATACCAACACGTCTCGTTCTCGCCACTTCGACTCCACCCAACTCGTATCGAATCTCTTCAAACAAAAAGGCCATTGCGTTATTGTCAAAGCCCATTTCATTATTCACTGCTGTTCCATCCTTTTTTGTGAGTTTTCCTTCTATATACAGTAAACTTTCACAGGGAAGAGTGTACAGGTCTTGTTGTTGAACTGCTATACGTATCTCATCGTTGTTGTCGTATTTGGACGTAGCGTACGGTGTATGGGTATGGTACTCCAAACTTACGATACTATCGTCGAAAACGATGTCCTCGTTCACGGAGAGAACACTCGATGACATTTTTAACTTTTATATTACCTGTAATCCTAACGAACGAAGAAATCGTTTGTTACGAGCTGTTAACGCTCTAACTGCCTTACCCTTACTAACACGTGAATCGGGTTTGATAGGTGTATTTGAAAGGTTCGAGCGTGTTAGTTGTGAACGACCGTAATGTATTCCCATGATTACAAGTCGTGTTTCTTCACGTGTAGCCTCACGGTAACCTCTTCTCCTCTAAAATCTATTAAATTATCTTGTTTATTAACAATTCGTATGTGTATAGTGTCTATACAATTTACGTTCACCGGAAGGTATATGAGATTTCTCGGTTTTTCTATTATCCTCCACCCTGGTGGTACTGAAGGTGAAAAAGAATGCAGTGTGCGATAGTTTAAACCGTCCTTGTAAGATCCGTGAGCGATATTGCATTTAACCTGGATCGTGTTCGAATTGACAATGTCAACCGACTCATTAGATTTATGCCATATATTGGCTTCAAGCTTCCGTACGTCCTCATTCTGTTTCTTGAATCCCAATAAGGGTGCGATGGTAGGTTTATTGTAATCGATCACGACCTCATGTATCGACTTGATAATTGTTTTCAAAGTGTTGTTGTTGGTACGCAAGCTAACGACATCCGACCCGCCCAGCTTGTCTTGAATGTAATCTCGGATATTGTCCACTTCGTATGTGCCAGTAGGGAGAGCGTTAGTAATTGTTTTATTTTTGGCTTACATTATAAAACTCGAGCTCATTGTTAACGCCCTCCCAGACGCTAGGTATGGCATTGAAAACGATCATATCGAGAAGACATATTTCCCATTCATACTTCGCAGACAAGTGCAACGGAGGGAAAAATACCGTCTCAAATTCTGATGTATAACCAGAAAACATGACCGTATGCGACGACATCTTTACGTTAACTAATCGGTATGCACAGGAAACGTAGGCATAAATGACCGCATATTACCGAATCAAATGTCTGCTGTCTCTCGTAATTGTAATACACGTGTACATTTGTTCCTCCGGTCTTAATATACCTCATCAACTCTAATGGCGGACGAATGTTACCATAACTATCGTAATAGTAAACATCATTGTCACGCTTTTTGTAGCACACCCAATGAGTACCCGACCCATGTGTCCAGTCTAGATTAATAACAGCACATTCGTGTGACCGTATGGTTTTCGGTAAACCGTCACGCATAAAAACACCTCTAAAATATGGAATACGTAATCGTCTAGCGTAATAACTTATATCCGCATCCGTTAACGCTTTCACTGGTAGACGAACACGCGTGTTTTTAGTCGTATTGCGCATATGGATAGGGCCGTAAATATAGTCCTTTGGCTGTCTTACGTCTCCGTTGGTGGTTTACACGACGTCTAGTTCCACCTCCGCTCTTGTTTGTTATCTCCTTCTTACGTATGTTGTTCGTACGACAACGTCTTTTACGACATGCTCGTCGGCGACGAGTGTGTCCCATTCCCAGTTTGGATTTTGTCTTCATGGCAGTAGTAACGGCCCAAGCTGCTGCTCGTTCAGCAAGACTCGCGTCAGTAGATGTAACACGTTCCCACGCTTTATTCGCGAGTATACGATCGGCGATATTTCTATAATTATCGTCCGAATATTTGGCATACGCGATGTCGTGTTGTTTGCACGCTTCGTCTAATTGATTAATTCCAGGATCACCTCTCCTTAACCGCTCCGTTAATCTGGTACCCGGACCGCAATATCTGTAACCACCGGGGATATGTAGTTCCACTGGTAGAAGGTCACTTTGTTCAACAGACCACGTCCTCTCTTCACGGAAGTCGAGCTACAACTAATACGTTTTCCGTAAACCACAGTCATTTTCTTATTTACCATACAACTGATTATACAATACTACTGCACCTGGAGCTCTTACTCTATATTTTTATAGACCGTGAACATCTCAGTAGTTATCAAAATTACTCCGCCAAGGTTTCTGTTTTGTTGTCGGCGGCGTCCTACGACGTTGGGGATCGTTTAGACGTTGTGCTATTAAGTACGCCATACTAGACAGCTCATCTTCAAATTTATCCCACATATCTGAGAATTTTTTCTCTATGCTTTCACGGAACGCGTTTATCAGATGTAGATTTTCAGCTTCGTTTTCCGTTACCGCATCCCTAAGATTCGTTATACATTTACCCTTTGCATCATACACGTCTGCTGTAGTATTCAGTGCCAGTGCAGTTTCTTTGATCGATGTTCGAGGATTCAGCACGTTATTTTTGAGGAAAGAAAGAAAGGTTTATACAGTCACCGTCTAACGTTGGCGCTGCTACTTTGTTTAGTCGCATATCGCTAAAATCCCATTTTCCATCGTCACGAATTGGTATTTGTTTTTCAACGTACGCTTTGTTAACAGCGTCATTGCCCAACTTGGGTTCACCCACGTTTACGAGGCGTTTGTTACCAAAATGCCATCCATCGTAATGGAGAAGAGGTATTCGGCTGTCCATATACACTTTATTAACAGCGTTTGTCCTGTTAATTGGTTCTTTAAGGTTTCGAATAACACGTTTATTTGCGTCGAAGAACGTGTTATTCGTGTCGACCTTCTTCAGTAGTAAACTGTTTTCTGTAACGTACTTCATAGTTATCGCATCGTTGTCTTCATTCGGTTCACCCACCATTCGCAATCGTTTAGAGGACATATCATAGTCGCCTTTCGCAGTAGTCTTGAACCTGACACCCGGCAGGCCACGGAGACTCGCCTGGAATAGCCTACTTTGATGTCTTCCGAACTTGTCTACACGCATATTGCGAATAACGCGGCAAGATATCGATGAAGTTATTTATATATGCTTTTTGTATTATTATACTACTACTGGATGACATTGGCTTCGCGTAATTCCTCTATCAGAGAGACTATTTCATTGTCGTGCCCCGTATGCCCAGCCCTTTGTGACGCTATCAACAGTCGTAGTCGTTCTACCAACTCGTTTACGTCGTCCCAATGCACATATTGTACAGCTTCATTATCTGTTGCTGACTTTCCCATTATAAACTCGCTACCGGCGACACCTTTACCGCTACGTGGAAACAGGTGACGTATAATATTGCGATACTTGTAACCTGAATTAGAATTTATTTGTTTGTCTGGTTGGTACTTCTGTCTGTGTGCGTTAGTCGCTATTAAAAATCGACTTGTAAGCGTTAAGATCGTTAGGACCAAAATAATCTCTATCTGGCTTTTTAATAAAGATTAACTCGTACAGACCTTGTGTTCCTGTATAACGCGTGTCCTTTATGTACAGGTCGTTCCTTTCGAATTCCAACGTGCCATCGCCTATCATAACTGTATTACCTTCCATTCGTGGGCCGTACGTATGATCGATACTGTTACTCGCATCCGTGATAAATGTCTTCATAGATTCTTTGGCTAACATTCCATACGGTAACCGGTCTAACATTTCTAAACCTTCTCGTCGACCTTCTGGAGTAGCTAGGTAGACGTTAGCCGGAGAGTCGGGCGTTTCTGCAATCGTTTGGGTAGGTAAGAAACGTGGAGTGCTGGTAGCCTCATCGGAGGAACTACCAGGCAACTGTTTCCGAGGAGTACTCACAGTTTTTACGTCTTCGTCATTGTCATTATAGGTACTCAGTTTTTGGTGTTGGGGTAAGATAAGATTTTCCCGGTTTCCAGGTCCACCGAGTTGTTTGGTAAGCGTTTTAATTGGTTAAACCAAGGGTTCAAAGGTTTTTTCTAAACTGCTTGCAGTCTCCACAATACCACGCTTTATTTCGCGATGTTTTTGTCTAATAGACTCACTAAGTGCTAGTATTTCACTTAATACCTTCTTCTGTTCCGATTTTTTGTCCTCCATTACGGCTACAGTCGTCAGAGTCTTTTTTTAAACTGAGTGTATATCCTACCACGCTGACTATATATATATATATATATATATATATATTGTAACGTTATAACTGAGTCGTCCTCGTCTATGTTTAAGCCCCGCGATGGAAGCCAAATCTGTAACGTTATATCTGGTGTGTCTCTGTAAAAGACGTGTATTGTATTGTCTGTGTTAGTGCGTTCGTCTCGCACTGGGGTCGTTACATCTATTTTGCGCTAACGAGGTCCGTAGCATTGCGGTAATTACCAGTACAACACAGCAGTAACCTTACCTGTTCTTATATAGGGGTGTGTTAATCCCGGGTGGCGCCAGATTGTTTATTAAAACAATTAAACTTATTAATTATTATCTTAATATGGTGTTTTCAGCTATGACGGTCGGGGCGTTCAAATAATTCCGGCTCGTCCAGCCTTCTGAATCGTGTCGGTAGCTGTACAAATTTCAACTTGAGCGCTGATCGCCAAATCTAGCTTTCGTAAACGAACACAAGTAATATAATGCACTCCCTATGAAATAATAACAACGGTTACTCCCTGTACTAGTTATTTTAATGTTAGATAAATAATATTTTTAATTTTGACAATTAAATTATATTAGTTGATTAACAACTTTGCACCGACATTTTACATGAAACAATTTTTCTCAGGATGACGAATCGATTGAGGAACGATATATTCACATCAGCATGGCAGCGGAACGTGTAGTTTTTATAATTAATTTCGTTCCAAAATCGGTGAATTCTTTTGATTACAAGACAAAGAATTCCTATGATTACAATAAAAGTACTTTACCTTACTCTAAGTGTACATAAATAATAAGGTGTGTGTTTACAATCTGTTCTGTAGTGTCGTTAAATGTGGTTCAAAAGTTCGTATTTAAACAGTAGGTTAGATTTTATGTTAACAAATTTTCAGTGTGATTATTTTTCTTAATTAATCTTTGAAGGAGAATATTCGGCTTATAGTGAGATCAAATTACTTTTAGTAAAATTTAGAGTGATTTTATTTTTTGGAAATAAGGTAATTCAATGGTACTTAACACATCAGTTGACTTTGTGTTATCATTCATTGGGTCAGAAGAGGATTGGGCTGCAATTGTTTCTATTTTCATTAATCTTGGGACTTAAGTAGGTCTGGCGTCCTTTTCATATAGGATGTGGTCATAATTTTCTTTTATTTTTCTGTTTTATGGTCCTTGGTCTTTAGTTGACTGCTCCAATGGTTCGTCTGCTTCTTATTCAGTCATGGTTTTGAATTTCGTTCACTGTTTTACATTATTTAATTAAAATTCGGTCTTCCAAAATTCGGCTTCTGTCCTGGTAGAACGACGCTTTACGAGTAACGATATTCAACGGTAATTTTCGCCACCAACGTCCGTTTCTATGGTTACCAATGAATTATGATTGGCTGAGATTGATATAAATCCATTGTTATCAAAATTTGAATTCTTTTCAAAATCCTAGTATATCTTCTGATTGCTGTTATTCCTCTATCTTCCTTCCTAAGCATTAAATATTGTCACTATAGTATGTATTTCCTTTCATAGATTAATTTGATACCCCTCAAGTTTGGGTTATTTTAGGTTTTGTGTTTTTACAATTATTTTAATACTTGTTAATTTCATCTTTTTTTGAATTCAAATACTTATTATAATATTTTGTCTTAAAAACGATTTACAATTTATCCTTGGTGAGTCATTCGCCTCGGATTTACTAATTTCTTTGTTAATTTGTTATAATTTGTAGTTGTTTGTTTCTGACAGTTAGGCATTTTCATAGGCCTAAGTAGCCATTATGGTATTTGACTTTTTTCATTCAAATTACATCTCATTTTAGCCTAATGGGCTTTATTTTGTTATTATAATTGGTTGTGTTATTTATTGTTGTGTTTTGGTTCTGTTTATGTGTTATTATTTTGTCACTATTATTTTATACATAATTGTTTACTATCTGGTTTCCTCGTTTTCTAGGTCATACATTTCTTAACTTTTTTATTTATTTAGTTTGCCAGTAATAACAATGTGGCTATTATTTACTATTTTTTGATCTTATTAAATACAATACCTGGGCCTATGGTCTGTATTATTCTTCCAGCCATATCCTATTCATAAACTTGCTTAAATGATTATTTAACTATTATTTGCTAATCTTTGTTTACAATTCATCTTATTTTATATCATTTTTAGTGTGATAAACAACATCACTTTTTATGAACTTAATTTAATAACGACCCCTTATAACATGGGTGTTTATTGATTGGTTTTTACTCCTTAATTTTTTAAACAATCTTTACTTTCCCTCCATGTTAATACTATCTGATTTTCCTTTCAGGGTATTCTCCCTTTTAATTATAATTGCATTCATTTAAATTTAACAATAACATTCTTTCTTAACTAAATACTGTCTTCATCACTTTTCAGCGTTCATTATACCTCAATTAACTGTTTATACTTACTACTATTCTTAATTACTAATATTTTTCACTTTTAATCATTTAGTGTTTCATTTGGATTTATTAAGTGTTTCTGCTTTCATCATTCACTATTTTTCCCTATGCTAACATTCTTTATTTTACACTATTCTCATTTAATCATCACCTTCACTTTTATACTATTTATAGTTTATTATAATTTAATTAGTGTACTTTCTTTATCACTACACTTTGGGGTTTTTACACTTTCATATTGCACTTCACAAATGTTTTTGTTTTTAAGTGTTTCTATATGGGTAATCCCTCTAATTACTATCTGACTACCGTACTATCTCTTTCATTACAATATATCATTAATAATATTAACAATTTTATGTCTTTATATTTCTATCATTACATCTAACTCTAATTTGTGGGTTAGTTTGCTTTTTTTTATATTTAACATTGTTTAATTGGGTTTCTTTCAATTGTCATTTATGTTTTTGTCCATTGATGGATAATAACATTCACTTTTTTTTTTACATAGGTTATTTATTGGTCTTTTTTCCAATATCACATTTGAGTGCATTATTTCTCTTGCTCATATTCTTTATTACTTGTTTGTGTATTATCATTGGTTTTCATTTTCATTTATTTGCCTTCATCTTGGGTTTGCTTCTTCATTTCCCTCCTTCTTCATTTTCATTGTATTTGGTTAATACCTTGGTTTTCCACCTTCTCTTTTGGGTTCATTTTAATATGTTGCATTGAGTCATTCAATTTCTTTAATTTGTTTCAGTTTTTTCCCTTCTTCATTTTGTTTGGGTCAATCACTTTCTTCTTTGGTTTTATTCTTGTTTGTTTTTTGTGGTTCCCTTCTTCTTTTGTTTCCTTTTGTTGGTTCAATCACTTGGGTTAGGTCATGTCGTCGTTTGTCGTGTCATTGTCTTTATATTTTATTTATATTAAACATTTTATTTTATATGAAGTATTATTTTATATTCAGAATCATCTTTTCATCCCTGATATTGGGGTGGCTTATTTGTGTTGTAACATAATGCCTCTCCTTCAAAATTGATCATTTTGATAACACACTAGCATAGTTTTTTATAAAATTATCAGTTATATATTATTTTTTTCCTTTTCTTTCTTGTTTATTTCTCCATTCTTATTTCTCTTCTTACTTGATTCATTCCATTTTATTTGGATCTGTTTTTATTTATTTCCTTTAGTGTGTTCTCCCTTTTATATAATTTTTCCCTAACTTTTTAGTAGCTGGTTTCTTCCATTACTACTCATTTTTTCTGAGACCAGAGGAACATCATCTCTGCTCAGTTTATTTTGATTGCTGGACTTTTTCAACAGTCAATCTTAAATAACTTTTTTGTCAACTTGTGACTTAAATTAATAATAATAGTATATTTTGGGATTGTCCACCTTGTGGTTTGTTTTAGATCACTTTAACCTTTTACTCATTCTTCCTTCCGCTGTACCTTTGCTATATACTGTTATCTACTCATACAGTTGGTGGTTTTTATTTATTTATTTGTTAATTACATCATTTTTAACTTTTCATTAGTCTGCTTTTCTATTCTTCTTGTGATCATTTTAATTATCTTAGACATCTTTTTTCTTTTTCTTGGTTGTTTACCAATATTCTGCTTTAGCCATTTTTTTGTATATTTGTTTTATACATAACTTCTCTTTCTTCCTTGTACCAGTTCAGATTTTTTTTTTTTTGAATACATTAAATTCATTATTATTTCAGGTATTTATCTTAGCGTTTCGTGCTTGATTTTATTTTGGTTTATTTCAATTTGTTTGAAATATTATTCTAAATAATTTTTGTAAGTTTGTTTTTCTTACTTTATAGGAATTTTGTAACTTATTCCTTTCTTGGTACTTTTTGTTTAAATATTATCGTAAGTTTGTGGTTCTTACTTTTTTGTAGGAATTTTTGTAACTTATTCCTTCTTTATTATTTTTTATATGATACTTCGTATGTCAACTTTATTTTATTGTAAGTTGATCTTACTTTGTAGGAATTTTTGTAACATTCCTTTTTTAATACTTTATATTAAGCCTCATAAGTCATCGAAATATGGTTGTAAGTTGTGCTCACATAATTTTTGAATTTTGGTATTTGTTTATTTTATTTATTGTAATTTATTTTTCTTCATGAAACTTTTTTATAGAAGCTTGATTGTAAACTCCTTTTATCTTTTTGGTGGTTATATTACTTATTTCATAAGTATTGTTTCCATTATCTTTGGTGATGACATAGGGTTATTCATAGGGTTATACATAGGACCTTGTTATTTATACTTTTTTGTAAGGTGATCTTCTCCTTTTCTTTCAATATTTTTGCCTTCTCTTGTATATTACACTCTTTTTTGTTTTTCTTCTCTACTCCTTCAAATGTTAGATGTTTGAACATTTATTCTGGATACATTTTTAAATTTATTTATTATGGTTTATTAGTTCTCATTTAATTTGTCTTAGTCGTTTAGTCATTTCTTGTCAATTCTTGTTTTGGTTATTATAAATTGGATTAATTTAATACTCCTTCCTTTCCATTGGTTTGCTTGGTTGGTAATTCGAAGATCAGTCCCATTTCTCTGCGTTCTTCTTCACTTAGTTTACCCATGGTCCATCATTTCCTCTGCACTTGTGGTTCGGATAACTTCGGTGTGTAGAAATATCTTCGTTTTCGTGAAATAGGTATCTTCTATTTTGTACCATAATTCCTCTACTATCATATGTTCAGTTGTCTCCATGCTTACGTCATTCACTTTATGAGGTGGTTTATTAATCAATGGAGTTAATGGTACCTCCCTCGTTAATGTCATCATTATTTTTTATTTTGCATTTCCAATTCTGGTGGATTCTTGTGTTTTAGAGACCTTCGTAATTTGTGACACCCTATTTTGTTGTGGGTCCTTTCTATTTCTTGTATTTTCCATTTACTTATTGATTTGCTGAAGTTTTCCTCCGCTAGTTTGTAGTGAATTCCCTCTATAATTGCTTTTGAGGTCCTCCTACAATCTTTATATTTCATACGGCCCAATTCTTCCTTAGTGGATCGGTTGTCCTCCTTCAATTCCTCTATGTTTTTGTTTATTCCATTCAAATCTTCTTTGGTGGACTGGTTGTTGTTATCCATTTTCTTGTTCAAGTCTTCCTTTGTGGAATCCATTTTCTTCTCCATTTCTTGCTATTTTCTTCCATGTCCTTTTTCAAATCTTGACCCATTTGTAGGAACATTTCCATCAATTTGTCCATTTTACTTTCTTCGGTGGTCTTAGGCCTTTCTATTTCCTTGTCTTGGATGTGGACGTCCCCTGTTTGAGTGTGTACCTCGGGTTGTTCCTCTGGTGGTGCTGGTTGTTTATGTTCCACCGGGGTTACTAGCACTTCTAGATCCTCCACGGGTGTTGCCTCCTTATCCCCCATGTCGATTTCCTTTTCGGCCTCTGCCGCCCTCTTCTTAGAAGTAGCTCGTCTTTGCATTCTGTTTCTTTTTCTATGATACAATCGCTGCCAGGCTTAAATTATTAAGCCCTCTAGTTGGACGCCAATTTGTAACAAGACCTGTAAACTGTAGTTACAAAATAAAAGAAAGAAAAAATTTTATTAAAAAAAAATTTTCTGAAAAAAAATTTTATGTTTGTTTGTTGTATATAATTTAGATTTAATTCTGGTTTATTGTTTTAATCAAATTTCTAAAATTCTGAAAGGTATTTTTTGTTTAATTCGCACTTCTGGAAGATATTAACAAAATCCGGAGTTAATCAGATTAACTCCTTTCAGCAATCGATTAACGACTTTCTGTGCTGCTCCAGTATCTCACCTTTCGTTAATATTTTCTTCTTTCAGGAAGTCTCGTGCTTAATTAAAACCTTAAATTACAATGTGAAATAATTTTCTAATCCACACAATTGAAATGAATTGATTTATTAACATTTATAAATAATAATCGATATTAAATCGATTTCGAGCAATTGTCGACTATGTCTCAGGGATAAATCGATATGTTAATACAGGTTAAAAATTCATATAATTATTATAAAAGGTTCTTGGAGCGATTATTTTATAATAGTCAGAGAAGGGCAGGACGAGAAAGTATAACAGTTACAATAAATAATTTTAAATAATTAGTATCTAACAATTGTTAATAATATATAGAAAATGTTTAATATAGTTGAGTTGCAAACCAATTGTAGGCTATGAAGTCAGTCGAAGGTGGTGGCAGTGCATCGTTTTTCCATCATGGCCGCTAGTTGAATCGAAGAGGTTATTCGCAATATTCGTCGCGAGAAAATCTCACAATAAAATCAACTTTATAATTGTTTTACAGATCCCCGAACTTGTGTAAACTGTCTAGTATGTTGTTTGGGGTAGTCTGGATGAGTGTTCAGTGTCCACTGGTGTTAATTGTTTGATATTAGAGGTGTTCACTTATGTCTGTTCGTTACGAAAAAAATGGTTATTCTGTGGTAGATTGAATTATTACTAATATGTAGTTTTGATGTTTTATTACACTTGTATTACGTAGTGTGGTGTTTGTTTTCACTGTTGTCGTGGAGTTTTTTAAAAGTTTTGACTTGAAAAGTGTTTATTTAAGTAACTCTCGTTTCTCACGGATTGTAGGCCTTAACCTTAACACTTCATTATACCGTTTTAAAGAACGCAATTCCGCATAGACTGTTCAGTTTGAACGTTAACAAAGAACTAACTAACTTCCTCCACTTTAGTAAAAATCTTGCCAAGTTAATATTGGAAAAGTATTGTTAAAATAATTGTCACTTCCCATATACATAATTACAAATTACATTATATATGGAATAATTTTAGTTTATTGTTCGCTTTCATGAACTATTAACCATATAATTGGTTTATTTATCTCATTCTGTTTAATTTGATATGTCATAGTCCATATTTGTTGGGATTTTTGTTAAAATTACCAAATTTCTGTCTTTTTGGAAATCTAGGCCCAAAACTTTGTTTCCGCCCTTCCACACTTTTACTGCCATTTTAAGTGTTATTAATATAATTATAATAAATTTCAAATGGTCATAAATCCTTTCTTTTCCTTAATTACTTATACATTTAACATTTGAACTGTTTTTTAGTGATAATTTCTGAATTTAACATTCCTCTTTAAAAATAGTTAATTTATACATTTCAAAAATTTTCAATAATTTAAGGTATTTTTCTATATTACTCTTTTAAATCATAGGTTCATTTACAGTAGTTGTTAATTGACCTACCTTACCTAAATCTTGTCAGTTTACATGATTCATTGGTGAATTAACTGGTTTATATTGATTTTTATGAATTCATTATTTGGCCTAGAGTTTAGTATTTTACATGTATGGGTTTTCAAATAAATTTAATTCTACTCCTCCTCTGACTCTTAATAGTTAACATGACATAAAATAAAATTGTTTCTATAGTTATTGAGATGTGTAGCATCTAATTCACGCTACTGTTATAAAAATAATAATTAACATTACTCAGCAGTCTATAAAGTTGGACATGTTTGCTGAAACTGTTTTTAACATACATTTAACTCATTTGTAAATTAATACAGCATCCATAATGAAACATTTTAATTTGGATGTATGCTGTGATAGAACTAATACAACTTATTCTAAACATATAAACCTTATTGTATAAGAACTCTTTTAAAATATGGAGTTCATGGCTTTGAACAATATTAGCCATTTAAACGTCTTAATCCTATTAACACTTAAACTATTACCAGTCCTTTCTGTTTTTACTATTATTATTTAACATCCCCTTATATAGTAAACATTTCCACCCACACTTTCTTTGTTATTGTCATTCCTATGAATGTCTTGAGATAACAAAGTGACCTAAAATAATGAAATATTGGAAATACCTTCCATTTTATTATTTCATGATTTGTTAATTATCAAATATAAAAGTTGTTTTATAGCATATAGTTTAAGTTATAGTAACACTACAACTTCAAGTTTATTATATTTCAAAACACTTACACTAGTACACTTTCACTGGTGGTTCTGACTTATATGTGAGTCTCATTATTCTCAGACCAGACCTTTAGTCATCATGGACTGTGAAGATTTGTTTATTTTGTATCACATAATAACTTTAGTTGGTGCACCTCTTATCATACTACACAACACTTTTATTTATTAATAATTACAATTTTATAAGGTTTTGGGATGTTATACTTTCTTTAATTGTATCAATTGGTTTGGGGTCAATGGTAGTTAATAATAGGTTTTTTTGGTGTTTCTTCCATCCTATTTCTTCCTTTCTTCTCGTCTTCCTTCTTGTGTTCACTCTTGGGTAAACCAAGGTACTCAGTGTCATCTTGTCTGATGGTTGTTTCGGAGTATCTTCTTTATTTTTTGATACTGATTTTACTCTTCTTTCTTGATTTTGAGGTTTCTTGTTTATTTCCTGCTATTAAACTTTACTCTTCTTTCTTCTTGTGCTTGGGGTATTTTGTTTTTCACCACTCCTAATCTTATCTTTTTTTTTGATTTTGAGGTTTCTTGTTTATTTCCTGCTCCTAACCTCCTGGATAATCTCCTGATTTTTTAATATGAGTTTTCTTTAATTCCTTCTTTGACTTTTATGGTTGTATTTTTTATTATTTAATTATGGTTTTTCTTTTATTGTGGTATTTTCCTTTGAAGTTTAATGGAATTTCATTTGATATTCTTGGAGTATATATAATTTAATTATTTTTTATGATCTTAAATGAATTAATTATTGGTGGAATATCTGTCATGCTACAATATTCTTAAATTCCTTTGCCTTAAACTGGGGTCCGTTATCTGACACTAGATGTACAGGTGTACCAAAATCTTTAAATAATCTCTCCTGTAATATCTTTACATTGGTCGACGCTAACGCTCGCCGCATGGGATACATCCAAACAAATTTGGTGAACGAATCTACACATATCAGTAGCATCGTATTACCTGATTTAGATCGAGGGTAGGGACCTGAAAAGTCTAAATAAAGTTTAGAGAACGGGGTAGTAGGGATTTCTGAAATTAATTGGCTTATTTGACTGTTTCTTGCTGGTTTGTTGAGCGCGCATAACTTTTTCGCTGTTCATATTGTTCCAATGATATTCCTTACGAATGCGATGTATTGTTTTATTTATTCCCATATGTGCTCCAATGGTGGATGAATGGTAGTATTCCATCAGCATAGGCTTAATTACATCAGGGGCAATTATTCTTAATTCCTTTCCATTTGCTATTCTGTGGCATAGTATTCTTTTACTCAATACGTATTTATCTGATTTAATTCCTTCCTCGAGTTGTTCTATAATTGGCTTCAAAAGTGGGTCTTGTTGTTGATACTGAGCGATGTTGGTAAACGCAAGGGGAATTCGGTAATTACGGTGTTAACAATGGGTGTTTCTAGACTCTCATTGCTTTCGGGAGTATTAGTGGGCGACTGGAACATACGGGACAGGGTATCCGCAACTACATTTTGTGTACCTCTAATATGTTGTACTTTGAATTTGTAACAGTTTAACCTCAATACCCATCTTCCAATACGTCCTAACTGTTTAGGGTGATTCAGTAACCAAGATAATGCTTGATTATCAGTTTCCAACAGGAACTCTTCATGTTCTAAAAAGGGTTTAAACTTCTCAAAAGCAAATACAATAGCTAAACATTCTAATTCGTATGCGGAGTATTTCTTTTCTTGGTGTGTCAAAGTGCGTGAAGCGTAACTAATCGGTAGTCTACAGTTTTCTATTTCCTGATATATTACTGCACCTAAGGCTACACTTGAACTGTCGGTCTGAACTACGAAAGGTTTCGTAAAATCTGCTAATTGTAATACCGGGGGCGATATGATGCTTTCTTTTAGTTTTTCGAACGCAGTTTGGTGTTGCGGAGTCCATTCAAATTTCGCTCCCTTCTTTCTTAAGGCATTCAGAGGTGCGGCTAATTTGGCTAGATGAGGAATATACTTGTGGAAATAATTTATCATTCCCAAAAATCGGGCTATTCCTTTAGCATCCCGCGGTGGTAAAAATTCTCTGATCGCACGGGTTCGTTCGGGGTCTATGCTTACCTTTCCGTTGGCCTTCACGATGTGACCTAAAAATGAAAATTGTGGGACAGCAAAATTTACTTTTTTGGGATTAACTGTTAATCCGGCTTTCTGTAATCGAGATAACACTTCACGTAGATGTTTAAGATGTTGGTCCATCGATTCGCTGTAGATTACAATGTCATCCAGGTAGTGATACACATATTTAAATTTTATATCATGAAATTATTTCTCTAATAGTCTACTACATACGGAACTTCCTTGTGATATTCCAAAGGGTACTCTCGTAAATTGGTACAGGTTGAAAGGAACAGCAAAAACGGTTAGACGTTTGGATTCTTCCGAAAGGGGTATTTGGTGAAATGCCTGATTTAGATCCATTATAGTAAAGACTTTCGCTTTGGTGAAATAATGAAAAGCACTGTGGATGTCAGGAAGAGGGATAGATTCAAATTCTATTCGTTTATTTAATTGCCGGTAGTCCACAACTAGTCTGTGTTTGTCGTGACTTTTTGGTACTAAAAATGAGGGTGATGAATACGGTGAAGTAGAGGGTTCAATGACTCCTTGTTCTAATAACTTGTTGATATGGTTCCTCATTACTTCCATTTTGGGCGGCGATAACTTGTATGGGGGAAGGCGTATTACTTTGTGGTCGCTCAGATTGATCTTGTATTCTATTAGGTTCGTTAGTCCTAGCTTAGGGGTAAGAACGGTGGAAAACTCTTTTATTAGTTTCTGCATTCTCAGCCTATCTCCACTTTCTAGATGAGATAATTCAGACTCATGGTGTACTATATGTGTAGTCGATGATCCCGTACTTTCTTGTTCTTCTGTTTCACAATCAAAATTACTTCTGTGTACGGTCGAATCGAAAATAATATTTCTTCTCGTGGATGTCAAGAATTATTCCCGTTTTACTGATAAAGTCAGCTCCCAATATTAAGTCGGGTCCTAAATCATCACATACTAACATTGAAAAAAACCACGTTAGATTCTTAATTTTTACCTTAATGGTGATGCTGAGTTTTATCACTAAATTTTGTTTATTTTCAGTGGCACATCTTATATTCACAGCTTGACTGCGTTTCACTAGGTTGTGTTCGAATAATTTATCTGCTAACCTCTGACTGATTAAGGTTCTAGTCGATCCAGAATCGATTAATCCGAGGGTGGATATAACACCTAGGTCAACTTGTATTAAGGGCAATAGACATTTAGTCCAATCACATTTAGTTATCGCGTTACATTTCTCAATAAACCTTCTAACATAGGGATCTATTTTTCTAGTGTTCTTTTCTTTTTTTTTTTTTTTATTCTCGTTGATTTCTTTGGGTTTACCGGTTCTCAAGATGCTGCGGAAGACACAGGATTTCGGGTCTCCCTGCCTTACATGTTTTTTGGATTAGGTTGTTTCCGATCGTACTTACATGTTTCCGATTACAGTTTCTACTTATATGTCCACACTTTCCGCAGGTATAACATATATTTTTTTTACGAGGGGTATAGCTTGCTTCCGTTTTAGGTTGCGTGTCATTTGATTTACCAGGGCTGTGCAAGTTGTTCGGTCTATTAAATGGTCGCCTATCACGCTGGGTTTGCACGTTGGTCACCAGGGCTTGCATTTCATTTCTACTAGGCTCGGTTGATTTCAAAGCATGTCTGTTCTGATCTGAGTACCATACGTTCGACGAGTGAATACTGCATTGTTCGAGATCCGCAAAGGTGTTGGGTTTATTTATTAATGCTAAACGAGATCTTTCCTCTGGAGACAATCCTACTAAAATGGTATCGACCATCTGTCTCTCACTCCAATCTACTTGCAGTAGTCGAGAAGACTCCCTGATGTCAGAGATGTAATGGGCCAGTCTCTCATGAGTTCCTTGTACTCGAAGTACGGTCTTTCTTTCAAGTTCCTCATAAATTCCGGTGGGAATAAAATATTTTAAGATAGTAGTATGCAGTTCTTCTACTGGAAGTGTAGAGCTTAATGATTCCAGCACACGATTCTTTAATGGTGGTTTGCATTTCGGTAGGAGGACTTGCAAAATTTGCCAGTCATTTAGTTGCTGTAAATCCTTTATCAGCAGGAGGTATTTGATGAAGTTTAGTAGTTTAGTAACATTCAAACCATCCGTGTATGGAATTTCAGCTAAGAGTTTTTCTACGGGATGAGTGATTTTTCCGTAGAGGTCAACATTATAATTTACGAGTGGTATAGCTTTAGGAGGACCAGATGCTGCTTTAGGGGTAGTCAATTCGTACATCGCAGAGCGATTGTGGGAACCACTGGGAGGTGGGGCTTCAGATATTGTCTGGGTATTCACGTCTCTATTAGGGTTTTGCTCTCGACTCGGTTGTATTTTCGATACGGTGGGCGATTCCTGATCCGTGTTGGGGGAGGTTGTTCTAAGGTAGGAGATTGAACTGGGGAGATGTATAGTTTCTTCAAGGATTTTTCAATTTCATCCATTCTGAATGAGTCGGACCTTCTTCGCAATTCATTGATAATAGTGGGTAATTGGCGTAAAGCCTCATCCGCAAAACTTTGGACGTCAGGAGGGATTACCGTGATGTTGGGCCAGTTTAACAAATTTTTCATTCGCCGGGTTAAATGTTCTATCCTTTGAGTTGTCCGCAATATTACCGCAGGAGATTTCTCGTCTTGAAGGGTTTGGGACAATAAAGTCAACTCACTATACTTGGCATAACAAGTTTCTCTCTCGCTCTCATAATCGAGTCCGCTTAAGTTACTTAACTGCGCGGGTGTATCAGATCCACTTTCGCGTATAGACTTGCGCAATTCCGCGACTGTTACATTCGCATGAGGTAAACCGCGTAAAAGAGCTTCAGAGCACAGTTCGTCTTTTAATAGTAAGTCTCGATTAAATAGGGCCATGTTTACCTTATATCTAGCACACTAAAACTTATTCTACTACACTATACACAATTATTGCATACACACTTTAGTTCATGGTAAAACATTTGCATGTGTTGTAAGAGAATTACTTAGCATCTCAGAGAAAGAGAAAAAATTCACATAGACGTCAACTTTACTTTCAACGATCAGCTGTTACGCTGGAATGTGGGTCAAACTAGTTTTCTTTTAAACAATGGCATAGTATTATGCGTAAGAATGGGGGATCAAGCTCGAGGGTGAAGAGAATGTTATTGTTCCACTCAACAACAGCTGACGGCTTCCTTTACAGACTTGTACCGGCTGCTTCAACGAGGGTGGTATGTGCGATGCGGAACGATATGCGTTTTAAACAAGTTACAGCCCGTTACTAAGCTGAGTTTTAGTTATTATTTGGTTTTACGTGCTAATTTTAATTTATCTAATTCTGCTACTAGAAAGGAGTAGAATTTCACTTACAATTTATTTACACGTAATTGAACTTGTTTTATTTAGTCAGTTGTTTATATGACTCACCTTGGCAATAGAAAGACGAATTACATATTTATGCAGGCTTATACAGGAAAACTACAGGTCTTGAATTGTCGCCAAATAGACGTGTTAGAGACTGAACATTTTGACAAGTACATACATGAATTGGTGTAATACAAGCTAATATTTTCACGTATATTAAATAAATCATATACGAGTATGTGCGTAATCTCACACAAAATTTACAATTGTAAATTTAATATTATCACTATTATTCTTTTATGCTACTTAACCTTTTGTTTTACATACAATACATCAAATGAGTGCATAGATCTGCAGAGTGCCGCATCTTATGTGCGTCACGATGCTTACAAACCTTTTATACATAAAGCAGAGTGGCGCATCTTATAACGTGTCGGCTGTGCTATAACCTAGGGAACCCGTGATAATTGACTCTAGCCAATTATACAGGCTGCCTTCGTTGTAATAAACAGAAAATTAATCAAATCACTATCAATAATTATAAGTACTCTAATAAAAGGAAACTGGGGAGGGAGGTGTGCTGATTTATGCACTCAATTTAGTATGTAACAAAGATGACATCTCTTTATTTACGTGTGATTAATAATACATTACAAATAAAAATTTTAGCTTACACTGAAATGGTAAGGGGGTTTTCTATATTAAAATGATAATACAGTTAGTGTATTTACCTCGGATCCGAGTCTCTTTAAACTAGTTAGGAATTTTCAAATTTACTCTACTTCTTTAGTCAATTACATTATTACTTAAAATACCATTAGAAGAATGGTTTCGTTTAGTTGTGCGATGTTCCAAAGCTACATCACAAGAGTTATGTTACAAAGTATGATTTCTGAAATTTCTTGTTACAACATTGTTATTCTTAACGCTTAGAGATTGTCATTTAAAGTCTTTTTCTTTTAACATTACTTATATTTAAAAGATACATTATTCACAGAAGACAAGCTTCTGCGTCACCTCTAGTTAATCGTTTCAGTCCATGTCCTGCCGCGTGATTCTTCTGTACTCTCTTAATAGTGGGTCGTCATGGTGGTAGTCTTTCTGGTGGAGGTCCTCGGAGTCAACTAATGATGAAGTGGATGTTACGGTGTCATCTAGAATGAAGTCGTCCTGTTTCTCAGTGGTAGTGAAAATGCAGTTGAGGTGTTAGTCTTCACTTTTCACAGTTATTCCCATCACATTTGTAATAGCACAGTAGTATTTGAGTTTACATATTCGTTACACATTATGACGGAACCCCAAAATAACTTGAACTATATTTTTAATAGGAGATGTCACCTTACACACTTATTTCATTCATTCACATCTTTGTGTTAAAACACACTACATTTTAGTTACATAGATCTCCACACTGTTAGTTGAAGCTAATAACAAAATAAAAAAAAAACATTTTGTGCAGCGCTCCGCTTGGAGCTGTTTACAAATTGAACGTCGCATCTCAAGTCCTACATTGTTACAACAGGAAAATTGTAACGACGCGGAGTGAATACTCCGCCATAACATAGTTCCAACTTTTAATTAGTAATACAGTCTTACAGTTCGACATAATAAACAATCAAGACATTGCTTGTCTACAGAATTTATTACAACTACTACTAGTGACTTTGAATTATTTATTATTTACATTATAGTTTACAGGTATTTTTATTTAATGCCGGGTAGGTATGCAAGTTGGATCCGGTATACACAGGTGATAGCATGATAATTTAATAAAGGGTTAACAGTTTTTTAACTCTTTCTTTCTCAGTTTTAGTTAATTATTTTAGTTAAATTCCCTTTTTAATACTCATTACTATTATGAGTTTGTTCAGGGGTATTCTTCGGTTTAATAGTGCGATTTAATGGTTTTAACTAACTTCCCATTTTATATTTTTATTATTATTTATTTATTAATTTTTTTTTTAAATTTAAATCGTCACAGTGTCTATACCTATCAGTAGGATTTTCTATTTATTTTGGGGGTTTTACACTGGCACTTTGCACTTTTTATAGTATTTAAGTGTTACTAGTGGGTATTCCCTAACATTAAATTCTCTTTCTCACTTAATCATGTTCACTATCTATCTATCTCTCACTTCACAATGGTTAGTTATACTGTTAACAAGTTTCATATCATTATAGAGTTATTTATAACATTTACTCTCTATTTACTTGGTTAGTGTACTTTAGTTTGTCATTACTTTATTGGATTTTAATAATTATCATTTACATTGATTAATTAGTCGATACTAATAATTATCATTTACATTTATTATTTATTGGTTTCTTTTTCATTACTTTATTTGAGTGTAACATTTCTCCTTTTCTGTTCTATATTATTCGTTTGTGTCTTTTCATTTCTTCTCATTTTATTTCATTTATACTTTGTTTGTTTCCTTTTCATTTACTTTCTCATTTGATTGATTTTATTTCATTTTATTGAGTCAATCACTTGGGTTGGGTCATAGTCGTTTGTCGCGTCATAGTCATTTTATTTTCATTAGTTTAAACATTTTATATAGTTGATTCATCGTTTTTCCCTGGTATTGGTGTGGCTTTTTGTATTGTAACTATATATATGTATATATGTGTATATATATGTATATGTCCTATATATGTATACAGGAAGCGATTAATTGTATGACTGTACACTACACAATACGGTGTAGTTTATTAAAACTGTTGCATTATATCGTTGCGCAACAGTATGGTGCAATACGTGTTGACAGGGTGTTGTGCAATAGTTACACGCAACAGTAGAACAGGGAGGGGGTTGGGGGATCGTCCGTCTATATAAACGCGAGCTCGTTCGCTATACCGTTCACTCTTGTGTCGACAGTCGCAAGCAACGCATCGCAACCAGCGGACCTACTAAGCAAGCGAGTAAGCAAGCAAGATGGAATCCATTGTACAGAAATTTGGGAGCGTCGCCGTTTATGAGTACGCACGATGTCAGGACCTACAAACGGGGACGAAGTATCCGATTCGCCTGTTACGGAACGAGACAACTCGGTACGGACCGTCACTGGCAGCCATTATAACCGGGGGAATGGTCGTCGCGGGATTACTCAAGGTCTACCTGCTGAAACGATACGCGAAGCTGTTTACGGACGAGGAACTGCAAGGCGTACAGGCGGACACGCTCTACCTACAGTACAACGGACAACGAGATCGTGTAGGGGACGTCATTATTGCAAGATTGTGAAATCTTGTTTGTACGTAATTTTGTAACTTTTTTTTTGACAATACATGTATTGACTAACATTATTGGTGTTATTATTTCCCCCTCCTCTTTCCTTAACCCCCTCCCCACCCTTCCCCTACCACCACTACCACAATAATACGAGCGACACGGCAAGGATAGGGGTCAATGTTTCGTTCGTCGTCAACGGAGCAACATCTCTCCGAGGACCGATCGAGCCATACAGCACAACACGGAGAGAGAGTGAATACTGATTTGCGAAGTCGACTCTGACCAGAACATGACATCACGCTCACCCGACATTTACTGGCGTCATCATCGGCTATCCAGCGTTGGTATAACTGTCCACAACACGGGACGTTTCAAGACAGTGACATGACGGAAGGCGAAGCGAACACACCTCGACGCACGAGGAGAGTAAAGTTTAGCGACAACCTGACGTTCTATCCTGTACCGTATTACTGTGAGTCGCGTTTCGGTGAACTCGTAAGAAGAAGACACGAGTATGCAACGCACGAAGAAGAAGAAGAAGAAGAAGAACAACAACAACAACAACAACAACAGAAATGTGGAAACGGATCGGAAGACGATCGCGATGGAGCTGCACAGACCGGTGAGAAGGAATTTCGTGAGGCACGCGGTGGAGCTGAAGGGACTGTACGACCTCTACCAAGCCGATTTGGTGGAGATTAAACCGCACGCTAAGGTGAACAAAGGCTACAAGTACCTTATGACCGTTATAATCGCGTTCAGCAAGTTTGCGTACGCCGTCCCGTTGAAAACTAAGACGGGAGCGGAAGTGGCGCGCTCTCGAACCGATACTCAAAACCAACAGATTGAAATATCTGCAAACGGACAACGATAAAGAATACTACAACAGCGCTGTACGGTCTCTGTTGGATACGTACAAGGTAAAACTCTACGTTCAGTGAGAAAAGAGCGTCGATCGTGGAACGTTTCAACAGAACGTTGAAGACGCGCGTTCAGCGAACGAGGACATTACCGTTGGTTGGACACGTTGCCCGGACTGGTGAAAGCGTACAACGACAGCGTGCACAGAACGATCGGTATGAAACCCAGCCGGGTGAACGAAAGCAACGAGCGGGTAGTGTTGGAACGTATCAAGAATACACGACCACGCGGTGCGCGCGAGAAGAACCCCAAGTTCAAAGCGGGTGACCGTGTTCGCGTGAGTAAACACAAAATGACGTTCGCAAAAGGGTACACGCCCAACTGGACCAACGAAATTTTCACCGTGCACGCGGTGCAACCCACCGTTCCCGTCACTTACCGTCTCGAGGATCACGCCGGTGAAGCGGTGCATGGCGGCTTTTACGAGCACGAACTCAGCAAGTCGAGCGTCGGCGACGTTTACCTGGTGGAGAAAAGTGTTGCAGCGCAACGGCGACAGGGTGCGCGTGCGTTGGCTCGGTTTCGACGGTAAACACGATTCGTCGCTACACAAGAAAGATCTGATATAAAACGCGGAAGCAACACGTAGCGTGGCACCAGTACGCGACAGTACGTTACGATGACAACATCATCGTGTCGGCGGCGGCAGCGGTAACAACCGCTCAATAGACGACTGCGGTCGAACGACGACGACGACGACGACGAAGAAGAAGAAGAAGAAGAAGAAGAAGAAGAAGAAGAAGAAGAAGAAGAATATGAAAGTAGGGGGCAAATGCCGGTCCTAACTCAGGCGGGGCTTAAAAGTGGTGGCGGCGGGGGGGCGTGTCGGGTGATGAGGCGGGCAAAGGGGTGTAGGGTGGGGGGAAACAAAATGGCGGCTAGGTCCCCCTATTGGCCAAGAGTGTATTGGCGAGGGGTAGGGGGGTACAAAATGGTGGCCGGTCTCCCCTGATTGGTGGTTCAAATGGGCGTGGCTTATGGGTTTGTGGGATGGGAGGGGGAACAAAACGGCGAACGGTCGTTATTGCGGGGGGGCAAAATGGCGGCTTGGCCAAGACTGTTATGGGCAAGGGAAGGGTATTACTAAATGGCGGCCGGTAGAGATCTTGGCCATAGAACGCCCGATGGGACGTTAAAAACTAGATGGCGTCCTAAAACTTATTTCCAGCATCTGCGTACGTTTTCCGTCCGCCGTTCTCCCCATCCACCACCACCACACCGACAATCTGCGGTGGTCGCCGGCTGCCGGCGTCACGTTCTCGGGCTCGACGGTGCGCTGGAAGTTGTCGGGTGGCCACCAGAAGCCGGATGCCGGCTGCCGTAACGGCTGACAAAATGCTGAATGTGTATTTTATTGTATGTATTAATTTGATATGCCCTGCCTGTGGTAGGACCGGCATACACTATGTGTATTTGATATGTTTGTTTAATTTGATAGTTTACTTTACGTTGTAAGAAAAAGCAGTAACATGTGTGGGTGTACAAAATTGGGTAATTGATATGTTGGCAAACAATGTTTTATATACAAGGATTTATATTGTCGCTTGCAGTTGTGAGCGAACATACATATGTTTTTAGGTATGACTGTACTAACGGCCAGCCAGACGATTTTAAATGAATAAATATTTGTTGTACTCGCACGCGTGCGAAACCGGTTTCGTCTCACTAGACGAGACGCAAGCTAAACGTGGTTGAATGCGGAAAGGAATTTGTCTCTTTAATTACACACACACACACACACACACACACACACACACACACACACACACACACACACACACACACACACACACACACACACACACACACACACACACAAGGTTCCCGTAGCAGGCTGTGATGGCGTGAAACCAGACAAACAACTAGTTGTTTGGTTGGGGTTTTTTTTTGCACTCAAACAAACTTTGATACAAGTAGCGTAGTAACGGGCACGCGAATATTTGGCTGATGTGTACAGTGGTTTAATATTATAAGTACTGCTCGATTTTTCTATAAAACAAATAAATGCTGAAATACCTCCATCTCCTTTTATCCTGACTGTGGACCGGCTCACTGTCTCACGATGACAACATTCTCCATGTTGAATATCATTATCGTGAAGGCTAGTGAGGTAGGATTAAGGACCTTGTGTCAAGATTAAGTGTTTGGTCCTTGAGTCAATGATATGAAAGTGTTTGTACATATACATTATATTTAAGATTTTTTAACAACGAAATACACGTAATTCGGCTTCAACATTACACCTTCAAATTGGACAATGTGTCAAAGCCATTGCACATATTACACATACTGCTAAATGAGCACATGGTAAGAATACAACCGCGATTATGTTTTTATAACATACTTTACACAGTTCGTTATCGTCAAGTCTTGTTTCTAGTACTTCACTGTTGTGAGAATTATGTTCTTCGGTGGGAGTAGGAGACTGGTGTCGATGTTGTATGTGCTTCAGAGCTTCGTCTACAAATGTTTGACCTTTCGTTGTTTGAAGGTAGATGCAATGACGAGAATATTTAACGTGTTCTACCCTAGGATAATCTTCTTCTTTCCATTCGCGCAATCTGATTCCACAATTAAAACATATCGTTTCATCACCTTGTCCTGTATACAGGAAGCCGGCATAGCACAGGGCACGAAATGTTGTTTTCAACGCAACAGGCCATTTTGTGAACGACTCTAATCGCTTAGCATCAACGGCGTATGCGGGGAATAAAGTCTTCTTTTTTTCATATATGCTTAAAGTTGCCAAATCACGTACAGTTTCTTCTCCTTCTCGCAACTGTATACCAAACTTTGAAGAATCTGAAACGTTTAACGAACTGGAAATAGGCACATTTCCACATGGGAGATTACGCAGAAAACTACAAGCAGGCGAATATTTTTCATGTTCTTGTCTCGGATCGTCACCCGGTTGTCACGCACCGATTTCTATACCGAAAAATGCACATCGAACTCTATCCAGTTCATGAAGATAATAAAATCCTGCTCGAGCCAAATTTGCAGGTGAAATAAAGGATACGGACCACCCGTCTAACGTTCGTAACCGTTCTATCTCGTTTCCCACATACTGGTATCAAGCTGGCTGTATCTATCAAACACATCCATCGCTAACAGTCTGCGAGAACTTTTGAAATACTACTAGCGCGCTAGTCACATTGTGAACATATTTAAAACGTACGGCTAGCACTACAGTACGAAGCGTTTGCTACATAATCAAAATGAAACCATTGAGAGCATCTTTACGTTAAAACCAGTTTAAATTGTTTTGTATTTTATAAAATGTTTTACGTATACCGCCATCCTCGTTTACCTGGACTTTGGACCAGCTTGCAGTAAGTTGCAGATGTTAATTGTAATAATTATTACAAGTAACAAATTCAACTAACTTCAAGGTCGAGTTACGATGGCTCCGAATAGAGCCAATTACGCCGTCAAAAAAAAACTTTACTGTAGATAAAATACTACGAAGGGACAAGATGGCATTACCTTCCGGTGAAATGCGACTGGATCATCGTCGCTTTGCCAGTCGTATGCTCGCAACCGCAGTATCTGTACCTCACGGTGTCTTTGTCTCCTTCGTAAAAATATCCGGCCCGTGCTAAAGCACTAGGTGCAATAGCAGTCGATGGATACTTCGAAATGTAATGCTTAGTGTTACCAATACGGTAAACACTGTAAAAAGTACCGAGTCTGTCTGTGTACGTCGACATGACAACAGGTGAAGTGAGTGAGTGAGTGAGTGTAGCTAAATGCAACGAGCTTTTATACTGAAATGGGTGTGGTTTTTACTCCCACCACCTACCTACGTTCTTGGGATTTGAAGCCACCTGTTTACTCTTTAGTTTGTATCTACTGTCTGGTTATTGAGTTCAAGGTTGTCTGTTGTATGCGTTTGCTTCGATCATTTATAATATTTACTATGTAATTTATATTGCATGTCTATTTAAATTGCTTGCAAGGTAACAAATGAGTCAATACGTACGCGTTATATATGGATACAATTAAAAACCTGTATCAAAGCTTATTACGCTCAGTTAGTTAAAATGTATTTGGATTTATTGCAATCAGTACGTTACGCTGAATATTCGTGTATGTCTACTGCTATCCTCTTTTATTTGGAATTTGGACCAACTTCTTAACATATATTGCTTATATTTGTGAATAAACACAAGTATAATCATAGTATGCTTGAAGGTAGAGTTACAGTTGGTCATTAAAATGACCTTTAACGTTTGTGTGTGATTGTGTAGGTGTTATCTGTTTTACCAAAACTTCACGTCCTCACTTCTCGATTAATTTTTCTTCTTTTGACGCGTCTTTTCCTTTACTATTACATCGATATCTATTTCGTATGTGCATTTTCCATTGGCTAGCGGTATCTCTTGTCGTACAGTTAAAAAGTATTTGCCTTTAGGTAGTGCTGCCATCTCCTCGTCCGTGTATAGTCCAGCGTAGCGCTTAGGTAGAAATACAGAAAATTCTTTGTCTTCTTCTTCTTCTTCCGGATCTAACAAATCGCACACTACCGAAGCGCCGAACTGTGTACCAATATTACGCATAGCAGTTATGTGATATTTTTTGTCTATTAACAACTCTTTTAGTCGCAGTTGAGGCAGAAACTCCCTCAAAGCCACTTATTTAGCGTTATCTAAAATGTGTCCATGACAGTAGTCTACGACAAACGTTTACAGACGAGTGAATAAACCTTGCAGGACGGCTGCATTTATGTAGAACGAATCCGACCAAGTGTGCGAACGAAGGTCATTACATTGACATGTCTCGACCTGTACAATAGTGTTATTCAATCCGAGCAGGTGTGCTACGAAGGTCAACTTGTTCATCTGTTAGTGCGTAGTGACAGGAGAGGAGCCAATGCCCAAGCAGGTGTGCGAACGAAGGTCGTTACAGAGACACGTCTCGAGCTGTACAATAGTGGTATTCAACCCGAGCAGGTGTGCTATGAAGGTCAACTTGTTCATCTGTTACTGCGTACTGACAGGAGAGGAGCCAACGCCTATGCAGGTGTGCGAACGAAAGTCGTTACAGAGACACGTCTCGACCTGTACAATAGTGTTATTCAACCCGACTGGAGCCGATACACCTGCTTGTGTGTCGTGAAGGTTATCTTGTTCGCTAGTAAATGCAGACTCGATTTAATAAACAAATTATGTACGTTACAATTCGTCTTCTTCTGTTACAAAGTTTTCAATGCTGGTGAAAGCAAATCTGAAATATAAACAGACACATGATGTCGGCCCGCCACTGAACTGGTTCCATGAACATGCTTCGTAATGATCATCTGCTCGTTTTTTCCTCAAATTATGGTTTATGTAACCCAATACTTTCAGTATAGATTCCGTCAAATGAGTTAACCTTATTAGATGCTCTTTATGTTTACACAGCAACCTCGTATCTGTTAGTGGGAGCAGCTGTGACAGTCGATTCACTGCATCATCCGGTAAATAACGTTTTAAATGTTCATCGTTTCTCACCTTCTGCCTCACGGTATCCATCGTAAAGATGAGTTACACTGACTGAACCGATAAATGAAATACACGCACACAATATATATAATAATACAAATATATTCCACACTATAACCTAAGTGTTTGATCGACGTACGTTCAAACAGTGCTTAACATATGTGTTGAAATAATCGATAGTGCCTCGTGAAGTAAATGTTTCCTTTTCAGTTTCAAACTGGCTTCGTTTCCGCACCACCCGAGAGGTAGAAAGCAAGGCGCGTTTTTTTATAGTGCTGTCGCCAGTAGCCCTATTGCACTGTCTAAAAATGTTTAATATTTTTTGTATTTTTTATATTTTGTCGGATTTCTTATTAATTATACTATGAGACTTGATTTCGTGTGAAAACATAATTTCCACACGTCTTACATTTTATACCTACACCGTCGTAGTAGAGACCACGTTTCACCAAAGCGGAGAACGATTTTAAACTGTCCACCTGCTGCAATGTTATTGTGTCGTTGCGTAACCATTTTGCATAATGTTGTGCTTTTCTTAATGCACAGTTGTAGACGTACATATTCGATTTTATATGTCTATGTGTTTTTACACAACACCGATTCCATGAGTCCTGTAACGTGTTGTCATACTTTGTTGCGTTTTGGTCGTTCAAGTCAATTACGTTCGAGTGGAATGCACTGAGGAAGCGCGTGTGCTCTAAGCCTTTTGTGAACACTATGGAATATGTTCTGCACACGTCACGGATAATCGTTTGCAGTTGTGCGTATTCCACTGCACCATCGTTCCATGATAAACCTTGATAATAACTTTCCAGCCAGTCTGCTATACGTGCGTTTTTTGTGGACAAACGTGAATGTTTGTATGGCGGTTTGAATAGAACGAACCGACATAGCTCTTGTTCAATGTCCACTATCGCAAGTTTTTTTATAACGAATCGTTTTTCTTCTTCACCCGGAAAGGTCTCGAACATTATAACACATCCGTCCATGGTAAAGCGTGGAAACACACTGATATGATTGTCATAGGAATGTAAGTTAAAAATCTGAGCCACAACGTGATGTAGAATCAAACTATACACGTCCTGCAAAAGATTTTAGCTCTTCGATTAACCTGTAACACGCCTGCGTTTCGTCAGTTCTTTCTAACGTTGAAGATGATGTAAGCTCTTGATGTATGTACATGTTGTTTACGTCCTTTTCTGATACTAACTGTCTTAAGTGTACGTTTATGTATGCACTTTACCATTGTCTTCCATTCGTGTTCTGACAATACGAAAGGGGACGACATCTCGTCTTTGTCATACCTGTACAGTGTAATATACATTTTTCCAAATAATGGCTTTACCGTGTACGAAGCGATAACACAGTCTTCTCCCAGTACAGGTATTGTATTTTTTGTCTTGTTCTCTACGCTGTATGATACAACGTCAGCATACGTCATCATACTATTCCATTCATCGTGCGAAAAGGATACCACTTTTCTACTGGTGTTTGTTAGGCTTACACACGGTTCGTAGACGTTTCCATGGATAAGAGTGTTAATTAGTCCTACGTTTGCAGACTTTGTTAACGCTTTATTCAACCAGTACGATAATCGTAGAAACATACCATCATGTAAGCCGATCGATTTGTCAATGGTTTGATCGTTCGTCATACCTGTCGGTACCGGTTCGTTGTACGGTTTTTGTATTTTGGACTCGATGCTATCGTCTCCGCTGTCCTTACGCTTCCGCTTCATGTTGCTTACTGACACGCTCCTCCCATGTTATTCGTTTATGACGCGCTACGCTGGACAGCGAAGTGTACTGAAATATCACATCGTGTAATATGAGACAGTACGCTGTAGTGTTGGCGGGAAATGTATTATCCGATTCGAATTCTAGTCTCACATCGATCGTGGACGATTTAACGCTTTCGACTTGTTTTGAACAATCTATTACGATAAGCGGGGCGTACGTTTTAAAATCGTCAGGCGTCATAGTAGGGGCAACGCTTTCTCCTGTTTCGTTTCCGTAATATGACGATTTAAATCTTGCATACATGTCATATAACAAACCGTATCTATTTGTTAGTGAACGACAAATTTAGATTATCGTAAGGATAGTACTGCGAATTTAAATATAATTTAACGTTTTTGAGATTACAGTGGTCAAACGTTGAAGACTGCTTGTTGATTTTTCCCTTTTTTTCTGTTTGAAAAGCCAGCACTATGTAACGTGGCTTTTCTACTTCTGTCGACGTCTTTATAGACCACGTCTGTTGCTGAGACGTCGGTAACAGTGGATACTCGTGAATTTCCCAATTTCTGTACGCTATCGCGATTGCCTTGTCTCGTTCTACCAGACGTAAGAGCATTGCCTTTTGCGCGTCAGACGGTTTTACCTCAGGCAATTTCCAATAAACATTTTGCAGCTTGAGATTGTAATCAGGTGCCGGTTCGGAGGTTGATTTATTGTAATATAGCGCATCAGTGTCTGACGCTGCCCGAAGCAGTACGAGTTCTTGTTTTTGGTTAACGATTATACGTTTGTAATCTTCAGCAAAACCCATTAACATTCGTAGTGGTACCGTGAAACAGAAATCACCACTGGTGCTTTTCATTTTTTGTAAAGTAGTCGTAGCCTTTGCAGGATGAGTCCAACACGCGGTTATCGTGCTGTTACTCTCTTCGTTTACATCGAACGACAGTAAATTCTTCAAGGCCGACGTAATACCAACACGTCTCGTTCTCGCCACTTCGACTCCACCCAACTCGTATCGAATCTCTTCAAACAAAAAGGCCATTGCGTTATTGTCAAAGCCCATTTCATTATCCACTGCTGTTCCATCCTTTTTTGTGAGTTTTCCTTCTATATACAGTAAACTTTCACAGGGAAGAGTGTACAGGTCTTGTTGTTGAACTGCTATACGTATCTCATCGTTGTTGTCGTATTTGGACGTAGCGTACGGTGTATGGGTATGGTACTCCAAACTTACGATACTATCGTCGAAAACGATGTCCTCGTTCACGGAGAGAACACTCGATGACATTTTTAACTTTTATATTACCTGTAATCCTAACGAACGAAGAAATCGTTTGTTACGAGCTGTTAACGCTCTAACTGCCTTACCCTTACTAACACGTGAATCGGGTTTGATAGGTGTATTTGAAAGGTTCGAGCGTGTTAGTTGTGAACGACCGTAATGTATTCCCATGATTACAAGTCGTGTTTCTTCACGTGTAGCCTCACGGTAACCTCTTCTCCTCTAAAATCTATTAAATTATCTTGTTTATTAACAATTCGTATGTGTATAGTGTCTATACAATTTACGTTCACCGGAAGGTATATGAGATTTCTCGGTTTTTCTATTATCCTCCACCCTGGTGGTACTGAAGGTGAAAAAGAATGCAGTGTGCGATAGTTTAAACCGTCCTTGTAAGATCCGTGAGCGATATTGCATTTAACCTGGATCGTGTTCGAATTGACAATGTCAACCGACTCATTAGATTTATGCCATATATTGGCTTCAAGCTTCCGTACGTCCTCATTCTGTTTCTTGAATCCCAATAAGGGTGCGATGGTAGGTTTATTGTAATCGATCACGACCTCATGTATCGACTTGATAATTGTTTTCAAAGTGTTGTTGTTGGTACGCAAGCTAACGACATCCGACCCGCCCAGCTTGTCTTGAATGTAATCTCGGATATTGTCCACTTCGTATGTGCCAGTAGGGAGAGCGTTAGTAATTGTTTTCTTTTTGGCTTACATTATAAAACTCGAGCTCATTGTTAACGCCCTCCCAGACGCTAGGTATGGCATTGAAAACGATCATATCGAGAAGACATATTTCCCATTCATACTTCGCAGACAAGTGCAACGGAGGGAAAAATACCGTCTCAAATTCTGATGTATAACCAGAAAACATGACCGTATGCGACGACATCTTTACGTTAACTAATCGGTATGCACAGGAAACGTAGGCATAAATGACCGCATATTACCGAATCAAATGTCTGCTGTCTCTCGTAATTGTAATACACGTGTACATTTGTTCCTCCGGTCTTAATATACCTCATCAACTCTAATGGCGGACGAATGTTACCATAACTATCGTAATAGTAAACATCATTGTCACGCTTTTTGTAGCACACCCAATGAGTACCCGACCCATGTGTCCAGTCTAGATTAATAACAGCACATTCGTGTGACCGTATGGTTTTCGGTAAACCGTCACGCATAAAAACACCTCTAAAATATGGAATACGTAATCGTCTAGCGTAATAACTTATATCCGCATCCGTTAACGCTTTCACTGGTAGACGAACACGCGTGTTTTTAGTCGTATTGCGCATATGGATAGGGCCGTAAATATAGTCCTTTGGCTGTCTTACGTCTCCGTTGGTGGTTTACACGACGTCTAGTTCCACCTCCGCTCTTGTTTGTTATCTCCTTCTTACGTATGTTGTTCGTACGACAACGTCTTTTACGACATGCTCGTCGGCGACGAGTGTGTCCCATTCCCAGTTTGGATTTTGTCTTCATGGCAGTAGTAACGGCCCAAGCTGCTGCTCGTTCAGCAAGACTCGCGTCAGTAGATGTAACACGTTCCCACGCTTTATTCGCGAGTATACGATCGGCGATATTTCTATAATTATCGTCCGAATATTTGGCATACGCGATGTCGTGTTGTTTGCACGCTTCGTCTAATTGATTAATTCCAGGATCACCTCTCCTTAACCGCTCCGTTAATCTGGTACCCGGACCGCAATATCTGTAACCACCGGGGATATGTAGTTCCACTGGTAGAAGGTCACTTTGTTCAACAGACCACGTCCTCTCTTCACGGAAGTCGAGCTACAACTAATACGTTTTCCGTAAACCACAGTCATTTTCTTATTTACCATACAACTGATTATACAATACTACTGCACCTGGAGCTCTTACTCTATATTTTTATAGACCGTGAACATCTCAGTAGTTATCAAAATTACTCCGCCAAGGTTTCTGTTTTGTTGTCGGCGGCGTCCTACGACGTTGGGGATCGTTTAGACGTTGTGCTATTAAGTACGCCATACTAGACAGCTCATCTTCAAATTTATCCCACATATCTGAGAATTTTTTCTCTATGCTTTCACGGAACGCGTTTATCAGATGTAGATTTTCAGCTTCGTTTTCCGTTACCGCATCCCTAAGATTCGTTATACATTTACCCTTTGCATCATACACGTCTGCTGTAGTATTCAGTGCCAGTGCAGTTTCTTTGATCGATGTTCGAGGATTCAGCACGTTATTTTTGAGGAAAGAAAGAAAGGTTTATACAGTCACCGTCTAACGTTGGCGCTGCTACTTTGTTTAGTCGCATATCGCTAAAATCCCATTTTCCATCGTCACGAATTGGTATTTGTTTTTCAACGTACGCTTTGTTAACAGCGTCATTGCCCAACTTGGGTTCACCCACGTTTATGAGGCGTTTGTTACCAAAATGCCATCCATCGTAATGGAGAAGAGGTATTCGGCTGTCCATATACACTTTATTAACAGCGTTTGTCCTGTTAATTGGTTCTTTAAGGTTTCGAATAACACGCTTATTTGCGTCGAAGAACGTGTTATTCGTGTCGACCTTCTTCAGTAGTAAACTGTTTTCTGTAACGTACTTCATAGTTATCGCATCGTTGTCTTCATTCGGTTCACCCACCATTCGCAATCGTTTAGAAGACATATCATAGTTGCCTTTCGCAGTAGTCTTGAACCTGACACCCGGCAGGCCACGGAGACTCGCCTGGAATAGCCTACTTTGATGTCTTCCGAACTTGTCTACACGCATATTGCGAATAACGCGGCAAGATATCGATGAAGTTATTTATATATGCTTTTTGTATTATTATACTACTACTGGATGACATTGGCTTCGCGTAATTCCTCTATCAGAGAGACTATTTCATTGTCGTGCCCCGTATGCCCAGCCCTTTGTGACGCTATCAACAGTCGTAGTCGTTCTACCAACTCGTTTACGTCGTCCCAATGCACATATTGTACAGCTTCATTATCTGTTGCTGACTTTCCCATTATAAACTCGCTACCGGCGACACCTTTACCGCTACGTGGAAACAGGTGACGTATAATATTGCGATACTTGTAACCTGAATTAGAATTTATTTGTTTGTCTGGTTGGTACTTCTGTCTGTGTGCGTTAGTCGCTATTAAAAATCGACTTGTAAGCGTTAAGATCGTTAGGACCAAAATAATCTCTATCTGGCTTTTTAATAAAGATTAACTCGTACAGACCTTGTGTTCCTGTATAACGCGTGTCCTTTATGTGCAGGTCGTTCCTTTCGAATTCC
Source organism: Magicicada septendecula (assembly GCA_034769895.1). Taxonomy (NCBI): domain Eukaryota; kingdom Metazoa; phylum Arthropoda; class Insecta; order Hemiptera; family Cicadidae; genus Magicicada; species Magicicada septendecula. The sequence goes on from CM068367.1 coordinate 1,130,289,826, forward strand.
AACGTGCCATCGCCTATCATAACTGTATTACCTTCCATTCGTGGGCCGTACGTATGATCGATACTGTTACTCGCATCCGTGATAAATGTCTTCATAGATTCTTTGGCTAACATTCCATACGGTAACCGGTCTAACATTTCTAAACCTTCTCGTCGACCTTCTGGAGTAGCTAGGTAGACGTTAGCCGGAGAGTCGGGCGTTTCTGCAATCGTTTGGGTAGGTAAGAAACGTGGAGTGCTGGTAGCCTCATCGGAGGAACTACCAGGCAACTGTTTCCGAGGAGTACTCACAGTTTTTACGTCTTCGTCATTGTCATTATAGGTACTCAGTTTTTGGTGTTGGGGTAAGATAAGATTTTCCCGGTTTCCAGGTCCACCGAGTTGTTTGGTAAGCGTTTTAATTGGTTAAACCAAGGGTTCAAAGGTTTTTTCTAAACTGCTTGCAGTCTCCACAATACCACGCTTTATTTCGCGATGTTTTTGTCTAATAGACTCACTAAGTGCTAGTATTTCACTTAATACCTTCTTCTGTTCCGATTTTTTGTCCTCCATTACGGCTACAGTCGTCAGAGTCTTTTTTTAAACTGAGTGTATATCCTACCACGCTGACTATATATATATATATATATATATATATATATATATATATTGTAACGTTATAACTGAGTCGTCCTCGTCTATGTTTAAGCCCCGCGATGGAAGCCAAATCTGTAACGTTATATCTGGTGTGTCTCTGTAAAAGACGTGTATTGTATTGTCTGTGTTAGTGCGTTCGTCTCGCACTGGGGTCGTTACATCTATTTTGCGCTAACGAGGTCCGTAGCATTGCGGTAATTACCAGTACAACACAGCAGTAACCTTACCTGTTCTTATATAGGGGTGTGTTAATCCCGGGTGGCGCCAGATTGTTTATTAAAACAATTAAACTTATTAATTATTATCTTAATATGGTGTTTTCAGCTATGACGGTCGGGGCGTTCAAATAATTCCGGCTCGTCCAGCCTTCTGAATCGTGTCGGTAGCTGTACAAATTTCAACTTGAGCGCTGATCGCCAAATCTAGCTTTCGTAAACGAACACAAGTAATATAATGCACTCCCTATGAAATAATAACAACGGTTACTCCCTGTACTAGTTATTTTAATGTTAGATAAATAATATTTTTAATTTTGACAATTAAATTATATTAGTTGATTAACAACTTTGCACCGACATTTTACATGAAACAATTTTTCTCAGGATGACGAATCGATTGAGGAACGATATATTCACATCAGCATGGCAGCGGAACGTGTAGTTTTTATAATTAATTTCGTTCCAAAATCGGTGAATTCTTTTGATTACAAGACAAAGAATTCCTATGATTACAATAAAAGTACTTTACCTTACTCTAAGTGTACATAAATAATAAGGTGTGTGTTTACAATCTGTTCTGTAGTGTCGTTAAATGTGGTTCAAAAGTTCGTATTTAAACAGTAGGTTAGATTTTATGTTAACAAATTTTCAGTGTGATTATTTTTCTTAATTAATCTTTGAAGGAGAATATTCGGCTTATAGTGAGATCAAATTACTTTTAGTAAAATTTAGAGTGATTTTATTTTTTGGAAATAAGGTAATTCAATGGTACTTAACACATCAGTTGACTTTGTGTTATCATTCATTGGGTCAGAAGAGGATTGGGCTGCAATTGTTTCTATTTTCATTAATCTTGGGACTTAAGTAGGTCTGGCGTCCTTTTCATATAGGATGTGGTCATAATTTTCTTTTATTTTTCTGTTTTATGGTCCTTGGTCTTTAGTTGACTGCTCCAATGGTTCGTCTGCTTCTTATTCAGTCATGGTTTTGAATTTCGTTCACTGTTTTACATTATTTAATTAAAATTCGGTCTTCCAAAATTCGGCTTCTGTCCTGGTAGAACGACGCTTTACGAGTAACGATAGTCAACGGTAATTTTCGCCACCAACGTCCGTTTCTATGGTTACCAATGAATTATGATTGGCTGAGATTGATATAAATCCATTGTTATCAAAATTTGAATTCTTTTCAAAATCCTAGTATATCTTCTGATTGCTGTTATTCCTCTATCTTCCTTCCTAAGCATTAAATATTGTCACTATAGTATGTATTTCCTTTCATAGATTAATTTGATACCCCTCAAGTTTGGGTTATTTTAGGTTTTGTGTTTTTACAATTATTTTAATACTTGTTAATTTCATCTTTTTTTGAATTCAAATACTTATTATAATATTTTGTCTTAAAAACGATTTACAATTTATCCTTGGTGAGTCATTCGCCTCGGATTTACTAATTTCTTTGTTAATTTGTTATAATTTGTAGTTGTTTGTTTCTGACAGTTAGGCATTTTCATAGGCCTAAGTAGCCATTATGGTATTTGACATTTTTCATTCAAATTACATCTCATTTTAGCCTAATGGGCTTTATTTTGTTATTATATTTGGTTGTGTTATTTATTGTTGTGTTTTGGTTCTGTTTATGTGTTATTATTTTGTCACTATTATTTTATACATAATTGTTTACTATCTGGTTTCCTCGTTTTCTAGGTCATACATTTCTTAACTTTTTTATTTATTTAGTTTGCCAGTAATAACAATGTGGCTATTATTTACTATTTTTTGATCTTATTAAATACAATACCTGGGCCTATGGTCTATATTATTCTTCCAGCCATATCCTATTCATAAACTTGCTTAAATGATTATTTAACTATTATTTGCTAATCTTTGTTTACAATTCATCTTATTTTATATCATTTTTAGTGTGATAAACAACATCACTTTTTATGAACTTAATTTAATAACGACCCCTTATAACATGGGTGTTTATTGATTGGTTTTTACTCCTTAATTTTTTAAACAATCTTTACTTTCCCTCCATGTTAATACTATCTGATTTTCCTTTCAGGGTATTCTCCCTTTTAATTATAATTGCATTCATTTAAATTTAACAATAACATTCTTTCTTAACTAAATACTGTCTTCATCACTTTTCAGCATTCATTATACCTCAATTAACTGTTTATACTTACTACTATTCTTAATTACTAATATTTTTCACTTTTAATCATTTAGTGTTTCATTTGGATTTATTAAGTGTTTCTGCTTTCATCATTCACTATTTTTCCCTATGCTAACATTCTTTATTTTACACTATTCTCATTTAATCATCACCTTCACTTTTATACTATTTATAGTTTATTATAATTTAATTAGTGTACTTTCTTTATCACTACACTTTGGGGTTTTTACACTTTCATATTGCACTTCACAAATGTTTTTGTTTTTAAGTGTTTCTATATGGGTAATCCCTCTAATTACTATCTGACTACCGTACTATCTCTTTCATTACAATATATCATTAATAATATTAACAATTTTATGTCTTTATATTTCTATCATTACATCTAACTCTAATTTGTGGGTTAGTTTGCTTTTTTTTATATTTAACATTGTTTAATTGGGTTTCTTTCAATTGTCATTTATGTTTTTGTCCATTGATGGATAATAACGTTCACTTTTTTTTTTACATAGGTTATTTATTGGTCTTTTTTCCAATATCACATTTGAGTGCATTATTTCTCTTGCTCATATTCTTTATTACTTGTTTGTGTATTATCATTGGTTTTCATTTTCATTTATTTGCCTTCATCTTGGGTTTGCTTCTTCATTTCCCTCCTTCTTCATTTTCATTGTATTTGGTTAATACCTTGGTTTTCCACCTTCTCTTTTGGGTTCATTTTAATATGTTGCATTGAGTCATTCAATTTCTTTAATTTGTTTCAGTTTTTTCCCTTCTTCATTTTGTTTGGGTCAATCACTTTCTTCTTTGGTTTTATTCTTGTTTGTTTTTTGTGGTTCCCTTCTTCTTTTGTTTCCTTTTGTTGGTTCAATCACTTGGGTTAGGTCATGCCGTCGTTTGTCGTGTCATTGTCTTTATATTTTATTTATATTAAACATTTTATTTTATATGAAGTATTATTTTATATTCAGAATCATCTTTTCATCCCTGATATTGGGGTGGCTTATTTGTGTTGTAACATAATGCCTCTCCTTCAAAATTGATCATTTTGATAACACACTAGCATAGTTTTTTATAAAATTATCAGTTATATATTATTTTTTTCCTTTTCTTTCTTGTTTATTTCTCCATTCTTATTTCTCTTCTTACTTGATTCATTCCATTTTATTTGTATCTGTTTTTATTTATTTCCTTTAGTGTGTTCTCCCTTTTATATAATTTTTCCCTAACTTTTTAGTAGCTGGTTTCTTCCATTACTACTCATTTTTTCTGAGACCAGAGGAACATCATCTCTGCTCAGTTTATTTTGATTGCTGGACTTTTTCAACAGTCAATCTTAAATAACTTTTTTGTCAACTTGTGACTTAAATTAATAATAATAGTATATTTTGGGATTGTCCACCTTGTGGTTTGTTTTTAGATCACTTTAACCTTTTACTCATTCTTCCTTCCGCTGTACCTTTGCTATATACTGTTATCTACTCATACAGTTGGTTGTTTTTTATTTATTTATTTGTTAATTACATCATTTTTAACTTTTCATTAGTCTGCTTTTCTATTCTTCTTGTGATCATTTTAATTATCTTAGACATCTTTTTTCTTTTTCTTGGTTGTTTACCAATATTCTGCTTTAGCCATTTTTTTGTATATTTGTTTTATACATAACTTCTCTTTCTTCCTTGTACCAGTTCAGATTTTTTTTTTTTTGAATACATTAAATTCATTATTATTTCAGGTATTTATCTTAGCGTTTCGTGCTTGATTTTATTTTGGTTTATTTCAATTTGTTTGAAATATTATTCTAAATAATTTTTGTAAGTTTGTTTTTCTTACTTTATAGGAATTTTTGTAACTTATTCCTTTCTTGGTACTTTTTGTTTAAATATTATCGTAAGTTTGTGGTTCTTACTTTTTTGTAGGAATTTTTGTAACTTATTCCTTCTTTATTATTTTTTATATGATACTTCGTATGTCAACTTTATTTTATTGTAAGTTGATCTTACTTTGTAGGAATTTTTGTAACATTCCTTTTTTAATACTTTATATTAAGCCTCATAAGTCATCGAAATATGGTTGTAAGTTGTGCTCACATAATTTTTGAATTTTGGTATTTGTTTATTTTATTTATTGTAATTTATTTTTCTTCATGAAACTTTTTTATAGAAGCTTGATTGTAAACTCCTTTTATCTTTTTGGTGGTTATATTACTTATTTCATAAGTATTGTTTCCATTATCTTTGGTGATGACATAGGGTTATTCATAGGGTTATACATAGGACCTTGTTATTTATACTTTTTTGTAAGGTGATCTTCTCCTTTTCTTTCAATATTATTGCCTTCTCTTGTATATTACACTCTTTTTTGTTTTTCTTCTCTACTCCTTCAAATGTTAGATGTTTGAACATTTATTCTGGATACATTTTTAAATTTATTTATTATGGTTTATTAGTTCTCATTTAATTTGTCTTAGTCGTTTAGTCATTTCTTGTCAATTCTTGTTTTGGTTATTATAAATTGGTTTAATTTAATACTCCTTCCTTTCCATTGGTTTGCTTGGTTGGTAATTCGAAGATCAGTCCTATTTCTCTGCGTTCTTCTTCACTTAGTTTACCCATGGTCCATCATTTCCTCTGCACTTGTGGTTCGGATAACTTCGGTGTGTAGAACTATCTTCGTTTTCGTGAAATAGGTATCTTCTATTTTGTACCATAATTCCTCTACTATCATATGTTCAGTTGTCTCCATGCTTACGTCATTCACTTTATGAGGTGGTTTATTAATCAATGGAGTTAATGGTACCTCCCTCGTTAATGTCATCATTAATTTTTTATTTTGCATTTCCAATTCTGGTGGATTCTTGTGTTTTAGAGACCTTCGTAATTTGTGACACCCTATTTTGTTGTGGGTCCTTTCTATTTCTTGTATTTTCCATTTACTTATTGATTTGCTGAAGTTTTCCTCCGCTAGTTTGTAGTGAATTCCCTCTATAATTGCTTTTGAGGTCCTCCTACAATCTTTATATTTCATGTATTTGCTTTGGTCAGTAATGGGTAAATTAAACACATCAAATAGTACATGCTTCATCATCTCCACTTCTTCGCGTGTTTGTATTAGTTTCTTTTTATATATTTTTCCTATCTCCCTTGTTTTCTTCATCTTCTTAATTATTTGATTCTTCCTTATTCTTCTACGGTTGGTTTTTATGTGCTTGATTGTCTCGGTGTTATTGTTACCTTTGTTTTCAGACAACAATACCCTTGATTCTTCTACAATTTCCATCTCCTTACTACCTTCAGAAGTGGTGTCTAGTGTTTCATTCAATTGTGTGAAACCACTATCTAACGTTTCCTTAAGTTGATCTGCTGAATAATTTGTTTCTTCCCATCTCTTGTTCATCCCCGTTTTCGTCTGTTTGACTTCTTCACGAAACTCTATTAGTATGAATCTTAATTCTTTTCTGTTCTTCTCACCATCTTCCTTCAACTGTCTTTGGAGTGTTTCACTGTTGTTCTCAATCTTGTTATTTAATATTTCAAGATCCTTCTTTATCTGCCTCTTCAGCTCTTCACTCTTCTTTTCCAACGTTTCTTGGTTTCTTTTTAGGGCTTCATGGTTGCTTTCCATTTTGTTATTCAGGAGCTCTATGTCCTCCTTGATTTGTTTCTTTAGTTCTTCCTTCATTTTCTTCAATTCTTCACTGTTTTGGTCTATTTTTTCATTCGTTTTCTTTGAAGTTTCATTCATATTATTCATTAGCTCCATCAATTTTAGTACGTTAGGGTCTCCTCTAACTTCTCCCTTGTCACCCGCCTGTTGTTCCTTTTCTTTTTCCAGGGTTGGGTTTTCTGGTTGGTCCTCCTGGGGATCCTCTTCGAACAATTCCCCGATCATGTCTTCAATTTCTTCCATCTCTTCTTGATTTTCACCTTCAGTTCCTTTCTTTATTTGGTATCTTGTAACCATGGAATGTCTCCTCATAATCGCCGCTGGTCTTCTTTTAAAGCCTCACCGGTTGGTCGCCAATCTTTGACGTTATAACTGAGTCGTCCTCGTCTATGTTTAAGCCCTGCGATAGAAGCCAAATCTGTAACGTTATATCTGGTGTGTCTCTGTAAAAGACGTGTATTGTATTGTCTGTGTTAGTGCGTTCGTCTCGCACTGGGGTCGTTACATCTATTTTGCGCTAACAAGGTCCGTAGCGTTGCGGTAATTACAAGTACAACACAGCAGTAACCTTACCTGTTCTTATATAGGGGTGTGTTAATCCCGGGTGGCGCCAAATTGTTTATTAAAACAATTAAACTTATTAATTATTATCTTAATATGGTGTTCTCAGCTATGACGGTCGGGGCGTTCAAATAATTCCGCCCGTCCAGCCTTCTGAATCGTGTCGGTAGCTGTACAAATTTCAACTTGAGCGCTGATCGCCAAATCTAGCTTTCGTAAACGAACACAAGTAATATAATGCACTCCCTATGAAATAATAACAACGGTTACTTCCTGTACTAGTTATTTTAATGTTAGATAAATAATATTTTTAATTTTGACAATTAAATTATATTAGTTGATTAACAACTTTGCACCGACATTTTACATGAAACAATTTTTCTCAGGATGACGAATCGATTGAGGAACGATATATTCACATCAGCATGGCAGCGGAACGTGTAGTTTTTATAATTAATCTCGTTCCAAAATCGGTGAATTCTTTTGATTACAAGGCAAAGAATTCCTATAATTACAATAAAAGTACTTTACCTTACTCTAAGTGTACATAAATAATAAGGTGTTTGTTTACAATCTGTTCTGAAGTGTGTCTAAATATGGTTCAAAAGTTCGTATTTAAACAATAGGTTAGATTTTATGTTAACAAATTTTCAGTGTGATTATTTTTCTTAATTAATCTTTGAAAGAGAATATTCGGCTTATAGTGAGATCAAATTCCTTTTAGTAAAATTTAGAGTGATTTTATTTTTTGGAAATAAGGTAATTCAATGGTACTTAACACATCAGTTGACTTTGTGTTATCATTCATTGGGTCAGAAGAGGATTGGGCTGCAATAGTTTCTATTTTCATTAATCTTGGGACTTAAGTAGGTCTGGCGTCCTTTTCATATAGGATGTGGTCATAATTTTCTTTTATTTTTCTGTTTTATGGTCCTTGGTCTTTAGTTGACTGCTCCAATGGTTCGTCTGCTTCTTATTCAGTCATGGTTTTGAATTTCGTTCACTGTTTTACATTATTTAATTAAAATTCGGTCTTCCAAAATTCGGCTTCTGTCCTGGTAGAATGACGCTTTACGAGTAACGATATTCAACGGTAATTTTCGCCACCAACGTCCGTTTCTATGGTTACAATGAATTATGATTGGCTGAGATTGATATAAATCCATTGTTATCAAAATTTGAATTCTTTTCAAAATCCTAGTATATCTTCTGATTGCTGTTATTCCTCTATCTTCCTTCCTAAGCATTAAATATTGTCACTATAGTATGTATTTCCTTTCATAGATTAATTTGATACCCCTCAAGTTTGGGTTATTTTAGGTTTTATGTTTTTACAATTATTTTAACTTGTTAATTACATTTCTTTTTGAATTCAAATACTTATTATAATATTTTGTCTTAAAAACGATTTACAATTTATCCTTGGTGAGTCATTCGCCTCGGATTTACTAATTTCTTTGTTAATTTGTTATAATTTGTAGTTGTTTGTATCTGACAGTTAGGCATTTTCATAGGCCTAAGTAGCCATTATGGTATTTGACATTTTTCATTCAAATTACATCTCATTTTAGCCTAATGGGCTTTATTTTGTTATTATAATTGGTTGTGTTATTTATTGTTGTGTTTTGGTTCTGTTTATGTGTTATTATTTTGTCACTATTGTTTTATACATAATTGTTTACTATATGATTCCCTCGTTTTCTAGGTCATACATTTCTTAACTTTTTTATTTATTTAGTTTGCCAATAATAACAATGTGGCTATTATTTACTATTTTTTGATCTTATTAAATACAATATCTGGGCCTATGGTCTGTATAATTCTTCCAGCCATATCCTATTCATAAACTTGCTTAAATGATTATTTAACTATTATTTGCTAATCTTTGTTTACAATTCATCTTATTTTATATCATTTTTAGTGTGATAAACAACATCACTTTTTATGAACTTAATTTAATAACGACCCCTTATAACATGGGTGTTTATTGATTGGATTTTACTCCTTAATTTTTTAAACAATCTTTACTTTCCCTCCATGTTAATACTATCTGATTTTCCTTTCAGGGTATTCTCCCTTTTAATTATAATTGCATTCATTTAAATTTAACAATAACATTCTTTCTTAACTAAATACTGTCTTCATCACTTTTCAGCGTTCATCATACCTCAATTAACTGTTTATACTTACTACTATTCTTAATTACTAATATTTTTCACTTTTAATCATTTAGTGTTTCATTTGGATTTATTAAGTGTTTCTGCTTTCATCATTCACTATTTTTCCCTATGCTAACATTCTTTATTTTACACTATTCTCATTTAATCATCACCTTCACTTTTAAATTATTTATAGTTTATTATAATTTAATTAGTGTACTTTCTTTATCACTACACTTTGGGGTTTCTACACTTTCATATTGCACTTCACAAATGTTTTTGTTTTTAAGTGTCTCTATATGGGGAATCCCTCTAATTACTATCTGACTACCGTACTATCTCTTTCATTACAATATATCATTAATAATATTAACAATTTTATGTCTTTATATTTCTATCATTACATCTAACTCTAATTTGTGGGTTAGTTTGCTTTTTTTTATATTTAACATTGTTTAATTGGGTTTCTTTCAATTGTCATTTATGTTTTTGTCCATTGATGGATAATAACATTCACTTTTTTTTTTACATAGGTTATTTATTGGTCTTTTTTCCAATATCACATTTGAGTGCATTATTTCTCTTGCTCATATTCTTTATTACTTGTTTGTGTATTATCATTGGTTTTCATTTTCATTTATTTGCCTTCTTCTTGGGTTTGCTTCTTCATTTCCCTCCTTCTTCATTTTCATTGTATTTGGTTAATACCTTGGTTTTCCACCTTCTCTTTTGGGTTCATTTTAATATGTTGCATTGAGTCATTCAATTTCTTTAATTTGTTTCATTTTTGTTTGGTTTCAGTTTTTTCCCTTCTTCATTTTTTGGGTCAATCACTTTCTTCTTTGGTTTTATTCTTGTTTGTTTTTTGTGGTTCCCTTCTTCTTTTGTTTCCTTTTGTTGGTTCAATCACTTAGGTTAGGTCATGTCGTCGTTTGTCGTGTCATTGTCTTTATATTTTATTTATATTAAACATTTTATTTTATATGAAGTATTATTTTATATTCAGAATCATCTTTTTCATCCCTGGTATTGGGGTGGCTTATTTGTGTTGTAACAATATATATATATTGCAACGAATCACAGGATCATGATAGGCGGGGCAAGTTCATATATTACACAGACAATGGACATTCATATTATATTGGTAGATGGTTAAGTTTGGTTGTTATCAATTGTATTTAGTAAGGTTAAGGGTTTAGTTTAGAAAAACTGTGCATTATTATTTATGGTTATTCATGTACTGTGTTAGTGGAAATGTGCGCGCGTGCGCGAGTGGGAAACGTTTCCCGGGCGGTGCGTGAAGTATTATCGTTGTTTTGACATTAGCTGAACTGAGACATGTGTATCGCTACAATCCCTATACCTGTCGGACTATTGTTTACGTTCATGTATATTATTAGTATGTAGGCAGTCATGCATGAGATACGAGTAGTCTGATTACCGCTTGCAAGGTGTTGTAAAGACTATTCGTCGATAGTGAAACGGGAAGGCTCAGAACTGTGTATGTAGTACATCTGCACGCAGGAGTGTTTAAACGCATTACGCGTATAATTACGACAGTTCTTCTACGCCATCTACCGCGAACGGGACGTGCACTCCTTGTACAAGAATTCTACCGCTTGCAAGGTGTTGTAAAAACTATTCGTCGTTAGTGAAACGGGAAGACTCAGAACTGTGTGTGTAGTACATTTGCACACATCAGTGTTTTAACGCATTGTGCGAAAATTTACAAGCAGTTCTTCACTGCTGCTACCGCGAACGGTACATACAATCCTTGTACAAGACTCTACCGCTTGCAAGGATCTGTTAAGACTTTTCGGGGATAGTAACGCGTGTGACGCATAACAATTGATTTTATATCTTTACACACGATATTAATATTGTAGTATTACGTGTGTAAGAAGTGAGTGTAACTGTATCACTATGCGAGATTTTTCCGCAGTGACAGTATCATTAATTGTTACGCAATAGTTCCATCAAGACGTTTCCGTGCTAGTGCAAGATTTCCTCATAGGGTGGTCTGCTGATTGCGGTAGACCTTCGTATTCGCGAGAACACTTGAAGAAGCCGGAGAGGTATAAGCTCAATATACCGTTATTAGATTAACTCACTGTCACCTGAGGTATTACTTGGTCTTAAACTCTATATAAGTTTTGCGAGTAATAAAATCCGTAGTACCGTTGTGTGTGCGAAGTGTGGAATTCATCGTGGGAATTGCAGGACATCAGCCCAGCTGTTATAGGACACCAGCCCAGCTGTTATAGGACACCAGCCCAGCTGTTATAGGACCAGCCCAGCTGTTACAGGACGCCAGCCCAGCTGTAAACGTTTCTGGTGAAACGTCTGTCATTTGTAAGCCACACCTGACGAACCAACTATACCGCAAAGACCGGCCCTTCTCTTCAACAACATCATCGTGGGAGTCTTCTTATGTAACGTATCACGTCTTGCGTATGAACATTATTTAACATTTTAAAAGAAAGACTCTATATCAAACATTACATTCTGTACATTTCAAATATACCATATAACTATAACTTGTGTTTGTACAATAAATAATCTTAAACCCTCCAATATAGACTTGTAATTTGAAATACACATACTATCATATCCTATGCGCCAATAATTTAGTAATTTGTGTTGTCGCATAGAGATATTTTGGCGCTTAGCAACGTAGGGCTCGTAAAATAGCGGAAATTTTACGCTATTATATATTTGTCTATGAATATAAAATTTGTTGGAAAAATCCGACGTATAAATATAATTAACGTAATAATTGTATGTGTATTGTTCATGTGAAAAGCTGAGTATATAATTTTTCAAGTGTGCATATTCTCTTGTATATCATATATGAACAGATTTTATCAGTATATTGGAGGTAGATTATTAGTTGTTGTATGTTAGATAAGGTATTTACATGTTGATGTTTTGAACTGCTTTTCGCGTGCATATAAACTGGTTACCATATGTTCTAATCTTGTTGTGATAATAATAACTTGCTTTGAGTATAAATTACTAAATTTTAAAGTAATTTGTGATCACTATGTCGAATAAAAAAGAGCTTATAGAATATTTAAGGGCCAGGTCACTTGATGATAAAACCATATCTGAGCATAGTAGAGCCGTTAGGCGGAAATTCTGGGATAGAATTGAAAGTAATATTAACGAGGCAACTCGCTTAGGGCATAGTATTTCGTTGTTCGATATGGTCGGAGATATGGATGTTGCATGCAATTATAGTGAATATGACGAAAGTGAAATTAGTAATAGCAACACTATTAGTCCAGAACATACTTCAGATAATTGCTGCGGGGAGATGAAAGCCGTGGAAGAAGAGATGATATCGGATGTACAAGGAGTTTCAGAGGAGAGTAAAGCCAGGGATGAGGAGATGATAGCCATTAGGCAGGAATTTTGGGAAGAAATGGACGCCGACAGAGAGGAGAGGATGGCGAAACTACAGGAAGTGTCAGCTGATATTGAAGCAGATTTATCTGTTGAGAATATTGCACCGTGTGATAATTTTGAAGTACCTAATGTCCTTGTGGAACATACTCTCAACGAAAGTAATATGGAAGTTAACCAAGATGTGACATCTGAAGGATTAACGGAGAACAGTAGCGTAGCAGGTGAACTTGAAAGTGATTATACAGAAACTACCTTATTAGGGCCTAGTAGTTCATATCTCGGTAAAGTCGAGTATTTAGATTCTGCATCGGATTGTAGTGAAGATAACAGAAATGAAATTAGTAGTAACAACACTATTAATCTGGAACATACTTCAGGTAAGTGCTGTGATGAGGTGATATTTTATAGTGTAACAGATATAGCATGCGAGAACCGTGAACGTATGATAGGATCTGAAGCTATCATGGATGCGGACAGTGTATGCATAACACATAAAAATTCCGAACCAGTAGTAGAGCCTGGAACTAGTATGGATACTAACGGTGCAGGTATGTATGACACATGGCCAAATGATGAGGTACTAGATGAATCTATATCAGGTACTGAGGTGTTTACGGAGGATGGAGAGGTAAATGATACGGGTGACAATAAGGTGACAACAATTATGATAAATAATAATGAACCGCCGCGTAATCAGTTTCATGTTCAAACACCACAAAATCAGCCGCAATCACAACAACATAAAAATACAACTCAGCAAATTAATACCAACTTATTAGCAACAGTTACTGAAAATGATTCAGTGGAAAAGCAGTTCAATCAATCAAGTATGGAAAATGTTAGTTATAAGAATAAAACTGTTATGTATGGCCTATATCCTGCCGAAATTAGGGATAATTTAGTATGTAATAATGATAATAGTAATAAACATGAGGGAAATATTAGGATTGAAAATTGCACCGACCTTATGGTCGAAGCAAAAATCAATGGTTATGTCGACGAGAGGTTGTCCGACAGTGGCACAGAAATATCGCTGTTGGACAAGCAGTTACGAAAGAGGTGTAAAAACCACTTTGTACAAATGCCGATTCTGCAGGTAAGTCACACAAGGATAAAATCAGGAGCGTGTGAGTCGCAGGTAATTGAAAAACAGGCAATTAAAGCAACATACGAACAGGGTACGGAAGTAGAGGCGACCGTCCTTGGAGTTAAAAAACTCGGACATAATATTATTTGGGAAGTTGATAAATTGAATAAATGGCATGCTGCATTGGAAGTTCAGAAAGAATTATTGCCAGCTAAAGTTGATTGTCAACTTCACGTTATCAGACTGGGACGCTCGAAAGATAAGATAACGAATAACTCACCGACCCCCAAGGTTCAGTTAATGAGTTGCGAGATAAGGCAATTACGGCGTATATTAAACAAATTCAAATCTGTATTTCCAAGTAAACGTGTGCGTTTCAAAACTGAGAAAAATTTATACAAAAAACTCAGAAATAAATGTCAGGATATAGGGGTAAGAATGTGTAGTGATTTAAATATGTCAATTCAGGTTTAAATGTTGTATGTAAGATGGCTCTGTGAATGAACAATAATCTAGTTTTGATAAGGAATGTTGTCTGTGTACCCTGTGACCTGCATAAGATTTCGTTATCTGTGTGTCAAGAACATGTGTGTTTGTTTTGGTTTGAAGGTTACCACGTGTCTTTTGATTTGATGCTTCTGTCAAAGTGACAGTTGGAAATGTTAGTATTAATTGAGGATGTTTATTTGATTTTAGTTCGAGGGTATTATTATTATTTCAGGATTAGGAAATTGTTTTGGTATATTTAAAAAAAAAAAATTTTTATTTTTTGTTAGTTAACTAAAAAAAAAAAAAAAATTTTTTTTTTTTTTATGCGGGAAGGAGTTAATCCTGCAACGAATTACAGGATCATGATAGGCGGGGCAAGTTCATATATTACACAGACAATGGACATTCATATTATATTGGTAGATGGTTAAGTTTGGTTGTTATCAATTGTATTTAGTAAGGTTAAGGGTTTAGTTTAGAAAAACTGTGCATTATTATTTATGGTTATTCATGTACTGTGTTAGTGGAAATGTGCGCGCGTGCGCGAGTGGGAAACGTTTCCCGGGCGGTGCGTGAAGTATTATCGTTGTTTTGACATTAGCTGAACTGAGACATGTGTATCGCTACAATCCCTATACCTGTCGGACTATTGTTTACGTTCATGTATATTATTAGTATGTAGGCAGTCATGCATGAGATACGAGTAGTCTGATTACCGCTTGCAAGGTGTTGTAAAGACTATTCGTCGATAGTGAAACGGGAAGGCTCAGAACTGTGTATGTAGTACATCTGCACGCAGGAGTGTTTAAACGCATTACGCGTATAATTACGACAGTTCTTCTACGCCATCTACCGCGAACGGGACGTGCACTCCTTGTACAAGAATTCTACCGCTTGCAAGGTGTTGTAAAAACTATTCGTCGTTAGTGAAACGGGAAGACTCAGAACTGTGTGTGTAGTACATTTGCACACATCAGTGTTTTAACGCATTGTGCGAAAATTTACAAGCAGTTCTTCACTGCTGCTACCGCGAACGGTACATACAATCCTTGTACAAGACTCTACCGCTTGCAAGGATCTGTTAAGACTTTTCGGGGATAGTAACGCGTGTGACGCATAACAATTGATTTTGTATCTTTACACACGATATTAATATTGTAGTATTACGTGTGTAAGAAGTGAGTGTAACTGTATCACTATGCGAGATTTTTCCGCAGTGACAGTATCATTAATTGTTACGCAATAGTTCCATCAAGACGTTTCCGTGCTAGTGCAAGATTTCCTCATAGGGTGGTCTGCTGATTGCGGTAGACCTTCGTATTCGCGAGAACACTTGAAGAAGCCGGAGAGGTATAAGCTCAATATACCGTTATTAGATTAACTCACTGTCACCTGAGGTATTACTTGGTCTTAAACTCTATATAAGTTTTGCGAGTAATAAAATCCGTAGTACCGTTGTGTGTGCGAAGTGTGGAATTCATCGTGGGAATTGCAGGACATCAGCCCAGCTGTTATAGGACACCAGCCCAGCTGTTATAGGACACCAGCCCAGCTGTTATAGGACCAGCCCAGCTGTTACAGGACGCCAGCCCAGCTGTAAACGTTTCTGGTGAAACGTCTGTCATTTGTAAGCCACACCTGACGAACCAACTATACCGCAAAGACCGGCCCTTCTCTTCAACAACATCATCGTGGGAGTCTTCTTATGTAACGTATCACGTCTTGCGTATGAACATTATTTAACATTTTAAAAGAAAGACTCTATATCAAACATTACATTCTGTACATTTCAAATATACCATATAACTATAACTTGTGTTTGTACAATAAATAATCTTAAACCCTCCAATATAGACTTGTAATTTGAAATACACATACTATCATATCCTATGCGCCAATAATTTAGTAATTTGTGTTGTCGCAATATATATATATATATATATATATATATATATATATATTGAATATGACGGTCCAATTCGGTACTCGTTTTAAACGGTACTGTTTAAAATGGAAACCGTTTCGGTATCCATTTCCAACAGTACCGTTAGAATATATTTATACATATAAACGTACGTACCGACTTAGCTAGTTATCGGGTCGCATTGTATAAACTTATGAAGCCAATTCTGTAGCGCCCGTCACACAAATCACAGTCTTTAACTACTACCAGAAAACCATACTTGTCTTTGTTCCATGCTTTAGCACACATTTTTTTGAATGTTTCGAAATGCATATCTGTACTGATATGGTCAGTGTAAACATAACGCATGTTACGTTCGTCCTGCCTGAAAAGTATTACCATGTTAGCATTGTCTCTTATTCCACGTTTCGGAATGTCAGTATACGTTTGACCCAACAGGAAACAATCTATCGATTTATGTCGACCTCTAGTAAAATAATCTTTTTTTTTTTTGTCGTTCACAACTGACATCATCAAATATCATTACGGAGTTCGACTTGGCGTCTTCTGGCGGGATGACTTCTTCGTTATCGTTGTAGGATAAGTAAAACCTCGGGGACTTTGGCCATCACTTTTTCCAACAGGATATATTTCGGTTGATAAAGTGATTTTGAAAATACATAGACATTGGTAAAGCGCAATCCGTTTTTTTCGAACAGTAAATTAAACATGACATTTGATTAGCCCGTCGAAGAGGGGCCAACGATCAGACACCTTATCGTGTGCGGCAACAGAGGCCCGTGGCGGTTATTGCCTGCGTCGACACTACCGTATCCGCATCTGTCCAAGACCTGTTGTAAGACGTAGATTTGAAGTCTGTCTTTGCGTTGCACGACTTTCATCTTCGCGTACGATTGTTACTTAAATGAACGTAAACTTTAAACTGTCTTTTTTATTTATCCACGTGTCATGAGTACCGTCGAAACCTAACCATCGAACCTTCACACGATCGCCTTTACGCTGTACAACCTTTTCTGTAAGATACACATTCCCTACTTTAGACTTGATAAGCTCGTGTTCGTAAAAAGATCCTCTTATGACTTTGTCTTCGTGATCGCGCAAATAATATGTAATCGGTATTGTCGGTCGTATTTCGTCAACCGTGAATACTTCGTTAGTCCAATTGGGTTGATATCCTTTCGTGAAAGTACGTTTGAATTTGCTTATCCGAACTTTATCTCCAATATTAAATTTAGTTCGCTTCACACGACGCAAATTATTTGCCGTCTTTTTGTTTATGTGTTCCAGTACTAATTTTTCGTTAGTGACGTTTACTTCGCGCGGTTTCATTTCGATGGTTCTATGTGGCGTGTCATTGTACCTTTTTACTAGCTCCGCTAACACCGTAGGGTACCATTTGTACGTGCCCTGCTCGGTGAATACACGATACATCATATTCTTCAACGTGCGGTTGAACCTTTCTACTATGGAAGCCTTCTTTTCCGAGTACGTAGAATAATGGTTTACACCGTACTTATCCAACAGTGCGCGAACAGTTGAGTTGTAGTATTCTTTTCCATTGTCAGTTTGTAAATGCTTCATACGAACCTTACGCAATATCTTGTCTAAAGCTTTTGATACGTGGTCTCCAGTTTTATTTTTGACCGGTATGGCGTAAGCGTATTTACTGAAACAGTCTATTACCGTCATAATATATTTGTATCCTTTGTTAACTCGAGCGTAGGGAATCATTTCCACAAGATCGGCTTGATAGAGGTCGTTCAAACCTTTCAACTTCACTGCACGCCGTGGATAATTACGTCTTGCCTGTGCGTGCAATTCTTTGGCAATCCGTTTTCGTATATCCATGTTGCAATGTCAACACACACTGTGAGGGATTGGTAGGAGAAGTTTAGGTTATATATGTTTATTGATAACATTTCTTTTTGTTTTTAGTTGTTGTCCTTTCTACACCACCGTAGAGGTAGGCAACTAGGCGCATTTTTTAGTGGATCCCCTCTAGGTATATACCACTATTGAATTGAACAGTAGTTTACCAAATCTGTGTTAATACAGTGTTTTTTATTCGACGTTTATGTTGTATATGTTTATTTATTGATAACATTTCTTTTTGTTTGTTGTTGTTGTTGTCCTTTCTACACCACCATAGAGGTAGGCAACTAGGCGCATTTTTTAGTGGATCCCCTTTAGGTATATACCACTATTGAATTGAACAGAACTTTACCACATCTGTGTTAATACAGTTTTTTCATCTTACGAAAATGAAGCCGCACTCATGGTTTACGAGTCGTAAGACTGCGCCATTGACCTGTCATTCACACGTCCATACATGTGTTTGCGAGTGTTTAAACCGCGCCAGTGACACTTCTAACATTCGGTTCATACAAGTATATGATGAAAAAACACGTAGTAGACAATATGTCGTGGAAAAGTAAAAATTCAACCAATATAAATTTTATGTTGTGTGTAATAATGCGTGCTTTATGAATGTGTATGTGTAATAAATTTTTGCCGGCTCAGACGCTGCTACAAGGGATGTCAAATTTAGTATTCAAGTCATCGTTGCCATGGAAAATAAAAAATAATTTGGTTGAATAATAATGCCATATTTAGTAAAAAAAAACAATTCAACTCGGAGCTACTCACGTCGTGCACGTTTCACCACTGTCGGTTCTGTATTGTCTTCGTCTGATCGTCTTTGTCGTGTTGCATAGTGCGTATGCAAGCGTTTCAACTCCATCGTCCAGTATATATCTTTTGTCGTCAGACGGTAACAACGATAGTTTATGAGACTGCATCGTATATATCGTATGACGATCATTACGAATAGCAGAGCTCGTAGTACGTAAATATTGCCCAATGATCTTTGAGACATTTGCTATACATCTGATGTTGTAGGTGTCATTTGATCATGTCTCTGGGTACACCTTTCGCTACGTTTTTTTGTTTGTCATCAACCGTCAGAACGGAATAACATTTCGCTCTGAGGCCGATAAACTCTTTTATCGGTATACCACACGTTTCATCCTTGAATTTGCCTAAAGCCTTTTTGTTTTCTTCACTAAAACAAGGATGATCTATGGGGTATTCCGACGTATCGAAAAGATGGTGGGCTTCCGTAACGTCTTTGTACACGTCTTCCGTCTGTATGTGGTACAGTAAGCTGTCTGTGTCAGTCATCAGTAAACGAATTTGTGGTCCATACTTGGCCACAGCATACCAATAATGAAAATCGTACATTATCGATTTGCTAATGTCAAGTACATCGAACCCGACATACACAGGGCGCGAAAGAACAATGGACTTTTTTCGTAACGAGAGTCCTGCTAAGTCGTCTGTAAACCGGATCATACGTTTAAGGCGTGGAGTGTGGAAACCAGTTTACGCAGTCGTCGTTCATCGGAGACTAATTGAAAGTCGATTCGTTTTCTTACATTCTCCAGCGATTTTCCATATACAGCGTTATTCATCAGTTTAAAGAAGTCTTTATCAAAACTGCTGACTGCTGATTTTCTTTTAGTAGTGTTGAAGTAGACAAATTCTTTCAACCACGGCTTTTGTTTGAAACACAACGCTCTATGAATCGCTTTCAGCTCTAAGCCCAGACTGAAATACAACTTTAAATTTCGATAATGGAGAACGTAATTTTTTTATCGTCCAAAGTCGTAAGCAACTTCTCTACGGACGATACGGATGATCCGTATACGGAAGCTTCCACTAGTTTCTCTCGCAGACGACGAGAATAGGGTGAAAGCATTTCTTCGGTTACTTGTTGTCGAACGGGTGCCAACGGATAATCGCTATGGCGATCGTGAAGATAGTCAGGGTAGTGTAGATCGACTTCAAAAATATACCCAACGTCAGCGTCATCGCTCACATTACGCACATCGATAGCTGCAATCTCGTTTCGATCGAGCCAACGAAAGCCTGCGTAAGGCAACGACTGTGACATTGCCGTTCCGTATAAGTTGTTACAGTCCGTGTAAAGAATATACGTTGTCGGTCGTGAAGCATCGTATTGTCCTGCTACTTGGGGATTGTTTGCTGCGGCATGGCGGTTAGAAATTTGGGCCACCTCGCCCTTTAAATTCTTTTCTAAATACAGATAGATGTCGACATCCATCAATAGTTCCAGTTCGATACGCGTCATTTTTAACATCGCGTTCCAAGCCAAACTCAGAAGCGAGTAAAATGACACGGATCCAGTTGGTAGTACTGGCACGCCATTTCTCGAAAACTTTCAAAGATTTCTGCCAGCAGCAAAACGTCAGTCTTCAAGTACAGATTGTGGTACTCGCCAAGATTACTTAAGCTGAATGCCGACCACACGCGTTGGGCATGCGCATACTCGGCTTCCGTAATTGACGAGTCCATCAACCTGCTGTAAAAATGTTCGCGAGCGGGTAAGCTTGTTTCCTCGAACCTATTGACACTGTCTACGTACTCATATGGGTACACCCCTTTACGTACGAGCAGGTCAATGTGTTCGTTGAAACACTGCTTAAGAATAGGAAATTCATGCCCACTCGCGGTCAGGTTGTTTACAAGTTTAGCCAGAGACATGTTCAGAAACTGATAGCTGTCCAAGAAAAGTATATTTCCCAGAGTCACCGAAACGTAGCGCTCGCTATACAGGACAGCCCGTCGTACTTGCCCAACCCTTGTATCAGGTGGTGACAATCGTAACCTCGCAAGTTGTGAAAAAATACAGGTAAGTGTCTGGCCTTCTTACAATTGAGATTGCAAGCCGTATGTGCAGCGCCTAGAAACTTGCCGGTCCGATGACAATGATTGCGCACTTTATCATCATTAGGCAGTGGTTGATTGACATACCGATTGATATTGACATATCATTGCACAAATGACATATCGTTGCCTCTGTGTGCGCATCATTGTCACCGTTGGACATAGTTAAGAGCGTAATCTGACGCATAATAGATTGCAACAGCAATGCATCTTTCGCAGCTCACACAGGAAGTTGTCGATAACGTTATCACCGCGTTACACTGTCGGTGGTTTAAAAAGTTTCCGTTCATGGTCGATGATGGCATAGCAGTAACCTTAAGGCACATGTACGGACTGGATATTTGTGGACGAAACTGGCCGTTCAATTGTTTCAGTTGTCTGGCCATCATTAGTTACAGAATAACGAATGCCGGATGTTGATTGAACGGACAGAGGCTCAACACCCGGAGAACAGCTAGCGACGGGAACGATTAAGGACTCGAAATCGGCATAAATGGTGAACGGATGTTTTAGGGTGTAGGAATAATTTTTGAACGAAATTATTCTGTCTTTATGGTCGGGCATAGTTGTTTTCTGTTCGCCAAAAGGGGTGCAGTTAGGTAAATGATCAGATAGAAGCTGAGCAGTGCTGAAACGGTGGAGACAATAATCACAGTAGAAGCACTTATGGTCGTGTTTAGTTTGGGAAAATAATAACTTATTCATGTTGGAGATGAGACAGTAGTGTGTTTGACCTTGAAGGTTTGTCAAAAGCAGCAGATTTATATGGTACGTTTTACCCTTAACGTTTGTAATTCTTACGGGGTAAATTTCTTTTCCGTCCTCACAGCCAAACACATTAACAGAAATGTCAGAGTTCTGGGTTTCGAATTTTGAAATATCTTTGACAGAAACAGGGTATGGAATGCCGCTCATGTTTAGACGATGCGTGTGATGTCTATATTTGGATACACGGTCTCTGTTAAGTTTAACGGGACATATGCTGTCCAAAACCGACCAGACGAAGCACATTTCGTCTGCGGTGTTTTCAACATTTACAACTGCCTTGGTCTTGGATAGTTTTGTTGGAGTCGGGATGTAAGAAGACGCTGACAAAGGATGGTATCTGGCAACGATCAGTTCCACCCTCTGCACAGAATCTACTATCCAACCGCTGTCTTCACGCGTGTACCTGGAGATGCTTTCCAGGATTTTGTTGTAGGAAGATTCGAGTTGTTCGTCTAAAGTATCGTGTACGTCGCCCGATAACGTTACCTGACAACGTCCATGAAAAACTCCGATGGAACTAATCGTGTCGTGTACGCCGCTGTCACTGCTGATACTGTACTTTACGAACTCGATTCTGCAGGCGATATGCCACTTTACGCTGCGCAAACGATTCAGATGTTCCAGGAGGTAGTAACAGAGGTCTGCATTCAGTAAGGACACCTGCGAAATCAGTAATCACCTCAGCTTCGTCATCGTGCTGTCGTGATGTGTAAGTATACGAGGTGAGAGCGCCTCTAACACTTGATTCTCTCAGTACGTAGAATCGAGGTTCCATTATTTTTCTGCAATTAAATGTACAAATCGTCTTACAAAGAATGACAACACAACTCGACGTCGTTAACTTTTTATAACACACACACACACACACACACACACACACACACACACACACAGGGTTTGTATTAAATATGTTAACGAACAATACCAAGCGTGAGTTTACACACACACACACACACACACACACACACACACACACACACACACACACACACACACACACAGTTTTTTATTTAATACGTTAACTTTTTATAAAAACACAGTTTGTATAAAATATGTAAACACCAATACCATGTGTGAGTTTATAAAAAAACACACACAGTTTTTATTAACAATGTTTGCTCAAAATGTATAACAACTTTTACTTACATATTTGATAATTGTGATTAGTACGACAGGTTTTGTGCTGTGTATTCTCGCTTCGGTGTGCAAAAATAGAATGGAATTGCCTGAACAAATCTTTCTTTTATATCGTACAGACTGCATAGAAAACATAGTCGTGTCTATTCTTAGACGATTATTCATCAGTGTCGAGACATGTGGTCGTTATGTTAATTTTATAGTCAGCATTCTTGTTGGTGCCTGTAAATAGAGCTTACAAGTTATTTATAGACATAAATAGCTCTATGTTGAACGTGCGTTTTCTATTAGATACACGTCTAAGATATAATCAAACCGGTTTACATATACAGGCCTTACACACTTAAATTGAATACCTATATACGGCTGTCGGACAGACCGTGGGACATGAATATATTATGACTTTGGCGCGCATCTTGTAATACCCAATTACTTTTTCTACTAGTAGATTTGGCGGGAAGCGAATCTAAGCCTATATAATGCTAACCCCCAGTTGTAACGTGTTATTGTCTATACGCTCTTCGCCATGACTCCATGCCACCTGGAAACTTTTGTACAAATAATTAATTGTGACATGCGTGATGGGTATGTTACACGCTCACCGTATTTCTGTAAGTCAATTAACCTTCATGTTAAATTTTATTCTATTAAACGTTAAGAATATAGATCGTTTTACAACGAATATGTTAGTGTAAATTTGTATTTCCATAAGCCAAATTAGAACTAACACTGCCGTATTTCTGTAAGTCAGTCTACCTTCATTTTCGGTTGTATTCTATTAAACATTACAAGTATAGATATGTATTAAATTTACATGATGATTTTAGTTTAAATAATTGTGTGCATAATTCAAGTTAGAAATAACTATAGTGAATTTTCAGGTTAATGTACGATTGTTTTTAATGGAAACCAATAGTACTGTAGCTGTGTACAATCGGTATTTAACGTATCAGGATACAATTAAGCCGTCTTAAAAATATGTATAGTGTCTTATTGAAAATGCGCGTAGACAAATGCTTTACTTTTAAAAAGCAATTCATTTTTTAAATGCATGTATTTTGTTTGTTATTCAGAATGATTTTCCAAACAATTTGAGGGACGAGTATCGGCTTAGACGCCGTTTGATGCCAACATCTAGAGTTGAGCCTGTACGTCGTTCAAGATCACCAAACAGGATACGAAACAACACTAACTTAGACTATGACAGCTCTGACGATGAGGATCCATTTAGGTTTCCAAACGATCCCCCTAGACGATTTAGACATTATACGATACAGAAGACGATTCAGACATTGCATATATACAATTTACACACAAACATAAATACAATAACTCGACCACTGGATTCTAGTTTATTGTGTAACTTGTTTTAACAAGTTTCATAAATAATTAAAATCTATAGTGCTCGTCCTAAGTCGAGATGTTGTAACGAGGAAGGTTGTAAATACGTACACACGTATTAAATATAGCGTAACAGTTATTAATGATGTACTCTAGAAGGTGACACATGCGTGCCATACGTCGTCCTTGGATAAATCCCCGAGACGTTTTTAGACATTCGCTGTTTTGTCAAAATTAGACGATACAGAAGACGATTCAGACATTACATATATTGTAACATTACATAACCCCTGCTCAGTACTGATAAAACATAAAGAAGTATTCATAATCATAAGAATAATAAAATCAGTAATTACCCATTCAAAAAGTCAGAAATGGGGGATTGAGTATCATACTATGAAAACCTTTGTAACATAAAACACTGTAGCAATTAAAAACAATGTACTAAGTGTTATCATAAAAGTGCGGTGGGTACAAAGTGAAACATAGTATGTTATGTGGAAATGTTAAAAACTGAAAAGGACATCAATCACAAATAAGTGAAGATGCAGTATTATAGTAATAAACTATAATTTTAATAATAAGTTGTTGTAGTTTTGTGTTGTTAGGCCACAAAGGCAATATCACTGTAATTAAAATATTATTATTGTTTATGTTTAAGGAATCCAGGGTTATATCAGAAATTAATAATGACTAATTAATATAAAATAAAGAGATGGGGTGGAAAACAAAATAGTGTAGAGTAAGAATACATTAACTGAAATATAAGTCAGAAATAAACCAAGTTAAAAATCATTAAATTATAAAATACAAGTAGCCAAGCTTAAATAAAGATGTGAAGAAAAACCTTATGTAAATTAAATTTAATTATAGCTAAAAAGGAGTATTTAAAGGAGTATTTAATATGTAAAGGAGTATTTTTTCTAAAAGAAGAAAAGAAATAATAATAATTAATACTAGCCTATTTACTAAAACGGTACCTAGGTTAGCCAATAAAAAACCATCAATTTCTTGGTTACTAAGAGTAACTAATCAACAAGAAATAGTTAATTGTTCAATGGTATTCAAAGTGAGCAGATGAAAAAAAAGTAATGTCTAGTAAAATTTAAAAAATTTAATAACTATCATTCGGAAAAAACCCCTACAAAATTAATGAAACGAGTCAGCACCAGCCACTACATCTGAGACATCCTTGGAACCACAATAATTCACGCCAGAAAATCAATGAAAACCGTAAATCCAGCGAAACATCTATCGGCCTAGACTTCGGAATTATAAATTTTTGGGTGAGATCGCTTCCTTTCATAAATAAAAAATTACACTTCACCAATAAGTAACGAACACTAGAAACAGTACCACATCTTCCAATTTATAAGAAAACTGAGGGTAAACAATATAAACTTTATTTTTTTAATTTAATTTTATTTTTTTTTAAGCGAATTGACCACTTAGGATCACGCTACAACTTTATTTCTTTTTCTTTGCCTGGAGTTTCCTTTGTCTCCAATACTCCTTCATACGCTCACTGGCTTGTTTCCTTTGATCCTCTGTCCAAACTTTATTTTATTTAACCAAAAATTTGTCAAACATGGGTACATTGTGAATCTATGGCAGCCATATTTCCTTTCTTTGCTTTATGTGAAGACACGTAGTCTGCGCTCTGGCGGTTAAAAAACAAACTTATTGAATCAGATTTTAAAATAAACAAATATTATTTAATGTAAAGTATGATACTAATAAATATGCATTTCTGACTTTCTTAGAGTTCAAAGAACCCTCAAATAACCCTGAGATATATAATTAATTAATTTCCTTTTAGTAACTGTAATTGAATACATCTGTTGTGTTATATGTAATGTAAAACTAATATCGAAAAAATGTTGTGATTTCGAAAAATAATCGATTGTAAACTCATGATTTGGATACAATAATTTCCATTGAATTAAAATAAATTCAATAAATAATTCAATAATGCTTTTAGGTAATTGACTGTGTATTATTTCTGGTAGATAGCAGTTTTGTTACAGGAAACGAAGGAAGAGAAGAGTAAGAATAATAGCTCCGTCATCAGAAATTATGAATAACTACACAGAACATAACCTGAAATGGGTTCGTAAATAGAAAACAGCTGATGCAACGCACGGAAAAATTTAAACGACTAAATCGTATACAAAGAGAGTAATTATCTTTCTCTCTCTCACTCTCTCTCCTACCCATTTTCAAACAACGGCACTGATATAATACCTAAGAAAGAAAACTTGGTCAATATTAATCATAATCACACACTCTCGATTAAAAATAAATAACATTTTTAGGATACAAACGTATTACGCATAATAGATAAAAATCCGTGAATTTCGCGGAAGACGTAAATTCCGGGGGAGACGTTACAATATACAATTTACACACAAACATAAATACAATAACTCGACCACTGGATTCTAGTTTATTGTGTAACTTGTTTTAACAAGTTTTATAAATAATTAAAATCTATAGTGCTCGTCCTAAGTCGAGATGTTCTAACGAGGAAGGTTGTAAACACGTCCACATGATAATTATTTAAAACTTCCGGGCTGAATGGCCGTGGTCGAATGCTTGATGTTCTGCAGCTAGACGTTTCGGCCACACCACCGGTGGCCATCTTCAGTAGCAAAAATGTTCGTAATAGGTGGTATGCCGAACAAGTCGCCCAATGAACTGGGAACAAGCAACAGTGAGAGAAGGCTACGTTGTTTCTATTTATAACTTTTTGGCCGCTTAAGGTGTATAACGCGAACCAATCAGAAGCCAGCTCATCATTCTCCACTCTGATTGGCCATGGAAAATAAACCATGCCAGACACTATTTAAGGCGATGCTTTCACCTCGGCGGTTCATAGCGACGGACGAGACATAAGACAGTACCGGTGGAGGAAATAGTTGCGAGCGTGGAAGCAGGTATCCGAGGACTACCCCGAGACCAGGCAGATGAGATACGGTTGGAAGCTGCCAGGGCCCTTAAAAGGGCCGCTCCGCCAAAATGCAATCTTCTGTCGGCGGAACTGCGAGCCTTGAGGGATTTGAGAAGGGATGACTCCATTGTCATTGTGCCGGC
The DNA here is from genome assembly GCA_034769895.1 of Magicicada septendecula. Taxonomy (NCBI): domain Eukaryota; kingdom Metazoa; phylum Arthropoda; class Insecta; order Hemiptera; family Cicadidae; genus Magicicada; species Magicicada septendecula. Next base: position 1,130,317,239 of record CM068367.1, read on the forward strand.
GGATAAGGGGAGCGCTACGGTGGTCTTGAACACCGAAGACTACCAGCGGAAGATTGAGGGTTTGTTAGATCCGGCCACTTATCGGAGGCTGAACAAAGATCCGACTTCTACGATTTTAAGAAAAACGGATTCTTTAGTGAAGCAATCTTCTCTAGCGTCTGATGTGAAGACGGCCGTCCGGTGTTCTGAGGCCCTTCCCCCTCGTCTCTATGGATTACCAAAGATCCATAAGGAGGACGTTCCGCTGAGGCCCATCGTTAGTGCTATTGGCTCGCCTACGTACAACTTGGCTAAGCACCTCCTCACTGGATTGCTCAAGCCGCACATCTGGCAGACGGATTCTTTTGTCCAGGATTCTTCTCATTTCCTCCGGAGGATCCGGGAGTTGGTGCTGGAGCTGGCGACGTGCTAGTGAGTTTTGATGTGGTCTCTCTTTTCACGATGGTCCCTGTCCAGGAGGTCTTGGGGTATATAGGTGAACTGTTCCCGGCGGACATCACTACTTTGTTCCGGCAGGTCCTAACAACGACCTACTTCCAGTGGAACGGCGGCTTTTATGAACAGTTGGATGGCGTCGCGATGGGAAGTCCTCTCAGCCCTGTGGTTGCAAACTTCTACATGGAAAAATTTGAAGAGTTGGCAATTTCATCTGCGCCACTGAAGCCGAAGTGTTGGCTGCGGTATGTGTACGACACTTTCGTGGTCTGGAGCCATGAGGATGAAGAGTTGGAACGCTTCCTTGGACATCTGAAGGCTGTGCACCCGCGCATACAGTTTACGATGGAGCGCGAGAGCGGTGAACAATTGGCATTTCTGGATGTGTTGGTCCTGAAAAGAACCGATGGCAGATTGGGGCACAAAGTTTATAGGAAGCCAACGCACACTGACAGATATCTGCATAAGTCCTCCAATCATCATCCAAGGCAGAAGAGGGCGGTGCTGAAGACTCTGGTTGACCGGGCAAAGAGGATCTGTGAGCCCCGGTATCTCGAAGATGAGTTTCGGCATCTCGAGGAAGCACTGCAGTCCAACGGCTACTCTGTTGCGGAGGTGAGGAGAGCTGCCCGGCCGAGAAGATCTGGTAGGCCGGACGAGTCGGTGTTGCCCGAGGTTGTTGGCTCCGCTGTCTGGCCCTACATCCGTGGCGTGACTGACCGCATCGGCAAGTTGCTGAGTAAACGGGGCGTCAGGACGATCTTTAAGCCAATCAAAAAGATCCATCAGTTCCTGCGACCGGTAAAAGACGCAAGGGATCCGCTCTCGTCGTGCGGGGTGTACAGGATTCCTTGTACGTGTGGCCAGGTATATATAGGCACCACGAAGCGTAGTGTCCGTACGCGCCTCTCTGAACATCGGAGATACTGCCGCCTGGGCCAGCCGGAAAAGTCCGCAGTTGCTGAACACGCTCTTTCCCACGACGATCACCGGGTAATGTTTGATGAAGCCCGGGTGTTGTCTTCTGTCCGGGGTTACTTCACTCGCCTGCATCTGGAGTCCATCCACATCCATAAGAATGCGTCCGTCGCTATGAACCGCCGATTGCATTGCATTATGGATGCGGGGTGGCTTTGCACCCGTGGCTTGTTTGCAGCATCTGGAACGTGTCCAATGGCTGCCAGAAGTAAACTTAGTGCTGGTACAATGTCGACTGGTTACCTAAGACTGGAAAAGAAAAACCGCCAACCAGTTAACTGTGAAGGCGGGGGAGTATAACTTTATTTGTTTGGTGCACTGCCGCTGGTACCGATTCGAGCAACAGATGTCGCCCGTTTCAGTCCAGTCAGCAGACGCCCTGAGGGCGTCGATCGCTCCCCGCGAGGCGGAGAGCCTCCGTGCCAATGATTGATGACAGCGACAAGCAGCCGGCTCAGCGTGCTAGGAGGTAGGCAGGAAGGAGAGAAGGATAGTTTAGGTGAAATACTCTGGGCTAGGGCTGATGATTACAATTTGTTTTTGTTTAATTTAAAGAGGATGGCGTTATGGCGGGTCGTCAAGAAGCGCCCGAGGGCGCTTGACCTGAATGGGCGGTGGTGGTTCTGATGCACTGATGGTTCGTAGGTACGGGAAGGTGGAGGTCGAGGCTTTAGCAAAGAGAGTTAGAGCCAGCGACCGGACAAAGGAAGTCAAGGTAGGAACACGGAGACCCCTTCGAATCACGTCGTTCCTTACAAACCAAGGGGACCCCGTCAAAGATCGGAGTGTTCGGGACTGGAAAGCTTCCAGCCTACATCTATTGGTGGTGGATAAAAGAGACCACCAGGCGGGTGCCGCATAGGTCAGTACAGACCTGAGAAATAGTAGATAGATTGTAAGTTTCGTGCGCATGGCCAGGCGGCTGCGACACGAGAGGAAAGGAGATAATTTGGCTCGGACGCCGCGAGCCTTGGCAAGGGTTTCCGTCACGTGGGCGTTGAAGCAAAGGCGACGATCTAGCCGAACGCCTAAATACTTCACCGATTCTTTGTAGGCGATGGGCCTCCCTGCATGGGAGAGGGGCTGGCATCGGGAGATGGACTTACGGGTGAAGCAGATCGCCTCGGATTTCTCCGTGTTGATCGTCACCCGCCATTTCCGTAGCCAGTCCGGAAGCTGGTTCAACTGGCGCTGCAGCTTTGTACTCGCAAATCGCGGGGACAGGGAGCTGCAGTGATACATAGCATCGTCAGCGAACAAAGACAACGTGACTCCGGGCAAGACAGGCAGGTCGTTCCTGTACACTAGGTACAGAACGGGGCCGAGGACAGATCCCTGAGGTACGCCGGCGGCGACGGGTCGAACTGTAGAACAGGACCCGTCGACGCTCACCCTGAAGGTTCGGTCGCTGAGATACGACCGGAGGAAAAACACTATGGGCGATGGTAGAGGGGAATTGGCAAGTTTGAAGAGAAGACCTTCGTGCCAGACTTTATCGAAGGCCTTGCTCACGTCCAACAGTACGGCGGCCGTAGCCGCTCGCCTGTTGGTGGCGTCTGACAAGTGCGTAACAACGCGGACCAATTGAAGCGTGGTCGAGTGCTCTCTGCGAAACCCGAACTGTTCGCTGCGGATGAAACCATCTAGCAGCGGCGAGATGCGAGCCAGCAGGAGACGCTCGAACACCTTCGAGATGACTGGCAAGAGAGAGATTGGTCGATAGCTTTCAGGAAGCATGCGAGGCTTCGGAATAATTACGATGTTGGCTGATTTCCACAGGCGGGGAAAGTACTATAGCCGGAGACAGGAGTTAAACAGCTCAAGAACGAGGTCAACGCCTGAGGCCGGGAGATTTTTTAGAGCAGCGGCCCCGATCCCGAACCGCCGAGGTAAAAGCATCGCCTTAAATAGTGTCTGGCATGGTTTATTTTCCATGGCCAATCAGAGTGGAGAATGATGAGCTGGCTTCTGATTGGTTCGCGTTATACACCTTAAGCGGCCAAAAAGTTATAAATAGAAACAACGTAGCCTTCTCTCACTGTTGCTTGTTCCCAGTTCATTGGGCGACTTGTTCGGCATACCACCTATTACGAACATTTTTGCTACTGAAGATGGCCACCAGTGGTGTGGCCGAAACGTCTGGCTGCAGAACATCAAGCATTCGACCACGGCCTTTCAGCCCGGAAGTTTTAAATAATTATAGTGACACCGGCCGTGAAAGCCTACGTCCTAAAACGTACACATGAATTAAATATAGCGTAACAGTTATTAATGATGTACTGTAGAAGGTGACACATGCGTGCCACACATCGTCCTTGGATAAATCCCCGAAGCGTTTTTAGACATTTGCTGTTTTGTCAAAACCTATTATGACTACATACTGTAGATTTTGTCAACTTACCTTACGTGATATCTGAGCGAAACACCTTAACGAACTGTATGAATTTATTTGTATTACCCACAAATGGATAAGTACGAATATAAATATTAACCATTTAATTTAAACGTCTTTAATGTAATCGAGAAAAAACTTCAAAACACTGTTATTTACAAGTAGACTTTTTCCGTATAATGGACAAAAAGTCGTTCAGCGACAAACCTTTTTTATTATTTGCGATAGCTGCACGGTGTAATTGTTCGGCAGGTATCAACATTACTTTTAAAACACATTCCCAGCTTATTAACTTATTTGAATTATAAAAATACAGGCGGCACGACATAGTATCATGTAACTTCAATAAAGTACACATTATACATTGTTCAACGTACCTTCACACCATACGTGATATCCATAATTGCTGTGCGTAAAACTAGTCACAACACATTCACGAACTATGGCTGTCAAGTAGACATATGAAGAATGTGACGAGTGGTGTCTGTTTGTATGACAGGTTACCTGATGGCTCCAGAAATTTGTGGGGAGACAGCAGCGGTAAAGGCCTCTCCGGGATTCGAACCCGGGTCTCCGATTCCCAAAACCGGAATGCTAACCGCTACACCAAGAGACCGTTGATGTTTAATGGTACTTTATTTTCTTTAACAAAATAATGGTATTATGGCACATTATAGCAGTCATATATAGTAAAACATAGATATATATACCCAATTATATGAAATAATGATTTTATATCATTAGATAAATGATTGATTATATGTCTACAAACAATTTTTAACGTAGGCCAAATATTTGCCCTTCAGCCGACGGCGTCAGTCAATTGCATTAATATATTACCTGAAGCAATGAATACAATATTTATTACATTCGGCTAAGGTTTTTCCTGTCTAATTGGCAACAAGTCGTTCAGCGAGAAACCTTTTTTTATTATTTGCGACAGCTGCAAGGTGTAAGCAATATATTTTTTCGGCAGGTATAAAAATTACAATTAAATTTTTAAAAATTTTTTACCTTAATCCGTCTATGTGACCGCTTGGTTTCTGTCTTCTAACGCGTTTCGGATTAATTTAATCCATCATCAGAGTAAAAATTCGTCGGTTATGACTTCGTTAAAACATTAAAAAGCGACACTAAAATACATCTATGTATATGTTCTACAAACACAGCGACGTACGCGAATGTGAGTGCGCACTCGACACCGGTTGACGACGTACTGCACAGTTTATTTAAGTTATCATGTTATCTATTGTTGTGTTGGGGCGTGTACTCTATGGTTATGTTATCTATAATCTTATCATATAGTGTATGTGATTTAAATGCCAATTGTTCGTTTAGTATATTATTAGGATTATTTCTGAAGGCCCGGTAAATTTCAAACTCTTCTACTGCATCCATATATTTTATATATTTTACTCTGATGATGGATTAAATTAATCTGAAACGCGTTAGAAGACAGAAACCAAGCGGTCACATAGACGGATTAAGGTAAATTTTTTTTAAAATTTAATTATAATAACTGTGACGCGGATACCAGTACAATGACTTTAAAATCAAAATTACGTATGAAAATACAGGGCACACGGCATAGTATCATGTTACTTCAATAAAGTACACATTATATATTGGTCAACGTACCTTCACACCATACGTGATATCCATAATTGCTGTGCGTAAAACTAGTCACAACACATTCACGAACTTTCAGCATTTATTTATATTATACTGAACACTTTTAACCGTTGGTCAAATATTTTCCTCGATCGATTCATTAATACTCGAGTTACGACATAAAACAGAACACATTCACGAACTTTCAGCATTTATTTGTTTTATAGAAAAATCGAGCAGTACTTATAATATTAAACCACTGTACACATCAGCCAAATATTCGCGTGCCCGTTACTACGCTACTTGTAACAAAGTTTGTTTGAGTGGAAAAAAAACCCAACCAAACAACCAGTTGTTTGTCTGGTTTCACACCATCACAGCCTGCAACGAGAAGCTTGTTGTGTGTGTGTGTGTGTGTGTGTGTGTGTGCGCGTGTGCGTGTGAGTGTGTGTGTCTGTGTGGAATTAATGACACAAATTCATTTCCGCATTCAACCACGTTTACCTTGCGTCTCGTCTAGTGAGACGAAACCGGTTTCACACGCATGCGAGTACAACAAATATTTATTCATTTAAAATCGTCTGTCTGGCCGTTAGTACAGTCATACCTAAAAACATATGTATGTTCGCTCACAACTGCAAGCGACAATATAAATCCTTGTATATAAAACATTGTTTGCCAACATATCAATTACCCAATTTTGTACACCCACACATGTTACTGCTTTTTCTTACAACGTAAAGTAAACGTATCAAATTAAACAAACCTATCAAATACACATAGTGTATGCCGGTCCTACCACAGGCAGGGCATATCAAATTAATACATACAATAAAATACACATTCAGCATTTTGTCAGCCGTTACGGCAGCTGGCATCCGGCTTCTGGCGGCCACACGACAACTTCCAGCGCACCGTCGAGCCCGAGAACGTGACGCCGGCAGCCGGCGACCACCGCAGATCGTCGGAGTGGTGGTGGTGGAGGGGGAGAACGGCGGACGGGAAACGTACGCAGATGCTGGAAATAATTTTTAGGGCCGCCATTTTGTAATACCCTTCCCCTTACCCATAACCGTCTTGGCCAAGCCGCCATTTTCCCCCCCCAGGAACGACCGTCCGCCATTTTCCCCCTCCCATCCCACAAACCCTTAAGCCACGCCCATTTGAACCACCAATCAGGGGATACCGGCCACCTTTTGTACCCCCTACCCCTCGCCAATACATTCTTGGCCAATAGGGGGAACCTAGCCGCCATTTTGTTCTCCCACCCACCCCCTCACCCATAGGCTACGCCCACATTGGCCAATAGGGAGACACTAGCCGCCATTTTGTCCCCCATCCCCACCACCCATATACCACGCCCACATGACCCCCCCTGCCCACCTCACAACCCGACACGCACACTCCCCACCACATTTAAGCCCACCACCACCACTGCATTTACCCCCTACTAATGAAGATAGTACAAGTTCGAAAATTGAAAATAAAAAATATGGACTTGTCGGAAGGTTACACGAATGGTGGTGGAGGCGGAGGAGGAGGAGGAGCAAGGAGGAGTAAGCACGGACCACTTCTGCCCCATTCTGTACGTTCTATCATGTGCGGACCGTCCGCGGACGAACGTGATGTTCAACCTGTTGCTCGACGTGAACGGTGTACGTTTCGCAAACCTGTACGTATTTTCAAAATCACTATTTAAACCTAAATACTGGATGTTGGAATCGCTGATGACACGGCTCGCCGACGACGGACTGGGTTATCACGCGTACAGTCAAAACGAAGAGGTACCGCCGCCCGAGGAAGTCGACACCGCGTCTGTTATGGTGTTCGACGACGTGTCTTGTGAAAAACAACACAACATACGCAAGTACTTCGCTATGGGACGACACAGCGGTGTAGACACGTTCTACTTGTGCCAAACGTACGGTCAAATACCGAAACAGCTGATTCGTGACAACGCTAACCTTATAGTCTTGTTCAGAGAGGATGATTTCAACTTGAAGCACGCGTACAACGATCACGTCAACACGGACATGAAGTACGATAGGTTTAAGAACTTGTGCGCTGAAGCGTGGAAAGACCGGCACGGTTTTCTCGTCGTCAACAAAGACTCGTCCATCGATAGCGGGCGGTACAGAATCGGTTTCGATCGTTTCATACTACCACCACCGAACGAATAAACAAACGTGTGTAGACTGTCTGTGTAAAACGGGAGGGCGTTGACCGTTTCCGTAAAGAGGTTTATATACCGACGACTAAGATTGAACGTAAATACACGTGTTTCGAAGTAGATTCGTTAGTCGATCTACTGGCGTTCATGAAGATGGACGTCAAGGAGAGACGGGTCATTCGTGATATCGAAACGATAAGCAATAACATACGGAAGAAATACCGCGCGTTAAAATACGGGATCCAAGAAGAGGAAGAAAAGCTAACGAGAAGTTACAAACCGATCTTGGAACCGTTGGAAACCATTTCGCAAGCGTTGGTTGAAAAAAAAGTAAAACGATTGCAAAGCCGATAACGGAAAGTAAGCAGAAAGAAGAGGAGGATGAGGAAGGGATAGATAAACAGCTAGTAAACTCTAAACATGACGGTACACCGCGTTTCCTAGACACCTCCGTAGTTGGCGAGACGACGACGGACATTGATGATGATCGACGACGACGACGACGACAACGATAACCCTAGTTTATCGGTTGAAAGACTGTTGAACACGCCCGAAGGGAGACGTGAAGCACGTAATTATTTTCAGAGCCAATACGAACCCGATTCGCTAGCGTACAAATACATGAGCATGACCGTATCGGCTGATCGTGGTCAAAAGATGGATTATACGTACGGTGTAAGACACGACGGCGGTAAATGGATGATAGGCGATTCGCAGGTGGAAATCGATGGTAACGATAATTTTGTTATCAACGGTGTACGATACAAAGGCACGCCGGGACTTTTCGAATTGGTGTTCATGAAACGTCCAGATACCGGCGTATACAACGAGGACGATCTTGCGACTTAAAAGCGTATACTGGAAGCAACTAACGCGCACAAACGATACTATTTACCGACGACACGAAGAAACGTGAACAGAGGACCAAAGTATACGAAGATAATAGGTCCATTGTTTCGAACAACGCGTACTGGACGCGGCGGCGGCGGCGGACACGTGAACAACTACATCCAAACCGGAAACGATATATACATGGAAATGAGGAGAAGAGGAAACGATATAATCGATTACGTACACTGGGACGATCCGAACGAACTGGTGGACAGACTGCGATTGTTGATCGAATCCCAACGCGCCGGTAACAGCGGTCACACGAACGAAATCATCTCCGTTGTGGAAGAACTGCGTGAAGCCGATATCGTTGTATAAATCAGTACGTATAACATGTATATAAACGAGTGTACAGAGTCGGCACGTGTCATTCGTAGCTCGGGCACGATGAGTGTTGACAAATTCGGCAGACACCGGAGCACTGTCACGGTGCGACGGGGGACGCGACGCAGTCTGCGGAAGGATATCGGTATCGGATTGACGGTGGACGGACACTTCGACGTAGCGGGGAAAAAATACGCAACTTTGCCACGCCGGTCGACGGTAACGACGCCGTTCCACTGCAGTTCGTGCAAGACCACTGTCTGTTAGTTGATGACGACTGTGGGAGGGGGGCGTCATCACAAGAGTAGACGTGAAAGGTCGTAAGCTCGCCAACGTCGCCGCTCCCGCCGATCTGGAGGACGCCGTCAACAAGTAGAACGTAGACTACACGTGCTTGCGTTTCACAACACCGCCACCGGATAAGAAGAAGAAGGAGGCCGCCGCCGTCGTCGTCATCGTCGACCGCGTCACCACCGCATACAATCGCTCGGCGAACCGATTCGTGCGAGAGACGCAGCGACCAAAGGATACGTAGACGCGAGTACAATCTAACCTGTCGGTGGGGAACGTGCGGATAACGCAGCTAGCACCGCCCGAGAACAACAAGGACGCGGTGAACTTGGAATTTTTGAATACGAGCACACGATCGCTTCGTTGAACGGCACCTGATTCAACGCGCAAGGAAAGACTATTTTCAACGTCGGCGATGGCAGTCGGGTAATGGACGCTGTAAACTTACGTCAATTGGAGGACGTGAGGCGGTACGCGAGCAGCGAAATGTACAAACTCGCAAACGTGTTCCAACGACGATGGGAGAAAGTAGTTTCGTACATCTATAAATTGCAGGCGCATGCAGCGCGGAGTTCATTCAACGCCGAAGAGGCAGAGTTGATACACGCTAACAACGAGGAGACGAGCGAATTAATAGCGGAATTGGATAAGGCCCAAGTAGGGAAGGACAAAGATTGGAGATCCGTTTACAAGGTCGATAAATAGTAGTCATGTACAAAATACGAGGTCATAGTGTAAAAAAAAAAAAACACGACATCGCGTACGCCACGTACAAGGACAACGAGCGCAGACGCGCGGCGGATCGTGTGCTAGCCGGCAAGGCGTGGGCTCGAGTGAAAGCTTTGAACTCGGGCATCGGCGAACGAGCGTACACCGCTGCGGTAGCCGCAGCGATGAAAGCGAAATCGGCGTTAGGCGGCGGACTGTGCAGCGGACGTGAACGACGTCGTCGACGCAGCGGAGCGGTCGTTAAGCGGAGAAAGGCAGCAGCACGTACGACCGGGAGGAGGAAGAGGAGAACGACGACGACGACGACGAGGAGAACGACCGGATCGGGAGGTCGACGGCAACGACGACAGAGCGGAGGAAGAAGAGAAGGAGGTAGTAACCGTAAAACAGCTTCTGGGCTGTACCTGCGTCAATACCGAAAAAACTAGTAGAAATACCCTTGCGCCTGTTGTCCGATCGCGATCTGTACGCGTACGCGAAAAAATTGAACGTACCTTATTTCAGAGGCGTGTATATGTGCGACGCGTTACTTCGCTCGCCGCCGCGAAAGAATGAGAGCGCCGTCGTGAATCTCGACGATACCGCCGGACCGGGCACGCACTGAGTATGCTACAAGAAGCGAGGCGATCGAGTCATGTACTTCGACGGGATCGGCAATTTACGTCCGCCGGTCGAGCTGATGCGATAGTTCGGCGCGAACGTGACCGACGTGCGTTACAATTACGCGCATAAACAACCGCCGGACACGGTCGTCTGCGGACATTTATGTTTAGAGTTTTTGTCGTCGAACGATCAGTAGACGACGAGATGTCATCGCTGACGGTCACCGTCAATGGCACGGAATGGCACGGATCCGAGCGCACTCGTCTGTAACTTTTTTCCACCACTCGAACTGACGGCGGGCGAATGGTACGCCAGACTGTTCGGTTTTACCACGTACAACTCTATTCCGAACGTGGAAAGCGGCAGAAACAACGTCTTTCCCGTACTGACGGCGGTGGTACGGGTAAAACGTTAGAACTCATCGAATTACCGACCGGTGCGTACGAAATCAGTGATATCGAAACGTACCTGAAGAAAGCGTTAGTCGACCCGAAATTCGGTCTGCGCGCCAACAACACGCTGCATTGTGAACTTTACTGTTCTTACGAGATCGATTTCGGTAGTACACAGCATGGAATCGGTGCCATGCTGGGTTTCATCAAGAAAGTTGGAAGCGTATAAATTACACACGTCGGACGCGCCCGTAAACATTAACAAAGTGAACGTTCTGGAGGTAAGGTGTAACGCGTGCAAGGTTCGTACAAATACGCGCGAACGTTGTATTTCTGTATATGACCACACACACACACACAAACGGACAAGTACGGGAGGACTATCGAAACAGCAAACGTGTCGTCACGATCTACTCTGATGACCGGATCGACGACCTCACGATCGGCCACGACCTACCTCATGGACCGATATACCTATAACAGGTATTTTGTAACGATATTTTTGTGGAACATATTATTTATTGTACTATCTACGATAATTTTTCTTAATTATACTGAATACGAACTGACCGAGACCGTAATGAACGAGAACTAGACAGAAATGAACGAGAACTAGAGCTAAATTAATGAACTAGACCGAAATGAACGACAACTAGACCGAAATGAACGAGACCCGGGACTGAAATGAACGAGAACGACATAATTTGCGCTCGCGCTTGCGCGTGCGCGCCAGCCTGCCCCGCCCTATCTGGTAAAAGTTGGAGAGCTACGGAGCCACTAGTACATCGGTTTCCCGCTAGCAATAATTGCTGTCGAAGCAGGTCAAGAGAGCATCTGTTCGTGACGTCACTTGTGACGCGGACACTAGCGCCAGTTCGTGACGTCATCACCCCCGTCCATTGATTTCGCCCTCCACCAACACCCCCGTCCACCACTGTTTCCGTATTCCGCCCAAAGTCAAGAGTGCATCTGTTCGTGACGTCATCACCCTCCACCCCACCCCCGTCCATTGATTTAGCTCCACCTCCCATCCTTTGATTTAGGAACGACGCCCCCCGTCCTCCCGTCATGTCGAGGTAGGTCAAGAGAGCATCTGTTCGTGATGTCATCATCCTCCACCCCCTCCCGGACCCATCGAACGAGTATCCCGCCCAAGGTCAAAAGTGCATCTTATGTAGGTCAAGAGTGCATCTGTTTGTGACGTCATCACTCAATCCACCCTGCCAACCGTGACGTCATCATGCGACACTAGCGCTCCGACCTCTAGCGGGAAAAAGATGTACTAGTGGCCCAGTAACCCCCCCCTCAACTTACTACTTAACTCATTAGGCCACTTAGCTTTATTTATACATTTAATGCATCTTAATTAGTACACTAACAGCACTGCTCTGTCTTACAGTAACACAATACATTACACTACTCTAAAGAATTTCTTGTTTTCAGTTTAAGAAAGTTGAAATTGTGCATTTCTTTTCTTTTCCACTCACTTTTTGTGAAACGACGTACATTAATATGTGTACGCTTACTATATTGAAATCCAATGTTCACTATCCAATACTTAAAAATTTTGTGGAATTGTGTAATTAGAAACACTATGTACTAATATGTCATTATCAGTTGAATTTATGAATTCGTTTGATTCATTAATAAATTTTACTAATTTGTTTCTTTATGTCTATTGAATGATTTCTTATTAGTTTTTAATCTTTGTGTTTTCATTATTCATTAGTAAATTTTTGGATTTTGTTGTCCATGACGTGTCCATTACTAATTATCATTAAAAACACACACACACAATTCCTTTTTTCTTTATTAAATTTGAATTCTGTATTAGAACAAATTTTTTCAGAGTTTATGTATTTCATACAGGCACAAGTTTTTTTTAATTTTATGCAATGTGGACACTACAGAGGAGTGTCAGTATTTTTATATATATCAATAAATAAAAATGAGAGGAGGGAGAGGGTGAGAGAGAGAGGGAGGGAGAGAGAGAGAGAGAGAGAGAGAGAGAGAGAGAGAGAGAGAGAGAGAGAGAGAGAGAGAGAGAGAGTAGAGACCATAAATGGCTCGTACAGAAACTTCAGCAGAACTTTTTCTGATAGTAAAAAAATAAATAAATAATGAATGGCAAAGAACATTAACAAAATTAATGGAAATTATAGTTATAATTTCTTGTCTAATGAATAGGTACTAGTAATTGCTTCATATACTTCAAATCTTAAATTATAAACCTATTAAAACATATTTGGTATACTCAGCTTGAAACAAACGTTCAGACAAAAAAAATTGTTTAAATTTTGCCATGCTGCATTATTAGTACTGTTGAAGCAGCAGTTTGATTATAATTGTTTTTAGAACAGACTTCTGGAATGATGTGTGCAAAATGATTAAAGCATACCTCCTTACAGTGTGCCTTAATAAGTTGTTGATTATTCTAATTGATACATTGTCATGCCATTATCATATGACAGTTCTCAGAGCTTCAGTAATAGTCATCTTTGCTGTTAACATGGACACAAGTCTCTTTTTTAAAAAGACTTTTCATTAGTAAAGTTACTTATAAGTAGGCATACATTTGTACTCATAACATGAGGTTAAGAATTAAGAAAAGGTGAAACCAACTCGTTACACTGAAAAACTTCTAGGTATACTAACTACTGATTGAAAACTACAAGATAACTCAGGGTGAACTTTTTCTTCAAACCTTTTAACACCATGGATTCTGCGTTTATCCACAGTTACTTTGCACTTTTTTACATTTTATCAACTTGTGTTCCCAGAGTCACAGTATTCTGAATTGTTCTTAAAATTTCCATTTAGGATTAGACCCATTCATAGTTGCAGATTTATTCCTAGTAGAGTTATCTTCGAATCCCTTGAAAAAGCTGAAAGATTAGGGAGTCAAAGAATCACAGAATTTAAGTAGCAAGTTTCCACTACTTTATAAAACATAGCCTAGAAGCAAACTTTGACATCCAGTAACTGTTGCCGAGAAACCTTACTAAGGGACTTATAAAAAAAATTACACGCTTGCTCTTTTGAACATCTGATGAAAAGGTTTTGTAAAGTGTACCTAACCTAAAAATGTACAATGCTCGACTTGTCCTTGTATTCCATACTTCCAGCAGTTTTACATGATACATTCCTAACACGAATAAGAAAAGTTTAAATCTGCTGATGCTCTAAAGGAGTGATAGTTATTTGGAGACTGACAGGGTTATAAAATAATTCTGAAAAAATTGTTGCTTTTACAACACCATCCTTTATCAAGTGACTACTCAAATCTGCCAGTTTTTCACAGAAACTGAAGTTTGATGATTAGATCCATCATGACCTAGTGATGCTCCAAACATTTCAAGGATTCTCCTAGTCTTAAAAAACTGGACTGGCCTCATTGATTGACATGATTAATGTTAAATTTACTTTGTGATACTTCCAAACATAATACAGTTTACAATAAACAAACAAAATTTTATGGCTGTCTAATTTTTCCAGGCTATGTACACATAGCAAAAATGGAATTTTCTACAAAGTTTACGTTAAAAGAAAATGATGAAAGTACTGTTAGCTTTTAACAAATATTGACAATTTTGCCCAATACAGAAATGAAGGAAATTGACAGACAGATTGTCTACGAGTTCCCTGGAAGTGTTTGAACAATGATAAACTTTTATTCTATCATTTACTTGTTACAAAACTGAACTGTAGCATTTCATTGTCTCAATTTTTGTCATTTTTTGTGCTACTGTAAAGTGTTCACTTTTTATTTACACTTAAGTCATGCCGTTTTTATTTTACATTTTCTGTCAAGCTACTGTAAAGCTACAGTAAAATATAAAATTTAATTAAAAAAAAAATGATCAAACCAAGCACTTGTCTGTAATGAACAGAACACTGTGTAATAACTGAAATATATGAGAGTTTTATTTAAGGTTATTGCTGGCTTAGTATGGGCCTTGAGTATGGACCGTTGTTAATGAATAGAAACAAATAGGACCCTGCAATTAGTTACTTGTGAAGAAAACAGATCTAGTAAAAATCAAGACACGAAGGACGGAAATTTTGACTTTGCGTACGAAAAGGGGGTAAAGGATCTAGATCCAAACGTATTACTGTATACACATGGTTTGTCATTGTTACCAAAACACTGATACAGTTTATGATCCTGATGTTTGATCGATTCTGTGTAATGTGTTTGAACAATCGAACGAACTCATTTGAACTAGTTTCTACGGGCTGAGCGAGCATTATGATTGAACCGTAAGTGTAGCACGGGGGGCCTAGCTGATTGTGGTACGAATTCTAACGAAGACATCCGAACATTTTACCGCTCTAATGATAGTCTGTGGTAGCCTAATGATAGAACTCGGCACCAAAAAGTGACTGTGTACCCGTTTATTCCTAAGTTGAGTAGGGGCAGACCCGTGACTCGGAAGTTCCAAGTCCGAACCGCGAGTAATCGGAACCGGAACGGGTATTTCGACTTCTCAGTTATCGTTGAATCGGAACAGGTATTTCAACTTTGCAGTCTCTGCTATATATCCGTTCCACAAAAATAATCGTTCCAAAATACCTGTTATAGGTACATCGACTCACTGAGATTGTGATCGGCGCGAAGAGTAACAAGTATATAACAAGCAAAGCAGGTGTGGAGTGTTTATGTAATTGTGAGGTTAAGAGCGAAGAGTATGAATTTAGGCGTTTAAGGAGGAGTTATAGTTTCGACAAAGGAGTTCTGTAGGTGATGAATACGATGGCGATGACCAATGATGAAGATTATTTAGTTTCTGTAGCTAGAAGCACTTTAGAAAAAAACCCATTCGAATCCAAAGCGTGGATGTTAACTGCTAAAACGCTTTTCCAAAATAAATTTGGCGTACAGGTGAATATAACAGCGATTATTTCAAATAAGGTGGTAAATTCAAGATACTAGTAAACCGAAATTGTTTGAATTCTTTGTGCATATCCGTGGTAGGTGTAACAAACACATAGGCAGACAGTGTAAATAAAAATTGTTTACAAACTTTTAACTGGCCATTCAGGCCCAGAGTTTCGCAGTTCCTTCCCATATATTTCGATTTATGAGCAATCCTCTAATTCTTGACACATCCCACTCCTTTAACTTCTGGCCTTACAACAACCCAAAACATACTTCAATATGAAAGAAATCGAAGGTGATACAGTTGTTGCTCACTGTTACCATTTTTTATATATATATTAAGTGTAATTGTTTATTGTAATTTATTTAAATGCGTTCAGACTATTAATAACTTTAGTAAAATAAGTAATAACGGTTATTTTCGAATGTATACCATGTCGTTATAATTGTAATTTGAAAAGACCAAATTACAATTAATTTTCCTGAAACATTATCAGAAATTGTGCATAAATAGTTGCACCAACCTTCTTAACCTTTCCCATTTTTTATATGCACTTGGCTTTTGCAAATGGAGTTTTATAGAGATGTATAGAGTGCATGCTTTACAAGAACTCAACTGCTCCAGTTAGAGTTTCATACCATTCTCTCAGTTTCATAATCTTCAAACAGTCTGCTTCAAGATGCCTGTGATTTTCACATTTGTAACACTTAGGTTTCCTGTCTTTTCTCCTTGATTCAGATTGTTGTGGCAGTATTGACTTTCTAGTAATTTCTTTATTACATCCGTTGCAACAATGGAGTCTGTTGAGTATAACGTATACCCAGATTGCTGTAGGATAGCAGCTTCAAAGTAGGAAGAGTGAACGCTTCTGATCTTGTAATTAACTACACATCTGTAGTAGAAATATCAGAAACACACACTAGCACTAGTCTTTGACTACGTATTCATAATAATTGAAACCATTCACCAAAACACAAATGTACAACTTTCCACTAACTGTTCAGTTGAATGTACAAAAAACTTAAATTCAAATGAAACTGCAAAAGAAAGAAATGAATTTTTCAAATCGTTCAAGAAAATATACAGTGAAAGCTGTAGGCAAAACAGAATTTAAGAAAACTTTTATTAGTTATTAGTTTCTCACTATCAGATTTTATCAGAAAAGTTTATTACAGACAGTTTATTAACTAAACCAGAGCCTTTACCACAGTACTGTGGTCACTTACCGTGACATCTGTGTCAGTGTTTAACCTGAAATTAGCACTGAAGATGACCGTCGTAGGCACGGCTGAAATGTCTGCTGCAATCAAAAACATTGGACCATGGCTAAACAGCCCGGAACACAATAATTTTAATAACAGTCCATTTCCTTGTCTAACTCCTGACTTAATTTCAAACTGTCTAGAAATTTCTTCTCTGAATTATCTCATTTTGGACTAGGTATTCATCAATGTTTGTTTGATTAAATTTGTTGTTTTATTATCAAAGCCAAATTCATTAAGGATTTTGAAAAAAGACACTATCAGTTGAGTCATATGCGTTCTTAAAGTCAATAAAAGTAATTACAAAATCTTTAGGTCTTCTTTTCAAATATGTCATTATTGATTTTAGATTAAGAATATGCTCTGTGCATGACCTACTTTTTTGGAAGCCACATTGGTATTCACCTATTTGTAAGTCAAGTTTCTCTGCTCTGAACAGTAATGTTTGGGGTAATATTTTATAGGTAGGCCTAACTGGCAAAAGTGAGATGCCTGTGTAGTTATTTGCTTCTGTTTTATCACCTTTCTTGTGGATTGGATGAATCAATGCTGTTGTCCAGTCGTCAGGAATTTCTTCAGTTGTCCAAATGTTTTGAATAATTTCAGTCAATTTTTCTAGACATATATCATTTGCATGCTTCTAAAGTTCAGTAATGATTGAGTCTTCGCCAGACACCTTATTGTCTTTCAGAGATTCAATTGTTGCAATGATTTCTTCTTTATCTGGAGGGAGAGAATCAGGATGTTCGAGTATGCATTTGATTAAAACTGAGTCTTGATTTAGGGCATTCACCATTCAATAGGTTTTCAAAATAACTGGCCAAGATGTCACGATTGTCTTTATTATTGTACACTGTTTTTCCATTCTGGTCTTTAAAACAGAGGCTTGGAGGGGAGTATTTACTTAAGTTTTGTTTAAAAATGCTATATAAAAATCCTTGTGTTATTTTTAAAATAACCTATTTTGTTCTGTTTTATTTAACTGATTTTTGTCATAATTTCTCTTAATATTCCTAATTAATTTGGATGTTGTGGTGATAGAAATTATTATTTTTTTTTTTATAAACCAGATGTTTTCTCACAATTTTTTCCAATAGTCCAAAAGTTTAGAATAGTATTCTTCACTTATCAATTTACCTTTCTAGAGTCAACAAATTAATAAAATTCCTTTTCATCCCATAAAGTCAATGCCATGACCTTACAAGCTGATGGAACCATGTTTGCTTTCTTTGGAGATCTTTCACCAGTTGGAATCCATTACTTTAATTGCTGTTTCATTTGTGTTGTGTTGTGATGAAGCCTTGTCTCATCCATTATAACACAAGTAAATTTATGAATAAAATCAGTCATTTTATTCTTTTAACATTCCTCACATTTCTCAGAAATTTTCATTGTTATTGCTGTTTGATCACTTGATAACAAATGCACCATTCATCTTGCACTTTGTTTTGTGGTATCAAGTTCTTCAGTTTAAATTATGATATATTTGCTCATGTGAGATGCCTATGGTTCCACCAATGTCATTCAACACCTCAGTAGGCACTGGTTTTAATTTCTAGGCTTCCAGCGCCATGTGTGAAATTTTTTTAATGATGTCTGGAGTTGTTGCACCTTTTGCCTGTCTGATGCAGGGATCATCTTCAGTGCTTATGTGACCATATTTAAACAAGAGTTTCCACTTACAAACCAATGGTTTTGAAGGAGCAGCATCTCCTCTAACACATGTACTGTTTTGTTGTGAATTTCCACTAGATTTTTTTAAACATAGAATTCAATTATAGCAGATGTTTGATTGTTTCACTTTTTACACATGCTTCAACTAGTTGGTAAATTGACAGATAGATGTGGAACATAACAGCTATTTATATGAAACACAAATCTTACAGTACATTAAAAATGTTGGTTCTACTGCTAAGCTATGAATGTTGCTCCACAAACTTTTCAAGTGACCCTCACATTTTAAGGAAAGTTGAGGGTCAAAAGAACACATTATCAAAAGTTATCAGTCATAAAAGTTACTTTTTTGTCAGTTGCCCACAGTTTACATAAGAAAAATGTATAAAAAAGGGACTTCCAGATGTACAAATTATTAATAAAATACATGTGTTATTTGAAAAATATAATTTCCTTTTTAAATTAAAAGTGAGTAGTTTAAATATACTTTTCATTTACAATCTTTTGTTTTGTACGTGATCAGTGCTTTTAATGTTGCTTTGAATAAAGATATAAACATGTCTGTGTTTTAAATGTACGATTTGAAACATTACTTTTTTTTTGTTTTCAGTTTGAAGCATATGAGATTGAAAAATCAGCAAATAACTGTAAGGAAGCAACAAAATGTTTTAGTGATTTGTAAGTATTGTTTGTCAGTTACTTATATACATAATATTTCTTGTATATTTTAGATGCATTAAACTTAATTTAATAATTTTATGTTAGAGTTATAAGTATGGTGAGTTTACAATACATAGTAAAATTGAATTGAATTTTTAAATTAATTTACCTAAATTAAAATAGATAATAGCTATCATACTGACTTTCTGATTGGTATGTAAATGTTTTATCTTGACATGAGCAAGGAAATAATGGGTTTCCCTGATGCAGTCACTCATAAAATCTTGGAGGATTGTAGTCATCTTACTCATTATTTCCACTCCCTGTAGTTGTAGTCGAAAATATATTATATTGTGTGTGTGTGTGTGTGTGTGTGTGTGTGTGTGTGTGTGTGTGTGTGTGTGTGTGTGTGTGTGTGTGTGTGCGAAGTAAATTTGTAGGAGACTGCAGTGGATATACACCCGTAGGAGATATATGTATAGACCTGTATTTTTTCAGATACATTTTTCCACCCCTATGTAAGATATCAGGAGATCTTTTAACAAAATCCTATTTAGAAATTTGGAGAAATATTAAGTAATTTTATGTGTGCAGTGTGCTCTTTCATGTAGTGCAGTTTATATTTCATTTTAATAGTTTCTGATAATAGTACTTTTGAAGAAGCGAAGTGAGTTCTCAGTTTTAATTCAACCATTTGGCATGTCTGTCTGTCTGTCTCTGTTTGGGGTATGGCTGACAATAACTTTTCATCAATTCATTAACCAAATTTGTAAGACATGCATCTCCATATTTTTACCCCCACTCCAACCTCTATTGTTTTTAGATAGATCCCTTCAAAAATCTGGGGGGGGGGGGCATCAGAGGCAAAATTTGAAAAATCACCAGAAACCGTGGGCATATAAAGTTGAAAAGAATTCAAATCAAAATCAGAACATAGTATTCAGTTTTGGGACACCTAGGTTCAAAAAAAGAGATCAAAATTAAAAAAAAAATAAAAATCCCTGCCAGATATCAGACTAAAGGAAATTTTAACCTAAATCTGAGTATAATGTTTATTTGAAAATTGTTCAACTTTAGGGGCACTGCAGGCAAAACTGAAAGACGAATTTTGAAAAAACTAAATTTTGTACTGGGTATTTGTAAGACAACTGTAGTTCCGTTCAGTACCATATGATTTTTGTTTTGTATGGCTGGTTTGTATGTATAATAATTAGTTTTGATACTTACCACATTATTTCTAACCTCATCATTTGCATACATATAAAAAACAAAAAGTAAACAATAATTAAAAATCAAAAACCATAAAATATGAGAAATAATATATGGTCACCTCATGATGTTTCTTGGCTGATACTAAAATTGTACATATGTAGAAACTATGCTCACAGTTAAAAAAACATAAAATTGATTGATTTGATTTTATGTAATAATAAATGTATTTCGTTCTAATCAGTGAGTGAATTCTGCAGCTAAAAGAGCTTACTAGGCTTATTTAGAGTTTTGATTTCATTTTAGCACTTATAATATACAAACATTAGTAACATTCTTTTCTTTAATTGTATTATCATTTATAATTTATCAAAGGTTTCGTCAGTTTCCCAATGATCACAGATTGTGGAAGGAAATCTCATTAATTATGTCAGCTCTTCGATCAGACACTTCAGAAGATGGCTTTAACTTCTTACGTGAAATGTTTTTGAATTTACCATCAGGTATTGTTGTTATTATATGTTGAAACAGTTGTTTATATCACTTTAGTTACTATATGTAGAAATAGACTTTATATACTAGCGTGCAGAAATATATAAAACAATTTTAAGTAGTCAGGTTCTATAATTGATTTGATAATGCCTTCTGATTATATAGATTTATATAGCTAGTAAGTATTAGGCCTATAGCTTGAGAG
Organism: Magicicada septendecula; assembly: GCA_034769895.1. NCBI lineage: Eukaryota > Metazoa > Arthropoda > Insecta > Hemiptera > Cicadidae > Magicicada > Magicicada septendecula. The sequence continues at coordinate 1,130,338,437 of CM068367.1, forward strand.
AGATTGTCATATTTCAGAAATCCAGCATGAATTGCTGTTAGTAACAGCAGATCGGAGTGAGGATACCATGGATCACTGTCGTCTGATGCTTCTTCTTCTTAGCAAGTTTCCTAGTACAGTTTCTCAGCATGGGGTATAATTATGTATATAGTTTTTAATTTATTAAGACTTTCTGAAATTTTGTAATTTAATTATGATTTTTATTAATTTTGATTTTAATTGTGTAATTTGATTTAAATAATATTTATGATGTCTGTGACTCATTTGTCTGTTTGTTTTTATATTGTACACAAGTGTATTAATTGTTATGGAGATGCATAGTACCATTTCTCTGGTGTTTAATGATTACAGTGTCAAGATTAGAGTCTGCAATCATTGTAACAGTATAACACACGCACAGTTATGTTTTTATATTGCATTATTATTTTGTGTATGTGATAATCTCGTGTGATTGAAATTCTGTCTTTGGAGGATAGAAATTAAGACGTTTCTGATTACTGCTGTGGATCTGAATTTGGAAGACTCCATATATTTGACATGGATTATTGACATTAAACCTAACAGAGTCAGCAGATTTCTCACTACGTGTGTTTAAAAAAAAAGTGGAAATAAATTGAGTAAATTTTAATTCCTTAAAACACAAATGTATAATTAACATGCCAAAGTTATTTCCTTGTTTGTCTTTTCAGAATTTGTAGGAATATTTTTATGAGAAAATTGTTACAGCCCAAAAAATAATAAAAATTCCTGTCTTTTACAAATAACATCTGGTACAAAACAAATTATGTTACTGATAATCACTGAATTTATAAACTCTATTATTTCATAACAAAACTGTGTTTGATTTTCAAATATTAGTCATAAATGAATTTCTTTTATTAATTTGTTTAAAATATTTGCTACAACTATACGTTGTAGGTTATAAATGTCATGATTAGTGTTTTGCAGTTTGTTATTTTCAGTAAATTACTTTATTGTCACTGCAATTTATAACTGTTCTATTCCTGCTCCTCAGACATACACTTCACTCATTTGTATATAAATATTACTGAATTAACTGTAACAAAACACTGCAGCATGCCTGCCTGACAAATTAACTCTCAAAAATGTAAACATCAATAGCCTATTCATTTGTCTGTAAACCATTGTTTCTCAGACAAGGAAGATAAAAATGTGTATGTTGTATGAAAGAGTAATTCCTCTTTACAGTGGTATGACCACTTGAAAACAGTGGTGTGGCCTCTTTAATGATATTGGTAATAACTGACTGAACATCAAAACATACCAGGTGATTGAATTGGCCATGGTACTTTCAGCACACCCCAATAAGTCAATGTGATTGGTCTGTTACTCTGAAAGGGTTAAGACCAACTAAAATTCACATAACATACGCTGTAATTTATTAGAATACACACAAAAGTCACGTACACAATGCACATTGATGTACATCAACTCCATATTCATTTATTAGTTCTCAGCTTTCACTTCTTACCATAACAATATTTGATAATATTTAAATACTTTATAGCATGTGTTATACACTTTGTGGATGTTCATGTCTAAGTTTATTGTACTAAGATTCTTGTACAACAGAAGCATCTCTTCTAGCATAACATTCTGGTGTTGGCCTGGATTGCTGGAATCCTTCTTTTTGTCAAGAGAACGTATGACAATAACATCTTATTCACCAATTTTGAATTGTCAAAAGTTGCAACATTTACAGTTCTGTCCTCCTCTAATAGTAGACATTGCACATTATGGCTACCCTCCTCTTAACTGTAATGTCATGATCCTGGGAGACACCTGAGCCCTTGTAGAACTGAAACCTATAAATGACTGCACCAAAGGTGAGAACATATCATCAGCCATGGAAGACATTTCATTAGCGTGTTGTGCATTGAAAAACAAGGAAGCTTCTCAAAGAATACTTTGTATACAGTCAGTCTTAGAGTCTTAGTCAGTGATAGTAGTATATATATGATTAATTTGTAGACACAGGACTGCATATTACTGGTATTATTTGATATCATATTTGTTCATGTCTGTTTTGTTTACTAACACTGAACGTTGTGTCAGATTGCATGTTGTTTTATTGGATATAGTATATTTGGTGCAGGTAATATCATGAAAGCTAAAAAAATTCTTTAAGTTGTCTAATAGTGTAGAGAAATATAGCTTAATTTTTTCATTAAAAAAATTTTCTGTTAGGCACGACTAGTGGACACACTGATGACTGCTGAGAAGCATAGCCATGATCAAAATGCAGTAAATTGTTATAGGAAACTTTTAGGTATGTGTTGGATAATATTTATGTGATATGAATAAATATCAGGGTTTTCACATTTATTTATAAATATACAGATTTAAAAAAAACATTATTTATTATTAATTATTTATTTATTTTTATTAATTATTTATTTTTTGATATTTATTTTCATATAAACTGTAATAAGAAGTATCCGCATTCGTGGCTGCTTTGTAGGTACTTAGCCCGTTTAGTCGAAGAGCTTGTTGACGTCTAGAATTTCTATGGTGTTCTTCTTCCAATCGCTGCTGCCGGCGATCATCAGTTTCATTTGCTCGTCTTTGAGCTGCTAGTTTGCGCATGTCTTGGAGCCGCTGAGTTCTTTGTTGTTTTGGTTCTCCTGCTCGTCTTTGAAGTGTACGTTCGCGCATCTGATCTAAGCGTCGTTGACGGTCATCAGCAGGTTCAACATTTCGTTTTCTTCTTTTAAGATCGTTAGTCTCCTGAGATTGAGAATCGATGAGATCATTTATGATCCCAACTAATCTATTGGTACATGTCATCTTTGCTTTCTGGCCCGGTCTTACAGAAGTGGAAAAATTTTCTTCGTTCGAAGGTCCAAAGTCCCTTGAGGTACCAGGAACAGGGTTATCAGCCGAACTGGTCACATGTTCCATTTGCTCCTGAGGTTCATCTTCTGGCTGTTCCTGTGGTCGCTGGTTAAAGTTAAAAGTTCGTTTTTTTGGAGGACGTCCCTTGGTAGGCATACCACTTACCTCAGAGAATGCAAAAAACACAACAGCGTATAGAGAACACTTAATAGTTTAGATTATGTATATACCTCAGAGAATGCAAAAAACACAACAGCGTATAGAGAACACTTAATAGTTTAGATTATGTATATCAGATAGATTGTACAAAAATCGTTGCGCAGAAACCCACAATTGTATGTCTCAACTCTTAGTTTGTTTATTTACAGTCATAGCAACATCTGTTTATATTATTTATAAACATCGATACTGCGCCGTTTAGGCCGCAGGTTAAAGACCTATAAAGACCCTACGGTATCGTGAATAGATTAGATTGTATGTCTCAACTCTTAGTTTGTTTATTTACATTCATAACAACAGCTATTTATATTTATTTATAAACATCGATACTGGGATTGTATGTCTCAACTCTTAGTTTGTTTATTTACATTTATTGCAACAGCTATTTTATATTATTTATAAACATCGATAAGATCTATTCTTTATGAACAGAATTTAAAATTAACGTTTTAATTTCAAATAAAAAATATTTTTTTAAAATCTTTGTTGCTGGGTGACAGAGTTATAACAGTAGCAATTGTTATGTGAATATTTAAACCTACATGAATTAAAATGTATACTTAAAAGACCCTACGGTTTAGGCCTTAGGCGATTTTTGCAGAAAATGAGACCTAGCCCAATCGATTTTTAGTGTCCAAATACGCTTAAGTACCAAATTTCAAGAAAATCGTTAGAGCCGTTTCCGAGAAAATAAGGACATACATACAAAGATTGCTCGCTTAATAGTATAAGATATACATAACCACTTATTTACATTTGACTTTGAGGTCTGACATGTATTTCTGCTAAAGATGGTCACATATTAATTGAAATATGGTAGATGTATTTGAAATTAGGAAGTAGTATTTCTTAAAATCAACTTTGTTAAAAAACTCGAAAGAATATTGGAGCGATTGTAAATATTTTATTTTCAAGTACTAAGTGTGTATTTAATTTTATGATTTCACAGACTTGTCACATTTGAGGAGAATTTTAAAATAATTTTTCTTTGTAAAAAAAAAGTTCAACAATAGCAATTAACTATAATTATTTTAATTTGGCAGTAAGTAAGTGAGTGTTCTTTTAAACATGTGAAGCATGTATACCAGAATGAAATTACAATATTATGTTACAAGTTTTGTGATTTTTGTTTTTGTTCATAGTATGTGACTTATTGCCACTGTTGGGCAAATGTTCGGTTGATTTGCCAGTGAAGCAGCTCTTCAAACTCCTTCATAAGTCTGTTGAATTCTATCTGTGTTATGTAATGGATAGGAACAGAGTGATTCAGGTGTGTAAAAGGATAAGCATGTATTGTGCGTGCGCGCGCACACGCACACACACACACACACACACACACACACACATAGGGGTGAAGTTTTCATTTAACTTACATCTTTAAAGATTTAAGAAGGTCTTAGGTGTAGATAGTTATTGTTTTTGTCAGAGTTATACACTGCACAGTTAACTGCAGAGTTATAAAAACTTTGTGTGTTTCGTGTTGTTGACTTTGTAGCTATGGCTGTTTTCTCCCATTCATTTCTCTATGTTCTGACATCTCTTCTTACATCTTTCATAGGAGTGTGTGCTTCTTATTTGGGATGTGTCTATATTCCTTGTGCCTATTGTAGTTGGTTGCCAACACATGATTAGATCATATTATCAGTGCTTGATTGCTGGTGATAAGTTTGTGGCATAACCTGTTGCGGGTTGTTGGTACATGTGTTTGTTCTAAAACAAGGAATCTCATATTATGAAAATTACTTTCTGAGGCACTATTACAGAACATTATATGCTCTGAATCTGTCACAAGGACCGTACTAATGGTTAGCCATTCTTAAATTACTATTACAGCTTATGCCAGGCATTCAGACATGTACCAATAGGCACTCACTCTTAAGGAATATGTAAGATTAGTGTTCAAGGTGAGAAAGGAATTCAGAGGAAGAACATAGTTTCATCCAGAAAGCCAACATTAAATATACAAAGGTTTGTGCCAATCTGCAAAAGCATTCCCAAATGCTCTCTCTCTCTCTCTCTCTCTCTCTCTCTCTCTCTCTCTCTCTCTCTCTCTCTCTCTCTCTCTCACGCACGCACGCACGCACACACTATTAATTGTGAGTGCTAGAATAGTATTGTATATACAGTAATTATACAAACATTCTATGAAATTCCTTTGTAATCAGTGTCATTATAATCAATTCTTTCAACAACTATGTTTTTACTATGCAATGGCAATAGTTTTTCAAAATAAGTGCAGTAGTAAGTAGACACTTGTGGTCCATTGCCAGATCCTGTTTCCTTTCTAATTTTAAAAATAACAATCCTAAATTGAAAAATATCACCCTAAATGAAGAATAAATGCTCAAATATGTTAACTCTTATGGACTGAAGTAAACAAAAGTTCATAGCAAAGACACAAATGGATGATTAATGCCACTTTATGTTCAATAGGCATATCATTTTGGAATTAACACATATTATTTTTCTATTAAATGAATAGACAGTTGTGTGAATTGCTCTGATAATATTTTCGTTCATAACTCAGGACTGATACATCCAGGAATTTATTCTTTATTCTGTGTGTGTGGGGGGGGGGTGCTTTTAAGGGAACATAAGGGCTTCATGAGCGTGCAGCTTCTGAAACCCTTTATTCTTCTGAAAATACTCATTTAGTATTAGCCTATCTAAATAGGATTGTATAAACAGGCCTACAATTTCATGCTACTAGTGTGAGAGAGTCATAAAGAAAATAACTATAATAACTACTAGAACTATTATTAATTCAAAATTAGGTTACAAAGCTGGATTATAATCAGAACTTTTTCAGACTTAAAAATACACGTTTTGAATTACAAGTACAAAACAAAGTCAAGTTTCCTTGGATTTTTTTACTAACACATAAATAACTTCCTCAGTGTCCACATTTATCTCTCTATGAATGTTCAAGCACGCTAGTCCATTTAATTTGTCTCACCAATAGTATTTCTCAAGTAGGTTTTTTGGGGGGGGGGAGGTTGGGAAGTTGTGTTTAGGCATGCTTGTAGAAACTGGTAACCTGAAAAAAAAAACCTGTGGAAAAGTGTGTATATCAAGGAAAAAAATTTGTCTCACTCATTTAGAGCTACAGTTGCAAGGTTAGACACAGTTCTCGTACTTGTTTTTTACTTAGAAGCTGCATTGGCACTTTCTATGGAGTGAAACGTTTCACTTGACAGTGAATTTGTTCTTACAAACTCCAAATCATCTGTGCACGTATCAGCCAGTTTTATAAACTGCTGCTTTTTTCTCTGCTTACAACATGACTGTCTCTGTTAAGGAAGGAGACACTCAGAGTTTGCCAAAACACTTATGTGCTTTTAAGTCTGTCATTTAGATTGTTTATGTAATTTGGGTATCAAGGTGATGCAAGAAAACTGCATGATGATGGTATTCTTCAGGTGTTTCTGTTGACACATTTGCTATGTGATTTTAGCATCCCCTTACTAATCTCGGCACAGGTATTTATTGAAGCAGTTTTCATACTTTTTTGAAATACATAAGCGAATTCCTGGTCACATTCTGTCCGGTTTTTGAAAGTGGGGAGATAATGCTTTCTGCGTATGAAGTAGCACCTGCTAGGTCATAGGCTTCTGTCTTACTTAGTTTTAAGGTGCAGCTCGTAATTTTTTCTGCCAACAATAGAGCTACAATGAAGTCAGTTGAAGATAGTTCTTTCATTAACAAGAATGTATCAAAAATGTTTTATGTATCTAATTTATATACCTTTGCAATTTTAATGCGAGACAATTAAAAGTTAGAAACTGAATTTTATCATTAACTGTGAAATATATTCAGATGAAAAAGTGTACAATCCTATAGTCATCTTCATGGCACACTGTTCTTTTTGAGTGTATAGACCTTACCAATAATAAAGGATGAATTATAATTAATTGTAACATAACGATGATAACAGAACTGTATTGAGTCTTTCAAAAACTGTTAGCGATGTCTTGAATACTGCCAAAAAATAAAAACAGTAAACTGAGGTATATAAAAACAAATAAAATTTAGTAAGTGGACAATTAGGATTAGGACAATCTGTGTTGTATATGAGGATATACATCCTGTAGTTGTCATTTTATTTTAAAGGGTGTATACAGGACACTATGTACATGTAGTTGAAGTATTGGGTTTAAACCTGTGTAACTGTAGAGCACTGAGGTGGGTAACCAGGAGTCTGAAAAATTACCTAAATGCAGCAACAAACATGAGAAAAATCACAACATGGTTGTGATTACTCAACCAGAACAATCATATGCATTTGCCTAAACTTACAAAAATCAGACACTCAACTTACGTACGCATTTGCCTCAACATGAATCATAACCATGATGTCTGATTTAAACACAATACAAAAACAAGGTCAAAAGTACTGTTCTACAAAATCCATAATGACTTGAATGTAATAAAGATCTTAGAAAAAAAATACATCAATTTGTATCATAGTGTAAGGATGGCGTAGTGTAAGTGTAAGAGTCTAGTGGCGTTTTAAGGGTGTTAAGTTCGTAATGCATAAATTTTAGGTAATGTGTTTCTGATCCAAAAAAATGTAATTTTCAAATTATGAATCAGATCTGCTGGTGAGTCTTGAGCAAGTAGAATATATTTCAGAGGTACATATAAAAATGCGACTTAACTCATGTCCATAAATCACTGTGCATGGTGAAGTTTGCTAAAAAAAGGTTGGCAAAAGGTGTGTCAAAATAACGTACTATCTGCTTGGCTACTCTAATGTGACTGGGAACATGTACACTATGACATAGCTGGAAGCTTCCCACAGAGCATGCGAATCAATCTATGTTCTCCCGACAATTCAAAGCAATCTGTGCACAAATTCACATAACCAAAATACACTTTAATAACATCTTTGTTCTCAGTAACTTTAAAGAATACTAAATTTTTAAGTTTTTTTTTGACAATACTGACCTGACCTTTTTTGATCCACTATTGTAATTCTGAACTTAGAAAGATTGACAGTGTCTTTTGGCATTGATGGTTTTTTGTTTTGAAAGGAAGTCTATGCCCAAACAGTATCCCAAACTGATCCATGTGATCACATTTCATGCAGCGTATACTGCTTTGTATTTCTGGGAATGCTTTTCTCCAGAACTTATTGAAGTCATGTTCCGGTACTTTGTCTCACTGTGTACCCAGGTCTCATCTCCAGTCATTATCTGAAAAATCAGGTTATTTCTATCCATTGCATATGGTGACAAAAATGTTTACAAAGATCCCATATGTTGCTTATGGTGTGTGGAACTCAACTTATCCTGTTTATGGACATACAGGCCTTTTTAAAATTGTTCTATTAGATAATAATTCTATATGCATGTGTAGCTTGTCATGCAAATCTAAAATTATAATGCACTGAACCAATGAAGGAACACCTTCAGTTCTGTTATCACAATGCTTGTTTAACCATCATGTGCTGTACCATGCAGAATGTTATGTCTGTTCAAAAATTTCTTTCCCAGCATCATCATCTTTCCCAGTTATATCATTTTCACCACAAGCAGAAATAAATTCATGATGAATGTCAGTTTTTTTGGTGCAATAATTACATTTTTGGAGGCATACTGAGAAACTTGCTTGCTAGCACATCTAAAGCTTAGTGTTGTTGCCATATCACTAATATATGTAAGACTCAAGCAGTGATGTCGCCACAACAATCCAACAAAATTTATGTCACAGTGGCATTCACCCATTAACAGGTAAATGTCCTTGATCCCTTGTATGTGTGCATGCACATGCTTGTACCAATGCTATTTCAGCCTAAAATCTTACCACTGTGAGGTGTAAAAATTATGTGTGTGTGTGTGTGTGTGTGTGTGTGTGTGTATGTGTGTGTGTGTTATATATATTGTAAAGCAACTGATTCTGTATTATTAATTAAATTAAAGAATGTTTATAAGCCCCAACGTTGAATTCACCAATTTGTTACCAGTTCAATCTGTTTATAAGGAAAAATATTTATTACGTGGTTGATATTATTCGTTTGTTGATCATAGACCTGTGTTAATTAGTTATCAAGTGTTTTACCAGAGAAAAACGCTATATTACCGTTATTATAGTGAATAATTCAGTATTTTACTCCAACCCTGGTCGGTATGTATTATCTAAATTGAAAAGAGCGGAGTGTGGAGAGAGTAAGTTAGTTCTCTATTCTCCCGTATTCACCAGCTGTCTGCAAACGAGTGCTGTTGTTGGCGATTGACCCGTTATTATAGGTTAAGTCGTTCCACTTGATGCTTTTATCACTTTCCTTCTCTGTAAAATACACCCTATTCGAAATACAATAATTATTCTACAATAACACAAAATCGTCAAATACAAGAAGGGTTCTTTATTTTATCTAATTTTTTAAAATTCCAACAATTTCCTTCTCCTGCTATTAATACATCATATCGATCACACAATACAGAATCGATTTGTTATTGAACTCGTGTTTTAGATGTTACAATTTAATTATAATTTTCAGTTTATCTCTTATCTCAGGGTACATGTAATTCTTTTAACTATTAGTAAGGCCAGGTAATGCAAATTTAAGGTTACTAAGTATTACAATATTGTTATTAACTCTTATTATATAAAATTAAACATAAGCAGGTTTGTTACCAAACTGGATTAGATACTTAATGTGGCCGTGTCTGGTTACGACGAAGCGAGGATGGAATGGCTATGCAACTCTTGAATAAAAACAGCATCCAGCTTCTCAATAAAGGTTTCGATTTGATGTCCCGGAATGTAATAGAAGTTCAGTTCTGGTCTTCGTTATTCTTCACGATTCTAGTAGTTGCCGGTCCCAATGGAATTTGTGTAGTATTAAGACTTCGTTTATTTGTTGAAAGTGAGGTTTGGTACTTCAATACAAAAGTTCTTTGTTTGTTTTTTAATTTATATTTTAATTAATTTTGACTCCCTCTGCTATCTTTGTTTAATTATAATTCATTTTCATCATCACTTTTACTGTAAGTAGGTTGAATGAGTATTTTTTTATTCAGTTAACTTTAATGGTATGCAGAATTATATTTGCTGAGATATAGTTTCAGGAGTTACTACTCAGTCCTTTTAAATGGATTTCTTTCATGACATTTAATTTATTTAATTTTAATTCATATAATTTGGTTTTCTCTTTTTTAAATTAGTAGGCTGAACTTTACCCATTAACATATAACAATTGAATGTTGAAATCAACAAGATATCTTGCATTTTGTTGCCCTAACAACCATTGCTTCTTCTGTCATTGGATAATATTTGTTATCCTAGAGCCAGAATTAGGGAATATTCTTACACTTATTTAATAAAATACTCCCTGCTTGGAATTACATTAAATCACATAAAACTTTCACTTAATCTGCCTTATTAAACCGTATACATTTTACTACATTTTCTTCTTAATTGACTTATTTTAGAAGGTATTAATTTCCTTTTACAAAATACTAATTTTAGGCCTATTGGTTTTATTACATGTGTTATAATTTTTTTTTTTTAATTTAATTTTTCTGACCTGACCTACTGTACAAAGAGTCACTGGCTTATGGCCAATTATTCCAATTTTAAATTCCTGATTTCAATTTATTATTATTATTGAGTTTATCATTGAACCCTTCATCGGTTTTTAACATAATTATAATGACCACTTGACAATTCATTAACAATTATTGTCTTCCTGGCCAAGTTTACAAATATTATTTTAAGACATCTTCATTAATTATTTAAAGTAAATATACTTAACATGATACCATACATAATAAACACACTTGTATTTAATTACTTAAATACAAGTTTAACATGAATGAAATTAGTATCCATTACTTAGTACTTCCTTAAAGCAATGGCTCCACACCTGCTACATACAAAACACAAAACAAATATCATGTAAACACAATATCATGATAAAGCACAACAACAGGTACATCTTTATAAAACATAAAATATTAATTAAACAGTCTATTATATTCAAACTCATCCACAGTAAACTCATCTCATTAGACACAGTGTTTATAGTTTACATCTTACGCTGATCACTCCATATTTTATATTTAGCTACATTTTTACTAATTTATTACCTAGTAACCTTACTAGGTATCGTCAATATATTTTTTGGGTGAGATTGGCCCTCTTGACCTTAATTATGGCATACCTTGGGCATTGTTTTCAGTTATTTTGACAAAGTTTTTATGTAACGTCGGGGACCTTAACTTCGTTACGTTACAATATATATAATTTTAGTTACATATAAATAATATTTATGTATAAATAATTACATTGTGTATGTATTATAACGTATAACCACATTCTTTTCTATAGGACTTACCAGTAACTGAAAGTGTTATTGAAGATCCTTGGAAAAACCTCTTTTTAATATATGAATTGACTGGACACAAGCTTGGATGGGAGCTTAGTGAGGCATTTACACTTCCTTTGTAAGTGTGTATAGTGAAGCTCTAATTGATTAATCATTATCTGTTTAACTGTAAGACATAGTACAGACTTAGACATGTTGTTTGCTTCATGCTTTTCCTGAAACGTTTCCTTATACTCAAAAGATATGAAAACATGAAATTCAAGTTTGCAAACTTATTTAAATTTCCATTTTTTTCTGTTCACGTTAAATAAACACAGATGTAATACTCTTGTGTTCTTGTTATGAACCAATCTTAAAGCCATCAAAGATGAAAAGAAAGAAACAGGTAAGTAATACAGAATATTGAAAATGTCTATCTTGGAAAAATTAATCAAATATATATATATATATATATATATATATATATATTATAACGATTCATATTAGCGTCCTATCTGAGCATTATATGAAAGTGTTAGACTGTACGAGTATAGCGCCGTAAGCAAGAGAGAGAGCGTATAATCGCAGCCATCTCACTCTAACCTTGTCACAGCGACGTCTGCTACAGGTACAAACATGGAACTTTACTCAATTCAAATTATCAGTTCAACCTGCAATAACTTCAAAACTAATAAATATACGGCAATTCTGGAAACAGCATGGTGTTCAGCAAGCAAAGCTTTATAAGTAGCCGCAATCTCAGTTAATATAATTAACAATTGAAGAAGTTATACGGAAGACGAACGCCAAAAGGAATAACAAGAGAATTATGCTACGTAGGAATAGGTGTTCACACACACACACACACACACACACACACACACACACACACACACACACACACACACACACACACACACAGATAAAGACCTAAGCAACAATATTCTGTGGTCAGATCTTAGAAAACACATTTGCAAATACCTGTAATCAATCAATTTGCAAACACAGGAAGTACGATTTTGACTAGAAATTCTCTGCCGTTTCAAACCTGTCATGGGGTGTTTGCTCGACCTGTTAGAGATTGTCGAGACTGGAAAAACGTATGGTTTATTTATACAACCAATCAGAATCCAGTATTTAAAACAGACGCCAACTCAAACCGAGGGATAGCGTTACTCTTCGTTCGAATCTTCAATGCGCTAGTCGTGTATAAATTACGTGCAGAAATTTTCAATCACGCAAAGTTGTATTTAAGTACGAAATTCGAGAAGTAGTCCGCAGTAGAGGAACTAGTACCATTCAACAACACTCGCTGTGTAAAAACAACACGTTAATTAATTAAATTATTAATTAATTAATTTATAATCAGCCGTGAAGTGACCTGAGCAACCGAGAGCTACAGCAGCTGTAATTGCCAGAGCATCTTTCTACCGGATTGATCAACATCATTTCTTCTGTGCTAAACCATCAAAAGGAGGACCTCTACGGATTCCTATCTTCGGTCGACGCATCAAACAGTAAGAAATAGATTCATTAATCAATGAAATAAGTACTAAACAAATAATAAAAAGCAATAAACAATTTTTAAAAGACACTAAGAATCACACACTTTGTATTTAATGTGTAAGATTAGTCATAACATAATATAAGAGTGTAGAATGGAAAGTGAGGTGTAGTATTGGACATGCAAATTATTGCAGACCTGTTCTTTAGCACTGGTTTGGGAGATATCAATCTCTTAATTAAACCAGATAAGAGCAATAGGTCGTTTGAACGTTATAATCTTTACTTTTCACACACACTCGTTAATTATAAGAGTTAGGGTAGCAATAAGTCCTACAATTAACATTTTCAAGAAGTTTAAAAATAATTAAACATACTCAAGCAAATTTTAAAGTGTTATTTGTAACGATTCCCCTTGAATCCACAATCACTGAACGAATCCTGAGAATTTGTGTCTCTATGCTCTGAGCTAAGCTGGAACCGTGTTATAAGTATCTGGGATTTGTTCTGGCACCCAGGTAAAGTAATATCACGGGTAAGTAACGTTTTATCTATCATTCAAAATATTAGATAAGAGTGTTAGATGAAAAGGAGCGTTGTATGAATTTGGCGCGGCCAACTAAGGGGCCAGATTAAGCTCGATTAAACTCCCAAATTTATATATAGAAGTAAGTTATATATAAATTTGTCGCTGCAACTAATAGGCTCGATTAAATAGACGAATTATATATACAAAGTTATATAATTTGGCATTGCTTTTACCCAAGTGATTAGTTAAATTGTAATATTAATTAATTAGAAAAGAAGTGGAATTCAAGGTTGCAAATAACTGTTAAATAATTGTTAAATTAATTTGTTAAAAATAAATTTTAAAAAATGGCTGAATCATCAGCAGTAGATGTGGCAGCAATTGAACAAATGTTTAAGCAGTTAACCACTAAAATTGAAAGTAAAATTGATGATAAAAATAATAAATTATCTAGTGAAATAAAAGATACTAATAGTAAAATTGAAAGTACAAATAGTGAATTATCAAAGAAAATAGAAGAAAATAATCAAAGTTTAGAAGAAAGTAATACAAAATTAATAACTGATGTTAATAATAAGATAGAGAAAACCAATAAATATTTATCTAGTAAAATGAAACAAATAAATGAAAATTTGTCTATCCAAATAGAACAAAGTAGTAAAGAAGCTACATTTAAAATAGATGAAGAAATATCTAATTTAGCTAGTAAATTAGATAGTACTAATAGTAAAATAGATGAGAGTAATAGTAGGTTTGATAAACATACCGAAGAGGTTAAAACTACGTTAGAGGAATTTAGAAAACAAGTAAACACTAATTTTCGCTGTCAAGACGAAAAACTAAATAAGTTTAGAAATGAATTTCATGAAAGGTTAGAACAGAAAGTAACCCTCATTAATCAACAATTCAGCGAAGTAACAGCTGAATTAAAAACACAATCGCTTCTAAATAAAGAAGAAATCCAGAATACTAGGGAAGAGTGTACCCAGCTGGGTGAGAATATTAAAGAAGTTAAGAAACAGGTAGAGAGTAAGGCTAACAGTGACGAAGTACATCAAAAGGTGGAGCAGCAGTTAAAGGTAATGCGGGAAGATCTGACTAAGGCAATGAAGTCACAGCAAACCAAAGTCGTGAGGTGTTGCGGCTATAAGGAAGAACCGGAAAACCTTGCATTTTCAGGAAACCCACATGAGAATCCTGTGGAATTCCTAAAGCTGTTTGAGGCTTATGTAGCTCGTGTAAACCCACTGATGGACGACGAGGACAAGAAGGACATGTTAGGCCGATTTCTCAAGAATTGGGCAGGTACGTGGTGGAAAGTCATCTCGGACAGAGTCCAAACCTACTCAGACTTCAGAGAAAAATTCCTGGCTCAGTACTGGAACATTCAGATACAAAGAAGGGTACGCGATCATCTGGAATTTGGTAATTATCACCCGTCAATGAATCTGACAACCACAAACTATGTGCTAAATGTAATGGCACAAGTCGAGCATCTAACACCACCAATAGAAGAGAGAGACCTAGTGTATAAGCTAGCGCGCCATTTCTCAGAATGCACTAGAGTAGCAACCACTACAAGAGGAGTGGATACCTTAGAAAAGTTCATAATGGTAGTGGATGAGTGTCAAGATCTAGAGAGAGACCTGCAGCGAGTAAATAATCATCTGAGTAACTACTCTAGAGGCGATCATCAGGAACCAACTTTCTACCCAACAAAAAGAAGAGACAGTGAGCGTCCGAAAGAAAAAAGGTTTACCCCATATCCGGGTAACAAACCAAAAAATCAGCCGGAATTGGAAGAGAAGGGTAGAAGTAGGAGTGTAGAAACCCGACCAAATAAAGGGTATAAGGTATGTAAAACAACCATAACATCTACCGAGTCGCAACCGTCTACCAGTAAAATGAATACGGGAAACGGGAAGCCACTGCAGGTAGAAAAGAAACAAAACTAAACCTACCATTACCTGCAGTAAAACCACCAAAGAAAACAGGTAAGAAGAAAGTAACAAACAATATAAAACAGGTGAGCGATAGGGAGTTCTTGTTAAAAGAGGAGCAAGAAGTGGGTAGAAACCATTATCCTGAATGTCCGGAAATAATTTGTAAGATCAGTAATCTACTGTAAGAGCGCTTATAGACACTGGCAGTGAAGTAACCTGTGTCAGCTCAAAGTTTGTAGATAATTGTCAGTTGCGAAATTGTCCCAGACTACCCGTAAAACATTGTAATGTACAGGGAGCCACTGGAGCCAAAATGCAAAAGATAACTGAACAAATTTATTTACCTGTCAGTTTAAATGGTAACCAAACCCAAATTGTAGCCCTAATCGTCCCGAAACTCATTCATGATTGTATTATTGGGGTAGATACGTTACTTGAATGGAAGGCAGAAATACATTTTAAAAGAAATACCATTACGATGGAAATTAATACTAATAAAATTAATGTAAGTATTAAAGAATATAAGCATTGGAAGTCGGTAAGTGTAATAAAGAACTGCAAGCAGCTAAAATCATTTCTAGCTGTAGCTAATTACTATCAGAAGTTTACAAGTAAATACGCGGAAAGTACTGTTCCATTGTTGAAGTTGTTAAACAAAGGGATTAAATGGAAGTGGACAAAGGACCACGATGAAGCGCTGCAACAAGTGAAAAGTCTTTTTATAAATACTGTTGTATTAAATCATCCAAGGATAGGAGAAAGATTTTACTTGCAAACACGCCAGCAATATTGCTATTGGAGCACACTTGTATCAGATTGATGAGAAGGGCCAAAAAGCGGTATTAGGATTTGTAAGTCGCACACTTAAAGGGGCAGAATTAACCTATTTTACGACAGAAAAAGAACTATTAGCGATAGTGCATAGCCTGTCAAAGTTTAGAAGTTATATTCTGGGTGCTAAACTTACTATAATCACTGACAATAAGGCGTTAGTATTTTTATTAAAGTGTAAATTGCTAGGTGCTCGTCTGACTCGTTGGATCTTGGCTATACAAGAGTATCAATTTGAAATACAGTATTGTAAAGCGAAAGACAACTTGGTAGCAGATGTACTCAGTAGAAATCCACCATCAGAAAACAACATGGAAACAGATAACATTAAATGTAGTAGCAATGATATTAGTATTTACGCGGTAAAGCATATAACAAAACCTGAAGTAGTTAGACGACTGAAGGAAATAGGTAATCATCAACAACAAGACCCTAGGATTAGTGTAGCTTGGAGGAGTGCAGTTACCAACTCCAAACCAGGATTTTCTATATATGGAGGTAAGCTATATAAGCTGTGTTCCCATAAGTGGAAATTATTGTTACCTAGCTGTATGATAGATGAACTTATTTGGGAATGCCACTTGTCATTGGGCCACACTGGATTTAAGAAATGCCATCTAGCCTTAACAGAAAGTTTCATTGGAAAGGGGTTAGCAAAACGCATGGAAAAGATTATTGTCTACTTGTGACCTGTGCCAGAAGTGTAAACACCCGAACTTAGCTACAAGAGTAGAAATGCAAACAATCCAAGCAAAAGTGAAAGGAGAGTTACTAGCTGTGGATTATTACGGGCCTCTACCAAAAGCAAAAGGAGGGGTGAAGCACATTCTAGTAACGGTAGATTTCTTTTCTAAATTTGTGAAATTATACCCAGTCCAAAGAGCCACGACAAAAGCAACACTTAGAGCATTAATGAAGTTCTACATCCCACAGTATGGTAAACCAAGGAAAATATTGTCCGACCAAGGAAAACAGTTCACTCATAACCTACGGAGAGAAACCTTGGAGGAACTCAATATAAAACCTATTCTTACATCAAATACGTCACCCTCAAGGGAATTTAGCTGAGAGAATAAATAGAGAATTAGGGAGGTATTTTAGAATATTGTGTAATCAGAACCATTCTGCATGGGTAGACTACTTGAGTTTTATTTCAGATTGTATTAATAATACATGTAATGAAACAACGGGGTACACACCTTCAGAATTATTTATTAATAAAGAACCAGTACATGTATGGACCAAAACCATAAAAAGTCCACCCAACTACAATCTACCTATTCCATATGAGGTAAAAACCAGAATAGCAGAAGAAAGAATACAGAGAGAAGGTCAAAAGAGGGTAGAATGATATAATCGAACTCACAAGTTGGTAAGGTTTGTGGAAGGAGAGGAAGTGCTAGTGAAAGCGAATCCTGTATCCTCTGCCATAGATAATACCACGGCCAAGTTCTTTCCGATAGTCATGGGATTTTATAAAATAGAAAAACAGATTGCAAGGTACACATATATGTTAAAAGATGTGGAGAAAAATAAAATTATAGGAAAGTACCATGGGGATAGTTTAAGGAAATATAGACAAAATAATGACCCATAAAGAAATAAAAGTTTGAGCCAATAAGGTATGTAAATCAAACGTGGTCAAATAAAATAGTTTAATAATTGTTTTGAATCAAAGTCAATGATAATAATAAAAGAAAAATTTATTTAAATAAATGTTAGTATTGTTGTTTAAATAACTGACATTAATTGAGCCAACATGGTGATTAAAACATTAATGGTCATATAAATTTCCAATATATGTATACTATGTTAGGTTAAGTAACAAATTGTAATCTTTAGTTATAAGGTAGAAGTAAGGAAGATTGAATTAGTGCAAGTTTTGTGCGGGCAAAACCAAAAGTGCGAAAGAAAATGTGCAAAATTTTATTTAGGGTAAAATGATACATTAAGAAAAAAAAATTAATGATTTCTTGAAATAATCAATTTCTTTTATACCGAGTGGGGGTATATATAACGATTCATATTAGCGTCCTATCTGAGCATTATATGAAAGTGTTAGACTATACGAGTATAGCGCCGTAAGCAAGAGAGAGAGCGTATAATCGCAGCCATCTCACTCTAACCTCGTCACAGCGACGTCCGCTACAGGTACAAACATGAAACTTTACTCAATTCAAATTATCAGTTCAACCTGCAATAATTTCAAAACTAATAAATATACGGCAATTCTGGAAACAGCATGGTGTTCAGCAAGCAAAGCTTTATAAGTAGCCGCAATCTCAGTTAATATAATTAACAATTGAAGAAATTATATGGAAGACGAACGCCAAAAGGAATAACAAGAGAATTATGCTACGTAGGAATAGGTGTTCTCACACACACACACACACACACAGATAAAGACCTAAGCAACAATATTCTGTGGTCAGATCTTAGAAAACACATTTGCAAATACCTGTAATCAATCAATTTGCAAACACAGGAAGTACGATTTTGACTAGAAATTCTCTGCCGTTTCAAACCTGTCATGGGGTGTTTGCTCGACCTGTTAGAGATTGTCGAGACTGGAAAAACGTATGGTTTATTTGTACAACCAATCAGAATCCAGTATTTAAAACAGACGCCAACTCAAACCGAGGGATAGCGTTACTCTTCGTTCGAATCTTCAATGCGCTAGTCGTGTATAAATTACGTGCAGAAATTTTCAATCACGCAAAGTTGTATTTAAGTACGAAATTCGAGAAGTAGTCCGCAGTAGAGGAACTAGTACCATTCAACAACACTCGCTGTGTAAAAACAACACGTTAATTAATTAAATTATTAATTAATTAATTTATAATCAGCCGTGAAGTGACCTGAGCAACCGAGAGCTACAGCAGCTGTAATTGCCAGAGCATCTTTCTACCGGATTGATCAACATCATTTCTTCTGTGCTAAACCATCAAAAGGAGGACCTCTACGGATTCCTATCTTCGGTCGACGCATCAAACAGTAAGAAATAGATTCATTGATCAATGAAATAAGTACTAAACAAATAATAAAAAGCAATAAACAATTTTTAAAAGACACTAAGAATCACACACTTTGTATTTAATGTGTAAGATTAGTCATAACATAATATAAGAGTGTAGAATGGAAAGTGAGGTGTAGTATTGGACATGCAAATTATTGCAGACCTGTTCTTTAGCACTGGTTTGGGAGATATCAATCTCTTAATTAAACCAGATAAGAGCAATAGGTCGTTTGAACGTCATAATCTTTACTTTTCACACACACTCGTTAATTATAAGAGTTAGGGTAGCAATAAGTCCTACAATTAACATTTTCAAGAAGTTTAAAAATAATTAAACATACTCAAGCAAATTTTAAAGTGTTATTTGTAACGATTCCCCTTGAATCCACAATCACTGAACGAATCCTGAGAATTTGTGTCTCTATGCTCTGAGCTAAGCTGGAACCGTGTTATAAGTATCTGGGATTTGTTCTGGCACCCAGGTAAAGTAATATCACGGGTAAGTAACGTTTTATCTATCATTCAAAATATTAGATAAGAGTGTTAGATGAAAAGGAGCATTGTATGAATTTGGCGCGGCCAACTAAGGGGCCAGATTAAGCTCGATTAAACTCCCAAATTTATATATAGAAGTAAGTTATATATAAATTTGTCGCTGCAACTAATAGGCTCGATTAAATAGACGAATTATATATACAAAGTTATATAATTTGGCATTGCTTTTACCCAAGTGATTAGTTAAATTGTAATATTAATTAATTAGAAAAGAAGTGGAATTCAAGGTTGCAAATAACTGTTAAATAATTGTTAAATTAATTTGTTAAAAATAAATTTTAAAAAATGGCTGAATCATCAGCAGTAGATATGGCAGCAATTGAACAAATGTTTAAGCATGTTTAACCACTAAAATTGAAAGTAAAATTGATGATAAAAATAATAAATTATCTAGTGAAATAAAAGATACTAATAGTAAAATTGAAAGTACAAATAGTGAATTATCAAAGAAAATAGAAGAAAATAATCAAAGTTTAGAAGAAAGTAATACAAAATTAATAACTGATGTTAATAATAAGATAGAGAAAACCAATAAATATTTATCTAGTAAAATGAAACAAATAAATGAAAATTTGCCTATCCAAATAGAACAAAGTAGTAAAGAAGCTACATTTAAAATAGATGAAGAAATATCTAATTTAGCTAGTAAATTAGATAGTACTAATAGTAAAATAGATGAGAGTAATAGTAGGTTTGATAAACATACCGAAGAGGTTAAAACTACGTTAGAGGAATTTAGAAAACAAGTAAACACTAATTTTCGCTGTCAAGACGAAAAACTAAATAAGTTTAGAAATGAATTTCATGAAAGGTTAGAACAAAAAGTAACCCTCATTAATCAACAATTCAGCGAAGTAACAGCTGAATTAAAAACACAATCGCTTCTAAATAAAGAAGAAATCCAGAATACTAGGGAAGAGTGTACCCAGCTGGGTGAGAATATTAAAGAAGTTACGAAACAGGTAGAGAGTAAGGCTAACAGTGACGAAGTACATCAAAAGGTGGAGCAGCAGTTAAAGGTAATGTGGGAAGATCTGACTAAGGCAATGAAGTCACAGCAAACCAAAGTCGTGAGGTGTGGCGGCTATAAGGAAGAACCGGAAAACCTTGCATTTTCAGGAAACCCACATGAGAATCCTGTGGAATTCCTAAAGCTGTTTGAGGCTTATGTAGCTCGTGTAAACCCACTGATGGACGACGAGGACAAGAAGGACATGTTAGGCCGATTTCTCAAGAATTGGGCAGGTACGTGGTGGAAAGTCATCTCGGACAGAGTCCAAACCTACTCAGACTTCAGAGAAAAATTCCTGGCTCAGTACTGGAACATTCAGATACAAAGAAGGATACGCGATCATCTGGAATTTGGTAATTATCACCCGTCAATGAATCTGACAACCACAAACTATGTGCTAAATGTAATGGCACAAGTCAAGCATCTAACACCACCAATAGAAGAGAGAGACCTAGTGTATAAGCTAGCGCGCCATTTCTCAGAATGCACTAGAGTAGCAACCACTACAAGAGGAGTGGATACCTTAGAAAAGTTCATAATGGTAGTGGATGAGTGTCAAGATCTAGAGAGAGACCTGCAGCGAGTAAATAATCATCTGAGTAACTACTCTAGAGGCGATCATCAGGAACCAACTTTCTACCCAACAAAAAGAAGAGACAGTGAGCGTCCGAAAGAAAAAAGGTTTACCCCATATCCGGGTAACAAACCACAAAATCAGCCGGAATTGGAAGAGAAGGGTAGAAGTAGGAGTGTAGAAACCCGACCAAATAAAGGGTATAAGGTATGTAAAACAACCATAACATCTACCGAGTCGCAACCGTCTACCAGTAAAATGAATACGGGAAACAGGAAGCTACTGCAGGTAGAAAAGAAACAAAACTAAACCTACCATTACCTGCAGTGAAACCACCAAAGAAAACAGGTAAGAAGAAAGTAACAAACAATATAAAACAGGTGAGCGATAGGGAGTTCTTGTTAAAAGAGGAGCAAGAAGTGGGTAGAAACCATTATCCTGAATGTCCGGAAATAATTTGTAAGATCAGTAATCTACTGTAAGAGCGCTTATAGACACTGGCAGTGAAGTAACCTGTGTCAGCTCAAAGTTTGTAGATAATTGTCAGTTGCGAAATTGTCCCAGACTACCCGTAAAACATTGTAATGTACAGGGAGCCACTGGAGCCAAAATGCAAAAGATAACTGAACAAATTTATTTACCTGTCAGTTTAAATGGTAACCAAACCCAAATTGTAGCCCTAATCGTCCCGAAACTCATTCATGATTGTATTATTGGGGTAGATACGTTACTTGAATGGAAGGCAGAAATACATTTTAAAAGAAATACCATTACGATGGAAATTAATACTAATAAAATTAATGTAAGTATTAAAGAATATAAGCATTGGAAGTCGGTAAGTGTAATAAAGAACTGCAAGCAGCTAAAATCATTTCTAGCTGTAGCTAATTACTATCAGACGTTTACAAGTAAATACGCGGAAAGTACTGTTCCATTGTTGAAGTTGTTAAACAAAGGGATTAAATGGAAGTGGACAAAGGACCACGATGAAGCGCTGCAACAAGTGAAAAGTCTTTTTATAAATACTGTTGTATTAAATCATCCAAGGATAGGAGAAAGATTTTACTTGCAAACAGACGCCAGCAATATTGCTATTGGAGCACACTTGTATCAGATTGATGAGAAGGGCCAAAAAGCGGTATTAGGATTTGTAAGTCGCACACTTAAAGGGGCAGAATTAACCTATTTTACGACAGAAAAAGAACTATTAGCGATAGTGCATAGCCTGTCAAAGTTTAGAAGTTATATTCTGGGTGCTAAACTTACTATAATCACCGACAATAAGGCGTTAGTATTTTTATTAAAGTGTAAATTGCTAGGTGCTCGTCTGACTCGTTGGATCTTGGCTATACAAGAGTATGAATTTGAAATACAGTATTGTAAAGCGAAAGACAACTTGGTAGCAGATGTACTCAGTAGAAATTCACCATCAGAAAACAACATGGAAACAGATAACATTAAATGTAGTAGCAATGATATTAGTATTTACGCGGTAAAGCATATAACAAAACCTGAAGTAGTTAGACGACTGAAGGAAATAGGTAATCATCAACAACAAGACCCTAGGATTAGTGTAGCTTGGAGGAGTGCAGTTACCAACTCCAAACCAGGATTTTCTATATATGGAGGTAAGCTATATAAGCTGTGTTCCCATAAGTGGAAATTATTGTTACCTAGCTGTATGATAGATGAACTTATTTGGGAATGCCACTTGTCATTGGGCCACACTGGATTTAAGAAATGCCATCTAGCCTTAACAGAAAGTTTCATTGGAAAGGGGTTAGCAAAACGCATGGAAAAGGTTATTGTCTACTTGTGACCTGTGCCAGAAGTGTAAACACCCGAACTTAGCTACAAGAGTAGAAATGCAAACAATCCAAGCAAAAGTGAAAGGAGAGTTACTAGCTGTGGATTATTACGGGCCTCTACCAAAAGCAAAAGGAGGGGTGAAGCACATTCTAGTAACGGTAGATTTCTTTTCTAAATTTGTGAAATTATACCCAATCCAAAGAGCCACGACAAAAGCAACACTTAGAGCATTAATGAAGTTCTACATCCCACAGTATGGTAAACCAAGGAAAATATTGTCCGACCAAGGAAAACAGTTCACTCATAACCTACGGAGAGAAACCTTGGAGGAACTCAATATAAAACCTATTCTTACATCAATACGTCACCCTCAAGCGAATTTAGCTGAGGGAATAAATAGAGAATTAGGGAGGTTTTTTAGAATATTGTGTAATCAGAACCATTCTGCATGGGTAGACTACTTGAGTTTTATTTCAGATTGTATTAATAATACATGTAATGAAACAACGGGGTACACACCTTCAGAATTATTTATTAATAAAGAACCAGTACATGTATGGACCAAAACCATAAAAAGTCCACCCAACTACAATCTACCTATTCCATATGAGGTAAAAACCAGAATAGCAGAAGAAAGAATACAGAGAGAAGGTCAAAAGAGGGTAGAATGATATAATCGAACTCACAAGTTGGTAAGGTTTGTGGAAGGAGAGGAAGTGCTAGTGAAAGCGAATCCTGTATCCTCTGCCATAGATAATACCACGGCCAAGTTCTTTCCGATAGTCATGGGATTTTATAAAATAGAAAAACAGATTGGAAGGTACACATATATGTTAAAAGATGTGGAGAAAAATAAAATTATAGGAAAGTACCATGGGGATAGTTTAAGGAAATATAGACAAAATAATGACCCATAAAGAAATAAAAGTTTGAGCCAATAAGGTATGTAAATCAAACGTGGTCAAATAAAATAGTTTAATAATTGTTTTGAATCAAAGTCAATGATAATAATAAAAGAAAAATTTATTTAAATAAATGTTAGTATTGTTGTTTAAATAACTGACATTAATTGAGCCAACATGGTGATTAAAACATTAATGGTCATATAAATTTCCAATATATGTATACTATGTTAGGTTAAGTAACAAATTGTAATCTTTAGTTATAAGGTAGAAGTAAGGAAGATTGAATTAGTGCAAGTTTTGTGCGGGCAAAACCAAAAGTGCGAAAGAAAATGTGCAAAATTTTATTTAGGGTAAAATGATACATTAAGAAAAAAAAATTAATGATTTCTTGAAATAATCAATTTCTTTTATACCGAGTGGGGGTATATATAACGATTCATATTAGCGTCCTATCTGAGCATTATATGAAAGTGTTAGACTATACGAGTATAGCGCCGTAAGCAAGAGAGAGAGCGTATAATCGCAGCCATCTCACTCTAACCTCGTCACAGCGACGTCCGCTACAGGTACAAACATGAAACTTTACTCAATTCAAATTATCAGTTCAACCTGCAATAATTTCAAAACTAATAAATATACGGCAATTCTGGAAACAGCATGGTGTTCAGGAAGCAAAGCTTTATAAGTAGCCGCAATCTCAGTTAATATAATTAACAATTGAAGAAGTTATATGGAAGACGAACGCCAAAAGGAATAACAAGAGAATTATGCTACGTAGGAATAGGTGTTCTCACACACACACACACACACACACACAGATAAAGACCTAAGCAACAATATTCTGTGGTCAGATCTTAGAAAACACATTTGCAAATACCTGTAATCAATCAATTTGCAAACACAGGAAGTACGATTTTGACTAGAAATTCTCTGCCGTTTCAAACCTGTCATGGGGTGTTTGCTCGACCTGTTAGAGATTGTCGAGACTGGAAAAACGTATGGTTTATTTGTACAACCAATCAGAATCCAGTATTTAAAACAGACGCCAACTCAAACCGAGGGATAGCGTTACTCTTCGTTCGAATCTTCAATGCGCTAGTCGTGTATAAATTACGTGCAGAAATTTTCAATCACGCAAAGTTGTATTTAAGTACGAAATTCGAGAAGTAGTCCGCAGTAGAGGAACTAGTACCGTTCAACAACACTCGCTGTGTAAAAACAACACGTTACTTAAATAAATTATTAATTAATTAATTTATAATCAGCCGTGAAGTGACCTGAGCAACCGAGAGCTACAGCAGCTGTAATTGCCAGAGCATCTTTCTACCGGATTGATCAACATCATTTCTTCTGTGCTAAACCATCAAAAGGAGGATCTCTACGGATTCCTATTTTCGGTCGACGCATCAAACAGTAAGAAATAGATTCATTGATCAATGAAATAAGTACTAAACAAATAATAAAAAGCAATAAACAATTTTTAAAAGACACTAAGAATCACACACTTTGTATTTAATGTGTAAGATTAGTCATAACATAGTATAAGAGTGTAGAATGGAAAGTGAGGTGTAGTATTGGACGTGCAAATTATTGCAGACCTGTTCTTTAGCACTGGTTTGGGAGATATCAATCTCTTAATTAAACCAGATAAGAGCAATAGGTCGTTTGAACGTCTTAATCTTTACTTTTCACACACACTCGTTAATTATAAGAGTTAGGGTAGCAATAAGTCCTACAATTAACATTTTCAAGAAGTTTAAAAATAATTAAAACGTTAATTAAACATACTCATGCAAATTTTAAAGTGTTATTTGTAACGATTCCCCTTGAATCCACAATCACTGAACGAATCCTGAGAATTTGCGTCTCTATGCTCTGAGCTAAGCTGGAACCATGTTATAAGTATCTGGGATTTGTTCTGGCGCCCAGGTAAAGTAATATCATGGGTAAGTAACGTTTTATCTATCATTCAAAATATTAGATAAGAGTGTTAGATGAAAAGGAGCGTTGTAATATATATATATATATATACATATATGTATTGTAACTTAATGAGTATGTACCCGTTTAGCCTCGCGTTGGAATCGCCATTTTTGTAACTTACCGAAGTTATACCCTTTTAGTTGGTTAATTAATTTCAGTTATTTATTTATATTGGTTTAAGTTTGGTTTCAATGCGATTGCAATATTATGAAGCCACCGGTTTAATAGATTTTGTAATTAAAGTTAATATTTTTTACTGTTCACTGGTTATTGTGGTTCGTAGTTTAATGAGATGTTGCCTTTGTATTCACTTGTAGAGACGATTCGGCTAAGTAGATGCTCACTGAAAGCATAGTTAGTTCATGATGAAAGTACTTATTTGGTGTGATGCCCTGGATCTCATGTAGAGTATATAAGCTTAGCTAAACACAAGATTAATTTTAAAATCCTCTTGTTGGCGCTAGAAGTGGTGCCAACAGTCGCACGTGGTCCACAGAGCCTGTAAATGTCTAGTCTAGTGAAATAATGGTCTCAACTCTAATCATTTAGTGGAAATATAATTTATTTCTTACTAATACTCATTAATTTGGTTCTTTAAACAATTACCACAAGAATGTCGAACTTCATAATAGTAATTACATTTATAAAATTTCTCTTTGAATCTCAGGGTGGTCAATCTGATTTCGTGGCCATGATGTACCACTTTGTATTAGGTTAAATTATTTGAAATAAACATGAGTTCTTTGAGTCTGCAAGATACTAAACTAGAAGATTGCACTACTATAATAATTGATATGCAGGAGAGTGATTACATTTAATAAATAAAATCTTGATTGATTATAAACTTCAAAGACATCTGGCGTCAACATATAGGTTAAACATGGTGTATCAGCGTAATATCAGTTCAATTGAACTAAAAGAATAATGATTTAATAACATATAAAATTCAAGTGCACAAAAGTTTATAAGTTCTTTTAGTGTGAAAAAATGAACATCTTAAACACTAGATTGGATAACCTTCTGCAGGTAACTTATTTACTTTTGCAAACATGGTTGGCAATTAAGAAAAGGTTTGAAAAATAAAACAAATTAAAATTTCAATAAGGCCTAGCGTCCTTCTAATGTCAGTTAAAAATCATCTTATAATATAGGGTTAATAATGTTCACTGATTCTTATTACTACGAAAATTATTAATTATAAACTTCATGAGCTTTAATGCCCCTTCAATGTTCAGTTTAAATTGTCTTAAAGCTATACATGGTAATATTACCGTTCATTTTATAAATTTCTTAAGACTAATTCAAAGTCACTATACTCTCTTTTTTATTTTATATTCCCGCGATTGCAAGGGATTGTACACTTTGCAATTGAGTCGCACTGTCACTCGATTGATTTACTAGGTTAATTAAAACCTTTAACACCTTTGAAAAAATTGGGTTAGGTTGGTCCCAACATGACATTTGATACGCGCACACATTTGGTTAACTTTTTCTCTTCTGGCGTCTGGAGCTCTCGTCTCGTCTCCTTCATCGACAGTACAACAATGATGCTTAGCGTGGCATCGGTTTTGGGCCAAGTCTCTCTATAACTATTTTGATTGGTGGAATGATCGACGACATTCCATGGAACGTGCCTCCTCCCTTTATAAAATTATTTAATTTTCTAAAAGAGCTTCTGACTTTGTGTTGGAGAGTATGAAAATGACGCTTAGTATTTTATCCAAATTGATACAAATATTTTAAAACTCAATTAACTTTCTTATGGTACTTGTGAGCTCTAATCTAACCTTGTCAGTCGTTTGCAATTGTCTTTTTGGATAGTTAGATACCCCACAAGCCATAATTCTGTTTATGTTTGGCAAAGATCACTGTTATAACTTAGATCTATTACAATATTTTTTATTAAAATCTATCTTATATTTATTTTATTTACAATCTGATTTCGCTAATACTTGTTTCCACTAATATACAGTCTATTTCTGTCACTGGGTTACATTATAATCCCTGAATGGTGAAAACAACACTAAATTTGGTACTAAGCCTTACTATGCCAATAGCCTCATGACTTAGATTTAATTATTTTTGTTCAATGGTGGTACCCTTTGAGTGGGTTACATTACACACTTAATCCTCAACACTCAGTACAACTTCTGGTCACTTTAGTTTGGATTTCTATACAGTTATTCTATGGAATTTTAATCTTTTAATTCACCTATAGTTTAGGCACTATATGGTGTTACATAACTTACTTTCACTCTCCTTTATATACGAGGGTCATTCAATAAGTAACGAGACAATTGCTGTAGCTCAAAAACTACTTGATAAATCAATATGATACTTTCAGGAGTACAAGTTGGCATCCTTGTAATGACTTCTGATCAGCTGTTTAATAAAATTTCGTAAACATAACCTCTAATTTACTCAGTCAACAATGGCGAGTCCGCTTGATAATTGCACCGCAGAAGAACAATGTTCAGTGATTAGATTTGTAGTCGCAGAAGGTGTCAAACCTTCTGAAATTCATGAAAGGATGTTAAAAGTGTACGGAAATTATTGTTAGCACCGTTTGAACATTTACAAATGGGTAGAACAGTTTAAAAGTGGTTCCAATGAAGAGGTCAAAATTCATGTGCAAAACTGGCTCCGTCAGCAACCCACAGAATTTTATGCCAGGGGCATTCGGAAGTTAGAAAAACGATGGGATAAGTGTATTACAGTTGGGGGGATTATGTTGAAAAGTAACCATCACTTTGTATTGATTCAATAAACGAGTTTTAAGCTAGAGCAGTTTGTCTCGTTACTTATTGAATGACCCTCGTACTTAATTTTGGAGTTATCATCCTTTACAAAATACTTCCAATGGTTATTCTAAAGTTTTACAATCCTTTGATTGATAATAGGATATACCCCTTTTCTGATAATTCAGTAAAAGTTCTTGCATCTAGTCTCATTATACAAGTATGTTTAAATTGCATTATCATGACAGATTTCTATGCTAATTATAATTGTGTCACATCATATAAGTTACTTTGAACATTACTGGTTCTATTGATAACTATTTTTCAACTCTATTATTTATTAATGTTAAGGTTTACTAGTTTGTCTGTTAGGTAAATTTAGACTGTCCATTTCAGTATTTGATTTCACACTAATTACAATATATTTTCCATGTTATAACTAATTTTATTGTTGGTATTATCCTTATAACATATAAGTTCATTACTGTCCAACAGAAATTAGATTAATAACCATTTCTTATTTAATTCTGGTATTTTAAGTGCACAATTCACATTGAGTTAGGTTATGGGTCACCTATTTTGGTTGACAACAATGTGTTCATCTCATGATGAGTTTTTATGTCTTTCATTTACTAATCTTATAGTACTAACAACGTTAATTACTACTTAAGGTTTAGTATACAATTTTTTGTCCTTTATCACTCTTATTATAACTGTACTGATGATTATTGGTTCATAATTGATATCCCTACATTTACTCTAGTTACATGACTGGCCTACAAGATGCACTTTTGTTATTCTTTCTGATACACAGTTAATTTACATTTAGACTATTTTTATTTCACTCTCCTGATCATTATATATTATCATTAATTTATATTAGAGTTTTTTGTCAGTCAAGTCATCTCAATTAGTTTGTCAATGTTTCATTGTTATTAACTATTCTTCACTCTGGGCTTCTTATGTTATCACTCATTCATCTTGTATGGATTCTCATCTTGCGTAGGGTGTAGGACATATCTTATTTCTTCCTGCTTTTGTATATTGTGTTGGGTTTTATAATGCTGTTCTTCAATCCACTTCATTTTTCTTCTCTTTGTCTTGGTTTTTCTCACTTTACCTAATCTATTGGGTTATTGATTAGTCACTTTACGTCTAGTCTATTGTCGTTTTGTCTTCATTTCTTTAATGATTCTTTTTGTTTACTAAGGATGTCTTATTTATTTTATAACATTAATTTATAACTTGATCTCCTTTATCAACTTCAAAGTTTAGATGTGGTTGTTCTGGTGATAGGTGATTGTTGATTAGTGTTTCTTGGGCCCTGGTGGTACCGTGATATTATGTAACATTACAATATATTGTGACAACAGCAAGGCATTACGTCTGCTCTCCGGTACCAGCGGAGCGGCGCGTGACACCTGATGTGCACACAGCGAGCCAATCAGGGATCAGCAGCTGAGACGTGACACCTGATGTGCTCGGAGCGAGCCAATCAGCGATCTCGGTTAGTGAATAAAAACAGCGCCAGTAGAAATTTTTGACGCACTTCGCCACAGCCATCGGACGCACTTCATCTCCTTGCCTCTCTCGGACAATATCCACGCGGAGTCAGCCGGAAGGAACAGCCGAAGAATAGAACCGCCGTTCTTGCGTCTTCGCACTCCAGTTCCGCGCCAGCGATGGATTTTGCTGGGCCGGCAGCCGACTCAACGCAACCGATGCCGAAAGAAGAGAAGGACTGCAGTACACCACGAACATCGGGCGCAGCCGCCGAACATCTCAGCGCGGCTCGGGCAGAACAACCAACATCAGCGTTCTCGCCACACGGTCCTTTTTAGGACCACCAAATTAACACTAGAGTTGTACGATATATATATAAAACACTACTGACTTGGATCACAAATTATTATTGGTAAAAAAATGATAAATTTTTACCTGATGGCCTAAACTAATTTTTGCTCCTTTAGAGCTTCATGAGAGGTTGGCGCTAGGAGCACTGTCCATCCTGCTTTTGATGATGATGCCATCGTTCAAAAGATCATTGTTGTGTTTGTGGTGTAATATGTTCAGATAGTATGTGTGATTTAAATTGTGTCCATTCATTTGGGTGTTGTTTCTATATGGTTTTGTGCATTTGTATATTTCTAGTTGTTCAAGAGTGTCTAGTTTTTTTGGCCTTTTATCTGTACGTATAGGATATCTATGTTGTTTTTTATGTTTGTGTATGTATGGTCTGCCTCCATGAGAGGTGGTTTGCAAAGGTGTAATGCAAGTAACAGTTGCACTTACTTCAACACACTTACACGCAAATCATAATTTGTCCAGATTACAGATTCATCGGAAATACAATGACAATTCTGAAAGTGAGTAAATTTACTCCACTACTATGTTATACATTTTGCAGAAATTATAACATACAATTAAAACAACTTGCCAACTGACTGGCTGGCCTTTTCTGCTGACTGCTGTATAGATTGCATCTAGATAATCAAAAACATTAAAGACCATTGATACTTCAATAGTGTTCAGTTGGTATTCATCTAGTAGTGAAGTGTAACTTCTGGAAGTTGCTATTTATAAATTATTACACAATACTGTCATTTGATGAGTTACCATATTCATTTATGCAATCAACATACTTGATGTTACTAATAATATTATGTTTTCTTAGTCACCGTATACTAACCACACCTTAACCCTGTTCATCCCGAACTGGTCAACACCAGGTAACATTCTTTGATTTTGGTTTGACTCTAAAAATATTCTTCTATAATATATTTTAAAGCATTCTTCAGCATTGAAATTTGCATCTCTTTACTGGCAACATTTTACATAGTATCCTCTTCAGTGGTATTCAAATTTGCTGCAGCTACTTTCTTTATATGCTGAGATCTCCTCCTCTTACCAATTTTGGTAGAAATGTTGTGTTTGTATGTAGATTCTGTGTGTGCCTAATCCTTCCTGTTTGGAAACATTTCATAGAGTCACTTCCACGAACAAAACACAGCTGCTTCCTCAAGTATGGGTCTCTCGACAAGGATCATCATTACTTTTTCAGTCACCTCTTCTGTTGTCACAACATTTAGTACTTTGTCTTTCATTTTTCTTTCTGTGGATCTGCCAGTGAACATTTATCTCTTTGAATATTGATTTCTTGCTTGTCGTTTGTATTGTCTTCCTTTACTTCATGTCATCACTTGCTGAACAGGAACAGGAAACACTGTGTTATTTCTGTGACACCAGCCAGACAGAGAATCTAATTTAATTACATGCTGGCCTCAAACTTCAAAGGTTCTTCTCAGAATCATGTTTCTCTCTTTCAGTTACAGGTATTACATGCTCTGTACAGATTTTGGCCACTCGTGTCTGTACCTTACCACTAATCTTCTTCTTCTTCTTCTTCATTCCAGGATTAGGCAACATCACCTGTTCCGGACTCTATTTTCAAACCATCTTTCCCACATCTCTTTTCCCTTTAGGCACATATTGTAAAACTTGTTGAGGTAGCCTTTTTGTTTCCATTCTACCAGTATGTTCAATCTATCTCAGCTTACATTTCTTGATTCTTGTATTCACAGAGAATATACCCAGTTCATGTCTAATCGTATCATTTCTGATTCTATCATTTTGTGTACATCCCTTTACATATCTAAAGAAATTCATCTCTGCAGCATGTATATGACTTGTATCTTTTTTAGATAATGCCCATGTTTTGGAACCGTATAAAAGAGTGAGGACTGCCTTGTCGTTATAGAACTTCATTTGAGTTTCCTTTCTTGTTTTTCTCCCTAAAGTTCTTTTAATAGTGCCACAAATTGACTGAAATCTGTTTATCTTTCTCTTGACGTCCTCGTCAAATTGATATGTAATATCATATTCTAAGTATTGAAAGTGGGATAGTTGCTCCAACACTTTATCATTGATCGTAATTTTTTATTGTATGGGATGTTTGGCTGTGAAACCTATTACTTTTGTTTTATTAATAAATATATTCAAATTGTATTGAGAAGTGTGATGGCCCAGTTTGTGAATGGCTCCTAAATGAAACAAGATAATATTGTGTGCAAATAGTATGGAAGTAAAAAACTTCCCCCTATAACTGTATGAAAATTACTGAAGTCATATTGTTTTAAAAACATTGTAATGCTCTATATGAAATACAATAACAACAAGATGAGGATTACAGTGAAGGTATCTGAAGATTGGCTGCAGGGTGTCAGTACAAAAAATTGGCTGAAAAGATCAGAAGATCCTTCTCTTTGTGTACCTCTTCCACACTACCTTGGGAATGTGTTTGTAAATTTTGTTTCTACATAATGCACAAGTGAACTGTAACAGCTAGATGTGAGAATAAAACACAGTTTCAGTTTACATCGTGGCAAGAAGTTGTTGGATTGTAGATGTTGGGAAATAGACTGAAACCTCATGGCACAGTATGTTTAACTCACTCGCCACAGCTGTTTCTGCATAGACTCTTCAGGGATGGCAAATACTGTGCTGTAAAGATGATAGTGATGCTCCTGTATGATGAAGATTGGGGTATAGTAGATCA
Organism: Magicicada septendecula; assembly: GCA_034769895.1. NCBI lineage: Eukaryota > Metazoa > Arthropoda > Insecta > Hemiptera > Cicadidae > Magicicada > Magicicada septendecula. Next base: position 1,130,371,773 of record CM068367.1, read on the forward strand.
GGCATCACTTTATACATTATTTATAATACAGAAACCATGACCATGTAACGATTGCGAATGCCATTAACCAGGAACTGGGTGAGAAATATTGACAATGATGATGATGATGATGACATGCCAAAGCACATTCCTGTGAGTTTTAATGATGCTGTCAGTAGTCTAGAAAAATCAAATGCTCTGTGCCACATGTTAATGTGTCTGTCAAAATTATGGCAGAGTTTTAATAATTTGAAGGCATGGTTTATTCTCTATATTCACAGGCAAGATAACAGATTTGGAGGAGAGGAGTAGTGAACACTTTTCTTGTGTAATTTTTTTGTTGGCTTGAGAATATTTACATTGAGTGTTAGAATTTTATACTGTTTTATTTCAAATCACAAACTTTAATTTTTTATTTAATACATTTCTGGGTTATTTACATTCTTATTTATAGTGTACTGTATAATCTTCAAGTTATGTTTTTTCATGCTTATACATTTTTTCCTGTTAAGGCCCCCTGAAAAATCTATAAATGAAGCTTCATTGTACCAGCTTATAGTGTCATCTGTTTTTGTGCTTCAGTCGTCATCAGCAACTCAGTATCTGTTACAGTATCGCCATTCTCTGGTTTGTACCTCTGTAGTTTCACTCCACGTATTAGACACAAATTATTATATGGATAGCTATCTGTGAGTTGAAAACCTAATGCAGTGCCAGAGACAGTAAGTCAATCATTAAATACTTATCCAGATCACATTAAATTGATCATGCATTTTTCAGAATTACAGTATCTAATACAGAGGTTCTCAATATGTTGGTCACGACTCCATATGGGGTCACAGAAATTTTAGCAAAACTAAAATTTCCAGGACACACAAAGACTGAAAATTAATTGGAAACCAGTTTGGCAACACTACACATATAGTATGTCTGTGAATTTTATGATAGTGAAAGAGCGCTTTGGGCCAACTCACCAACTGCAACTGGTGATACACCCACATTCTACTGTTGCCTACACTTGCACAGTTGAGACTGTTGTGAACTATAAGACTATAAAACCTGAATTATAGTTTTTTTAACATAAAAGTGTTCTATTGTTATTCCTTGACAAGTAAGTATAAAATTAACAGGACCTTTCAACTTTTCACCTAAACAAAATGCTTTCTTTCATGAGTTATCTATTGTAAACAGGAACAAATATATTCAGAAAAGATTAAAAATTGGCTCTTTTCAAACAAATTTAATTTCGTAAATTGAAGCTAGTATTTATTACAAATCGCGTGTGTTTTATAGATAAATTGTGGTGGTACAAAAAGGGTCGCCACCCACACTTGATAGACAGCATGTGGGAGCCGTATCACGTTCCCAACGGACAACGGAGATGCTAGAAAAAAAAACGGAGAAGGCGGAGAGGGCCAAGTCCGTTTAGGCGGATCCACGAGCACATGTTAGGTCAGGGTCGGATGACAAATAAAAACATTTAAACTATCATCATTGGTGCTGTATTCTCACTAACAACATAGAAAACATGTTACCTTCCCATATAATATTGTTTTCTATGTAAAAGTATTGTTTACAATGTAATGTCACAAAACGTTCCATAATATAAAAAACACCAGAAGAGTGAATTATGCTAAATAAATATAAGTAAGAACCAAGTATAAGTAACAAGGAAGAATGTAATAGTTAAAATTATAAATCATTAAAGAATGAAAGGAGAGAAGAACTTCAAGTGAACAGTGGTAAATCCACTATCTGCATAATATGACACTACAACATAAACAAACAAATTCACAGAGACGAATAAATAGACTGTTAGTAAAACCTTAAATAAACCAAGCCAAATAAAATAAATAAGATAATAGATGACAAGAATGATATTTGTAACATGTATTATTATTAGAAACAGCACATTAGCTGAATAATGTCAAAGTACTGATTTGAAGGACAAATATAAAGAAAGATATTATTGTTAACCATGAACTATGAAAAATAATCAGAGAACCAATTGTATAAATTATAGTAATGAAATGAGCTAAAGGTAACACTCAATGTAACCACTAAATGTATCTGGATAATATTATAAGAAGATAAAATAGGTAAAGAGAAGTACTGTTAGTCAAGGAACAAAACCTTGTAATGAATTAATAACAAACCAATGATGACAAAAATAAATCATGAAATAAGAATAATTTAGAGACCCTACAAAACATAGGGAGATATAATAATATTAATTACAATAAAGGTGTAAATCTCCCTACTGTGAGGAATAGTATAAATATAGGAGATAAGAAAAAATGTTGAATTAAGAATAGTCAAATAAGGAAGTTTATAATCAATAATCAACAAATATGTACTAATAATTAATATTGTTCAGCTGGATACAGCATTTATAAATAATAATGTCTTCTTTTCAACCCAACAATTATGTTCTGAATAGAAATTAAGGATAGCTAAACAAATAATAAGAAAAAAGTTAAAAGTCGGATCTGCAACGTTTAGCAGACGACGCCTGTAAACAGTGCATTATGTAACGGTACAGAATTGTGTGCTACCCCAGTTTTAATTTAAATCCAGTTTTAATTTCTAATTGTCAGTATCCACCTGTGAGGTGCCCCAGTGTAACCAGCAAAACATACATTGTTAGTATAAATTGTTGATGTCTGGAGACAACCCAGACGCATTACGTAATAGCCCCAGCAGCAGTCTTTATGAATCACAGTATGCAGATTATCACCACAGAAGTAACATCAGACAGTAGCAGGAAGCAGCATACAGTGCATTATTAAAAAGTGTGGCCTCGGGCAGTTACGGTAGGCCGAAAATAAAGTAGGCCTATCATGTGCAATTATAAAAGTAAAAACAATATAGCGCTGCCAGCCTATAAAACATCTAAGTGCGAGTAAAGTTACATCGGCCGACTATATATTATAATGTGTACAGATATTGAATCAAAGTAAATAAAAATGTGATAAAAAGAAACCACAACTAAACGTAATATACACGAGTGTCGGAGTGTGTTAGAACAAAGAAAGCATTCAACACGAGTTTGTGCAATCAACTATATGAACACGCAGCGGATGGTTAACTAAAAACACCGAATATTCATATTAAAACCAATTCAAACTAAACGGTGATTGCTCACTATAAAAGGAAAATTTAAAATGTAACTTTATACGATAGAGATCTCTAAGGAAATGGGGTTTATTTAAATATTAATGTAAAAGAAAGAGTGTGTGTGTGGTAATATAGAGGTTACATACTGGTTCGTTTTCAATATTCATATTTACTTAGTAATGTCACTCATAATAGTAGTTTAAAACAAAATCAATAGAGGTAAGAAATAATTTCATGGTTTGATATAAACAACAGTTGTACTGTCGTTTGTAGAACGTAAAAGAAGGGTGTGAGTTTTTGATAAATAAAAATAAGCATGTGATTTAGACAGTATAAAATGCGTTAGCGTAATTATTGCACATCTCAAATCCAAATAATCCATCTGCAGCTGTTTTCGTCTGTACGACCCTGGGAAGAACCCTAAGGTAAGAGTTAATTATTAATTTGAAGTAATTGACTAGTTTCAGTGGCCCCGAACTAGGGACTCGAGTATTTTATTAAAGCATAGAATTAGTATAGTTTCAGTGGTGCCCGAACAGGGATGATTTGTGTGATTTATCTTAAATCACACAGATCAGACCTAATTAAGCTGCAGAACGGGTTATTTGGGAAGTGAGAGCGTGTTTGTCAAACAAAAAAAATAAAATAAATAAATGTTTAATGAAGTTTTATATAGTTAATTATATAGTTTATTGTGTATTTAAATTAATTGTTAAAGATGGAAAATATAGAGAAGAATGAAATGAATCTGACCAACTCGGTAGTTACGAGTGAGTCAGGAGGTGGCTTAACGCCAATTATTCCAATTGAATCAGTGGTAGCGAATGATTTGGGGCTGGAGACAACTCCAAGCCGAATAGACGAAATTAATTTAGGCGAAAGTAATTTAACACAATCTGTAGTAATTAGTGAGGCGGGAGCAAATTCCACTCCCGTAATGACTAAAACTAAAGAAAAAGAATGGTCGATGAATGATATATTCAACCTGGTACAAACTATGTCTGAGAACAGGTAAAAAATAGTGATTTCAGTAAGTTTAATAGTGATTTCAATAATAAGTTTGATGTATTAAATAAACGTCTTGATATACGTGACCATAAATTTGATGACATAAAGAGTGATATTAATGAGATGAAACTACAAAACTTTAATATCGAGAAACGTATAAATGATATAGATGAGCGATGCAATGTTATTCTTGAACAAATAATTACAGTAAATGATAATTTAAAAAGCTTTGCAAGTAACAGTGGTAATATGACAACAGATATTGGAGAAATTAATAACAAGGTGAGTAATACCGATGATTATAATGATGTGTTAACAAGTGATAACAATGATATTAAAAATGGTGATGTAATTGAAAGTGGGGTATCAAAAAGTGATACGGTAGATAATAGTAGTAATATTGAGAGTAGAAAGTCAGTTGACGTTAGTAATGAAGTAGTAATAAGTACTGATGAGTTGGAGAAAGAATGGAGAGATAGTTTAACTGTAGAGTATGAACAGAGGGCAAATTTTTATTGTGGTATAGGTGAAACAAAGGTTTCACAGATGTTTTATGAGGACAGCGTTTCCTCCAGTAGTTGTGTGGAAGACAAGGTGTCTTCAAATGGTCCTTTTATTTTTTTGTGATGGTCTTGGAAGTGCCAAGACGAATAGTAAGTTTGTGTTGCCCTCTGTGTGGAATGAGAATGTGAAATGTTGTGGTGATGAAAGTGATTATGAGAGAGAGAAAGAGTTAGAGTGTTTTAAGCCAAATAGAGGTTATGGAGAGTTGATAGAGAAGATGAATATTAAGAGAATTATGGTAAATAATGTAGATTTACCTAGTACTGTAGAAAACAATGTGTATATTGATGATAAACATTTACCTGTGGGGAGAAGTAGTGTACTGGTAGTAGCAGAATATTGTGGTAATGATGTGATTGTAACAATAAATACTTATGGAGACTTGACAAAGAACAATAATGTAGACTTAATTTATGATATAGTAATAATGAGGGGTGTAACCCTATGTATTATTATTATGGTACAACGGAACATATAAATTTGTATGGTTATTGCACAAAAAATAGCTATATGTTGTGTATCAATAAAATTGAACAATGTCATGTGCCGAAAAGATTAATTTTCGATGATGGGGGTTGAGAAATATGGAATGAACATTTAATCATGCCAGTAATGGTAAAACTACCTGGCTGATTTAGATTTTGAAGTGTGGTAAATAATAAATTATGACGAAAATTTGTAAAAAAATGTGTTAGTGTTAAACGTATTGTGTCAATATTATCTTGTTGTAATGTATACTATAGTTTATATAACAATGCTTGTAGTATGTTGTAGTAATAATAATTGATACTTTTCAATAAATTGATAATTTAATAAAATAGATAAAACGTGGTTGATATTATTTTTCTTCAATTTTTACTGTCTTTGTCAAGCGCCATCTTGTATGGCCAACTACGTATAACAAAAATATAGGTGTACTTACCATTTTTGGGGTTCTTTTCGGCGAACAGGAGATCAGAATTGGTTGTTCAAAATAAAGAAAACTTTATTTTGTTTCCCATAATTACGTTTTATTAACACTTAGGTATTCTCATCATTTAACTTCAAAGATCATTGACAAACTACCTCTTTACCTCCTTCAGCTATTATACAATAACTCACATTATCTAAAAACCCACATAAAATAAAATTGAAACATAGTATAAACCTTTTAATTACCCAAAAAGAATCAAGATATTAAATAGAACTAATTTTTATACACACAAACCAGCCTTCTTAATTTACGTAATTTCACTCACTCATACACACACAGTTATTTTTTAACCTGAGAGCTCTCGTTTTATATTTTATTAAAATTTATTTCCCCATTATGTACTTAATTTTGAAAAAAGAAACCTTTGTTAAAATTTTAAAATGGATACATTGCTACTTAGCTGTTCAGTTGAGTTGACGGCGTCACACTTTTACGCGCACATTGTTCAGTTTTAATGAATAATTTCCGAAAAAGAAAACTGTTCTTATAATGAAGAGATAAACTGTTAGTTACTTTTCCATTTTTAAATTTTACTTCACATTTTTTATATGTTGCGGGCCCGCAAAATTACGTTTCAAAACTTTTATGTCCCACTCGCGCAAGTGATGAAGTTAGACTGGCAATCGACCACCGGCGCTATTTTATGAAGTCGCCGTGGTTGTACGACCAACTCTTATTGTTTTAAAGTTTATATCACTCCGCCAGCAGACTGTTTTTGTTATATAACTGGATTCCACAACAAGGATAGGCTCTGACGTATATACTGACGTCAGATGGTCTGATGTTAGTTACATAACTTGTTGACTGGTTTTGTGTCCTTGAAGCTGCCCTTGGCACAGTTTGTCGGTTGTTAAGTTCATAAAAACTCGTTTCAATAATTTACATACAATATTGTCAATCAGTCGTACCACCTTCGCTACCGTCGCCTACCACTAAATTTACCTTTCTTTATAATTTTTGTCCCTAATATTAAGAAAATGTTATTTATTTATGAAAAAATGTCCAAACTGCTTTATTACCCCAAAATAGGCCCGTTACAATACCCCCTCAATGAGATATTTTATGCCGAAGCATAAAAAATCTCATTGACACATTCATACTTGCTAAAGGGATCAGCCAGGATATGTCGCGACAACCCCCTGTATGGTTTACAAAAAAAATAATCAACTCACCCTTGGTCCGGTGACTGTGACCGCATCTGAATGACAATACTGGACTTCTCTCTCGAGATCCCAACACCGTAGAGTCAGACAGATACTCAACGCCCCTGCTCTGACGCGCTGGCCAGCTCAGGTCCGCCGCCACAGCATCACCAAACACTGAAACAACAAATCAAAATATCAAATAGTGGCCTTATACAACACCATATCCCCAACTGATCTGTTCCCCCCTAGCGGTGCTGGTTTGCGCTAAGAAGCACTGGTTTTGTTTTATACTTATTTCTAACATATATATCAAAATATCTAATAACAACATGATACCCACTTTAAAATTCCATACTCCCATTCTATCTACTTTCTCTTATTAACTTTTATCCCAAAATTCAAAATCATTGCCCTGATTCCCATCAGAATTTAAATAAACAGACGATTGACTCATAAACATTTCCCATTACCATATTACATTTTTCTCATCCCCAATTTAAAATGCATGTAAAATATTTAAATTCATAAAATTCTCTTACACTAACAAACACAATATAACATAAGAAAACATAGTACATTAATAATTCACATTGTTATCATTATCTTAAAATAAACAACTTGTATTTAAAATTTACACATTTTACATCATTAAGTTTGCATATAAAATCAGAAAATTACCTTTTAATCTCAATTTACTTTCATTAATTCGTTTCTCAAATTTTTTTTTTTTTTTTCATTCTACACATCATTTCATTTATTATTCCCTTTCATTAATTTGGGTGATTCTACGTTATTCATTATAATCCCTTTATCAACTTGGCATTTACTCATAATCTTACCCCTTTTATTACTCTAACGCTCCCTTACAAAATCTTAACTAGTATGACACCCCTCTCTACTAAAAAATCTACTAACCCTTCTCTACCTCTAACTACTTACTACTTTAACTCAATTTGCCACCTTCTCTCAATATATAAAAAAAATACTCTCTAACCCTTTGTACATAGGATACGTGTTTCCCCCCCCCCCAAAAAGCTCAATTCCCGTTCTCTGGTTCCTGGATTCTACCTAAGGCAACCCCATCCCACTAAATCTATACCAAATCCCGTCCCAACTCGTCATCATGTTGCGGACTCCCACATTACACTACCCCCTACTACAAAATTGCCATCCCCAAAATCTCAATCTTATTACCTCACTACAACTTCAACAAAATAACAACATCAAAATAAACAACAATATATCACTCGAAACTCTACAATTATTCTCCATTACTACTGTGTCAACATCAATACTTCTTAAAACTCTATAACGTGTATTAATTCAAAACAACATTACATTATATCATCTCTACCATCTCTTTAACCTTGACTTTGACCTCACTTTGGACAGATCTATATGCCCCATAAATATTCATCACCCAACTTCTATCTTTTGCAACCCATTGAAAATTTTAACTATCACACCTTGATTTCATTTTATTTTAAAATCTAAAAACACATTGAAAACATATTATTATATTTTATAATCCTTATTCCTAACATACTAAATGCAATTAACACAATAAGCCTTAATAAACACAATATAGGAAGTATTTAGCGCATCAAATTATTGAGTTAAAGTATTTTTCAAATCAAAACAAAATTATTGAGTAGCAAATCATCATTATTAAAATATAACAAGTTTCTAATTCTTTATCCCTTGGATAACCTCCCTGCCACACACACTATGACCCCCCCTGGACTGTGGCGTCCAGTTGCGTCCACAAGGACTGAGGTTTTGGAGGAATGTGACATCTCCGTGTCCTTGCTTCTGCGTTACATTTTTAAAGGTTTAGATATCATAATATCTCTGTCAATAGTTATGCGCCCTTAATGCGGGTCTACCACCTGGCTCTGCTGTCCCTACTCGGACAGAGTGGTAGCCGCTGTTCCCTAGTTTGGTGATTCCCCTTAATTTCACCCCCCATCAATTTCAAAATACACCTTTACAACGATAACAGCTATGGCCAGTTATGGTCAGCGCGTAATCGTAATGTGCCCCAACCATAGCTGTTAAAGCTAAACCAATTCCACGGTCAAGGTTCGGTGAGGCCGTGACCGCCCGAAAAGTTGGGGAATCACAAGTAACATATCTTTTGTAACACTAACTTATACTTAAATGACATTATTAGTATACACTAAACACACAATTCTCTTTTAAATAATTTATAGAAAACTTATAAACATTCTTGTTTAAAATTTTTTCATTAACTCTTTTATATATCATCATTACATTATTTATCCTATGTTGCCATTAGATTTTCAAAATTTCCAAATTTATTATTAACATTTTATTTTTAACCATTATGTTATTCCACAAAATAAAACATTTAACATTTATTTATTTGTTAATTATTATCAAATTTAAAACTCATAAAAGAAATTAAATTCATTATAAAAATGCAAACATATAACATTTAATCACAATATCTAAACACCTCAAATTATTTACTTCAATTTAGTATTAAAACACAACATATTTCCATTACTATCAAAATTTTACAAGTCATCAATTATTGTCTTCAAAATTATTTTTATTACTTAATTAGAATGCAAAATATTAATAATATTATTATTATTATCACAACATTTTCCCACTACATATACACATTACTTACCTAACATTTCATAATACACACAAATGAATTCACTACATTATATTTACAAAGTATACGTCAATAACTGTTCAATTGTTTCACACTTCATATGTCCAAATCAGCAAGGTCGTTACCAAAATTTACAGTATTCAGCAATGTCTATACACTGATATTTTAGCTCACCCTCCATCGTCATATAAATATCTAATATATTTGTAACATGCATCATTGTTATCCACATACCATTTATTATTATTGTCATTATCATAATAACCCATTACTTTTATTCCATTCATTATGCCATTATAAATCTTGTCAACATAAGTTAGGATTGTCCAGTCTCCATCAGTAATGTTGGTCAACGTCAGGTAAGTTGTTTCATCATTTTTATATTTATATACTATTACGTCAGGTAAGTCATTATCAAAAGAATTCTCTATCTCTCTTTTGACAGGTAAGTACTTTATATGGTTCATCTTCACCCCTCCTAACCTTTCTTTCAATTCATCATAATTTCTTTTTAACTTATACAATTCTATCTCTCTCTCTCAATACACAGATTTCTCTCTAAATCTCTCTCATCACACCATATCACGCTTTCACAATTATTACAGACAGAGGGTACAACATTATACAACATCAATATACACTTCAATTCATCTACTAATACGGGTCTCTTGCCCTTCATAAAAAACAACATTTGTGAACACTCTGGTTCAGAAAAATTAATCGAAAAATTTACCCTCTGCCCACATTCAACTACTATATTACTTTTCCACTCTCTTTCTACTTCATCAATACACCGTAACATCTCATAATCACACTCTACACATTCATCAGTACTCTCTGACATAATATTTTCAACAACATCATTATTATTTATTAATTCTCTATCCAATATCATATTTTCACACTTGTCATTACAATCTTCATTTGTTTTATTTTTCTCTGGATTCATCACAACTACTCCCATTCTCTCCACACTCTGTTCTAATTTATTTAAACTGGTTCTTATTGTTTCATTAGTACTTTCTAAGCATTTATTTAATTCTTGAATCTCATTTTTCAACCCGTCAAATTTGTTATTCAATTCTCTAAAATTACTCTCTTGTTTTTCTACACTATTGTACATCATATCATACAATCTTGCTAACATAGTATCATTATTATCTGCCATTTTTCTTAAAATCTTTTAGATATCTTGCTTTGCAAATTATTTTTATATGTAACACTTGCTTATTATTAAAAAAAAATATTCTACTCACCCATACTACAAAAACATGACATAACCTTACTACTTATACGTCTATTTTACGTACACACAAAAATTTTATTTCCTATTCCAAACAACCATTCTGTTCTCCACGTGGCCTATATTTATATAAATTTATTTATATAAATTGTCCCTACGTTCGGGCGCCATTGATACTTTTCAATAAATTGATAATTTAATAAAATAGATAAAACGTGGTTGATATTATTTTTCTTCAATTTTTACTGTCTTTGTTAAGCGCCATCTTGTATGGCCAGCTACGTATAACAAAAAATATAGGTGTACTTAACATTTTTGGGGTTCTTTTCGGCGAACAGGAGATCGGAATTGGTTGTTCAAAATAAAGAAAACTTTATTTTGTTTCCCATAATTACGTTTTATTAACACTTAGGTATTCTCATCATTTAACTTCAAAGATCATTGACAAACTACCTCTTTACCTCCTTCAGTTATTATACAATAACTCACATTATCTAAAAACCCACATAAAATAAAATTGAAACATAGTATAAACCTTTTAATTACCCAAAAAGAATCAAGATATTAAATAGAACTAATTTTTATACACACAAACCAGCCTTCTTAATTTACGTAATTTCACTCACTCATACACACACAGTTATTTTTTAACCTGAGAGCTCTCGTTTTATATTTTATTAAAATTTATTTCCCCATTATGTACTTAATTTTGAAAAAAGAAACCTTTGTTAAAATTTTAAAATGGATACATTGCTACTTAGCTGTTCAGTTGAGTTGACGGCGTCACACTTTTACGCGCACATTGTTCAGTTTTAATGAATAATTTCCGAAAAAGAAAACTGTTCTTATAATGAAGAGATAAACTGTTAGTTACTTTTCCATTTTTAAATTTTACTTCACATTTTTTATATGTTGCGGGCCCGCAAAATTACGTTTCGAAACTTTTATGTCCCACTCGCGCGAGTGATGAAGTTAGACTGGCAATCGACCACCGGCGCTATTTTATGAAGTCGCCGTGGTTGTACGACCAACTCTGATTGTTTTAAAGTTTATATCACTCCGCCAGCAGACTGTTTTTGTTATATAACTGGATTCCACAACAAGGATAGGCTCTGACGTATATACTGACGTCAGATGGTCTGATGTTAGTTACATAACTTGTTGACTGGTTTTGTGTCCTTGAAGCTGCCCTTGGCACAGTTTGTCGGTTGTTAAGTTCATAAAAACTCGTTTCAATAATTTACATACAATATTGTCAATCAGTCGTACCACCTTCGCTACCGTCGCCTACCACTAAATTTACCTTTCTTTATAATTTTTGTCCCTAATATTAAGAAAATGTTATTTATTTATGAAAAAATGTCCAAACTGCTTTATTACCCCAAAATAGGCCCGTTACATAATGTTTTACATTACTAAATAAGTAACAGGAGATACTAATGAATTTTGCTCTGTATTGTGTGTTTAAACTAAAAGGGTTTTAAATAATGTAATTATTTAAAAGGTATTGAGTTGAAATGAAGTCAATTTAAAAATGTGAATTTTATTAACAAGGTCAAATTAATTTTGGTATGAATTGGTACAAAAATAGTAGTTGATAAATATGTTAACACGTAAAGATTTATAGAAGCTGAAAACTGAAGGAAGTAATAATGTAGTGATGTAATCAGAATGTTGAGACTGAGTTGGTTAACAGTTTATAACAGAGATATAAACAAGTCTTGCAGACCATTGTTAATGTAAACAGGTGTGTTGTCTGTTGTGACTAATGTCTACAGCCATGCTGTAGTTGACAACAAAAGAATGTTGTAGTCTGATGAATCAGGGATATGAGTAAATCCTATTATGAAATAAAAGAAATCCCAGATGTGATGGAATGTAGGATCATTTTTAAAAACGTAATTAAAGTAAATAAAATTTTTTGAAGAAATGAGACTGATATAACGAGGAGTTGAGGAATAAAATTAAATTAAATTGGTATTTAATTTTTGAAAAGGTGAATTTTAATAATGAATTTAAATTTATTTTGATTCAAATTTTAAATGTAATTGTAAAATAGAAAATGATTGATGAAAATTGAAAAAAAAATAAATAAAATAAAATATAATTAAAAATGTTTGTATAAGCAATGTGTTATTTTGGATGGGTAACATTGTACTGGGAATATTATTTAATTTGTCTGGAACTAAGGCTAGGATACTGTAAACTTATATTGTTCCGTTAACAGTGTATCTTCTAGGGTTAAGCTATATTGTTGAGTGAAACCAATGTAATTTGTTGAAGATGAGTCATTGTGATAGTGTATGCGTATGGGCTTGATGATTAAATTCAAACCAATCAATGTAATCGTGGGACAATTTAGAAGTTATATTACAATGTAGTCAGTTGTATGTTATATTTTGTAATAAAAATGAACCAGTACTTTGCATATAATGAACCAGTACGGCTAAGAGGAAACCAATCAGTCGTGGACATGGTATAATGGAAAGCCTTTTTGTTCAATTTTAATTAGATGTGTTAGAGTCAGGTGATACTGTGGCGGGTATCTGTCCGAGCTTATGGTGTTGGGATCTCGAGCAGAGAAGTCCAGTAAGATCGGATGGGTGTTGCCGCAGTCGCCAGACTAGGGGGGTAAGTACCCATGAGTTTAGTAAAGAGTTCAGGGGGGTTGCGGCGCCATATCCTCACTGATCCTCTTAGGTTTTAGGCAATGAGAGTTTGTATGCTTCGGCATCCAACCTCTCATTGGGGGGGTATTGTAACGGTACAGAATTGTGTGCTACCCCGGTTTTAATTTAAATCCAGTTTTAATTTCTAATTGTCAGTATCCACCTGTGAGGTGCTCCAGTGTAACCAGCAAAACATACATTGTTAGTATAAATTGTTGATGTCTGGAGACAACCCAGAAGCATTACGTAATAGCCCCAGCAGCAGTCTTTATGAATCACAGTATGCAGATTATCACCACAGAAGTAACATCAGACAGTAGCAGGAAGCAGCATACAGTGCATTATTAAAAAGTGTGGCCTCGGGCAGTTACGGTAGGCCGAAAATAAAGTAGGCCTATCATGTGCAATTATAAAAGTAAAAAAAATATAGCGCGGCCAGCCTATAAAACATCTAAGTGCGAGTAAAGTTACGTCGGCCGACTATAAATCCCAGATGTGATGGAATGTAGGATCATTTTTAAAAACGTAATTAAAGTAAATAAAATTGTTTTGAACAAATGAGACTGATATAACGAGGAGTTGAGGAATAAAATTAAATTAAATTGGTATTTAATTTTTGAAAAGGTGAATTTTAATAATGAATTTAAATTTATTTTGATTCAAATTTTAAATGTAATTGTAAAATAGATAATGATTGATGAAAATTGAAAAAAAAAATAAAATAAAATAAAATATAATTAAAAATGTTTGTATAAGCAATGTGTTATTTTGGATGGGTAACATTGTACTGGGAATATTAATATTAATATAATAATGTGTACAGATATTGAATCAAAGTAAATAAAAATGTGATAAAAAGAAACCACAACTAAACATAATATAAACGAGTGTCGGAGTGTGTTAGAACGAAGAAAGCATTCAACACGAGTTTGTGCAATCAACTATATGAACACGCAGTGGATGGGTAACTAAAAACACCGAATTTTCATATTAAAACCAATTCAAAATAAACGGTGATTGCTCACTATAAAAGGAAAATTTAAAATGTAACTTTATACGTTAGAGAACTCTAAGGGAATGGGGTTTATTTAAATATTAATGTAAAAGAAAGAGTGTGTGTGTGGTAATATAGAGGTTACATACTGGTTCGTTTTCAATATTCATATTTACTTAGTAATGTCACTCATAATAGTAGTTTAAAACAACATTCAATAGAGGTAAGAAATAATTTCATGGTTTGATATAAACAACAGTTGTACTGTCGTTTGTAGAACGTAAAAGAAGGGTGTGAGTTTTTGATAAATAAAAATAAGCATATGATTTAGACAGTATAAAATGCGTTAGTGTAATTATTGCACATCTCAAATCCAAATAATCCATCTGCAGCTGTTTTCGTCTGTATGACCCTGGGAAGAACCCTAAGGTAAGAGTTAATTATTAATTTGAAGTAATTGAGTAGTTTCAGTGGCCCCGAACTAGGGACTCGAGTATTTTATTAAAGCATAGAATTAGTATAGTTTCAATTATTTAGATTAGTCTGTTATTAAAATAGAAATTGTTAGTGAAAACTATAACCAAACTGGCATCATGTCATGTCAAAATAAAAAGAAAGAAACAAGCTATACAATGCTAATAGTAGAAACTAGTTTGTACTTGTAATAACTGAGATATAAACGTTAGCATCATAAATTTTGTGAATTTCGAATAAATACAAGAAATAATATCAAAAACGACACACTGATGCTTCCAATACAATTATGTAATGGCTATAAATAGGATTACTTCAAAATGACATCATTTTCAACCAATCAGGGACTACCTTAGAAAGCAGTCAACACCGCCTAGCGGCGATCTAAAAAAAGTATATATACAAACGCCCAAGTAAACAAAACACATTTTATCAATTACCACTCAACCAGCAATTACGAATCCAGACCAAAATTTAATAATCAACAAGAAGGAAGAAGTTTGAAAATAGTAAAGTGCATCGAAATCAGTAGTGATATCTTTACCAAAAGTGCGATTTAAGAGAACGAGGTTAGGTACATTACCTAACCAAGTAAGTTGTTATTCAAGAAGAAAATATAACCGGTCATACGCGTAAACAGTGCAGTGAAATAACGATCAGTGTAGCAGATCATGAAGTGTGTTAATAAATAATCCATGAGATTATAATTCAGGGAGTACTGTACCATATATTTACATTGTTTATGAATAAGTTGTTAGAAGAATAACACATAATACACCTGTTTACTAACGCAAAAAACAATATCATAAATACTAAGCACTGTTTTTACTTTATTTAGAGGAATTATAATATTCCGAACATAAGAATTCATGTGTTAGCATTACCGTAACTAACCTCAAATGTGTCAAGGTTAAACGAACTTTTCATCAACTGATTTCAATGATTAAAGGTGTCTAACCTATTAATTTAAAGTCTTGTAATAGCATTGTATTGCAAGGGATTGGCGTTTTATCCTGTAACTTAAAAGAAGTCACCCTTGAGGTATTAAATATTTGTAAACAAACAATCGATTATTGGTAGAGTTGTCATTGCAAAGCAACTGAGTTAAAAAAAGTTGAAAGCCGGATGATTTGTAATCCGTTAGCAGTATTAATTTGAATGTATTAATTTGAAACGGGTACATAATGAGTAATAAATAAATGAATTGTGAACTAACAAACATTGTCAGTAATTATTTAAACAAGTAATTAATTTTTTTAACAATTAATGAGTTGCAATTTCAAAGCAAGCAACCAGTTATGTTGGCTACTATTCAGACCAGTGAACTGCCAACAGTTAGAATCAATTAAATAGTTAAGAAGGAAATCAATTCAAGATATTATTATAATCACTCAATTTAAATTCAGTCAACATTTAATTATTCGTTTATTCAAATAACTGATTTTTATGGAATACTAACCAGAAATTCCATAATGGCGCCCAGGTAAAATTCAGATGTGCTCACTTAAACACAAACAGTGCAGTCATACTGTTTTATGAAAACTTAACAGTTTACAAACCAACTGAGACCAACTGAACTTCTAGGACGACACTAAAGGTACGTGAAGGTTTGAATTATATAAATAACTTTGTCAAAACTACACATTAACTTACACAGACGACATAATTCAACGGAAGTGCGAACGAATTTCAAGAGGTCTACAAAACTGTTTACATTCAACTAACGAGGATTACAGACATTAATTAATCAAATATAAATAAACAATTATTTAAACAAGATCTCGTATTTAAACCGAACCAATTAAATAATTAATTATTAATTAAAAAATTATTTAACGAACCAGTGTTAAATTAAATTCAGAGTCGAACAACTTGTGACAAGTGATCTTTATTAATAAACAAATAAATACGAACGAGAGGCAAAAATAAAGAGGCAGTTAAAAGTGTATTAAAGTGGCGACCAACTAGTGCGGCTTTAAATAAACAGGATAATTTTATATTTTATTTCAATTATCCTAATTTAGCCCGGCTGTTACAGTAAAACGACCATACCAAGAAGAGTGATACTACAACCAGACTAGAAGATGCCAGAACCAGAGAGACGATTAAGCTACGCAGAATGGATGACCATGTTATTCAAAAAATTCAGCAAAGATATGGATTATATTTATGAAAATACCACTGACCACGAACGAGTACAGATGGGTTGTGCGTGTATAAAGTGCACACCGAATGACAAAATGTCATTGAGAGAAATTTATAATGAAATGTGGAAGCTAGATGCAAAGTGTGATAAAGAAAAAACTATCGGGCCAATCCACGAAATTAACGATAAAAAGGTGGAAAGAATGACCAAGGATGACTGGGAGAGATGGTACAATAATCTTCAATGAATGAAAAACGAAGGAACGGGAATATATGCACATGTGATAGAGCAATATACACAGGAGGAGTATGAACAATGGAGACAATTAATCAGACAGCCAGAGAAACCGATACAAACGGAAAATGCAGAGTTAAGAGAATGGATAAGGGTTATGTTTGAACAAACCAGAAAAGATATTTGTGAATGGAGGAAAGAATTAAATGAGATGAACAAGAAGATGTACGATAGTAAGAAGTCCACAGAACCACTAAAAGAAGAGGTAAATAAAAATGCTCAAGAACAGATTATCGATGATAATAATAAAAAAGAGGAAGAAATAATAAATACTAAACCGGTGATCGAACCGATAAAAGAAAATGATAATAATAAATCATGTCAACTTCTAAAGGAAAACAGTAAAACCATGAATAAAAACATGGAAAACCCCTATAAGAAAATAAATAATAATAATGATATAACGGAAGTGAATAATAAAGACACCGAAGAAATAATAAATGATAATAAACCATTAAAAAAAAACAATCATAGAAAATATCGATAAAAACACAGAACCATTAAATAAAAAATTAAAAGAAAACAATAATACGAACGCACTTGAAGCGGAGGTTATAGGAGGTAATACCATAGAAAACCCACCTGACGGAACCACACAAACAGAAAATGAAAAACTCCTGGACTTAATGATAAAGTTTATGAGAGAACAATTTCCCCAAATGGTGAAGGAAGCAGACCAAGGAACTCATGAAAAATTAACTCTACTCAAGAAAACAATGGACAGTGGATTCAAACAATGGGATACAACGCTAGAGAGTGCTTCTGAAAATAATGGTAAACACATATAAATCGACACTAAAGGTGTAAAGAACCGAGTAATTCATAAAATAAAGAAAATAGAAAAACTACATCACAAGAAAATAATAAATACACGAGAAGGATTGGAGATGATCACGGGTGGATTAGTTAAGGTGCACAATATACCAATTACTGAACCAAGAGAAGTAAGTCAATTTCGAAATTCTAAACGAACCTCCAGTGACTTCCCGGAAAATTAGCAGAGGCGAAGAAAACAAAACTCACCGAGGAGCACGGAATACTAATGGAGAACATGAGGGAACAATTCCAACGACTAAGAAACAAGATAGAGGAACCAGTAAAGAAGACCATGGAAATGTTCATAGAAGACAACAAAATACGCAGGAAAAAATTCTGCCAAAGAATAAATGAAATCCATAAAAGAATGAATGAGAACCATCGACCATGGATGATAGAAAAATTACCACATCAGAGAGTGAAAAAAGAATTAACGACGACGGAAGTAGTTCAAACAAGGACGGAAGACCGTGACCTGAATGAGGATTTCGTAGCAGCCAAGTGGAAGAGCCGGATGATAAGGAGATACATCACCAGTAAAGAAATCAATCTAGACACCAAGACAGTCCGAGGAAACCGAGCGACAAGAATAATCGACCACGGTTAAACCAAGTAACCATCAACCATTGAAGAAGAAGGATGGATGTTATAGATAACCAAATGAAGCAAACCAGAGAAGAAGAATTATGTGAACCTAAATGAAATATATTAGACCAACTATGAATGAAAATAAACTGATTACGGGAACAGACACCGAAGCGAACATGGAGGTACAGGAAGAACAACTATCTTCAACAGAAGAATTTCTAAATTTGGCATACCACAACACTATTGAAGATACCCCATACACCGTAATGTTCGAAAAACCTCCACCTAGAGAGATAAACGACATCATTAATTTCCCCAACAACCCAACTTATCAATTTGAAAGAGCAAAATTTTACAACAGGATATTAGAGAAAACGGAACTACAAAAGAAAAAGTACTTAAAGAACCAACCAAGAGCCATTAAATATCATATAGGAGAGAAAGTGGTAGTGAGAAACAGGGAATTACCAAGTACTGTGCAAGGTATAACCAAAAAACTATTAATATTATATACTGGACCGTATCTGATCACCAAGGATAATGACAACAATACCTATGAGTTAACAAACCCTGTCAACAATAAAATTAAGGGTACTTATAACCAAGCATCATTAAGGAAATATCATGAACAATCCAATTAATATAAAGTGTATAACAAATAAAAAGAGATAATGATTAACTGACTAATAAAAGAAGAATGATAAATGAAACAATTACTTAAATGAATAATATAAAGGAACAAACCAACCTAGAAATGTTACAAACTATTGTATAAACAGTGTTATGAATGAATTATGATGAAAATGAAGAAGAATAGAAAACTACAACATAATGTGATGACGAATTTATAAATATAACTGCATAATATTAAATGGTGATGAAAATAAATGTGAAAAAAGAAATATGTATAATAACGAAAACAACATCTAATATAGTATTGATGAACAACAACAAAAGCTTATGATATTACAGCATTTATGTTGAATAATAATGTTAACCAATTAACTGTGAAGAAAAATATGTTAAATGAATTGATAAAGCGTCAGAAGTGATACAGTAATGGAATTTATATAATGGAACCTCTAATCCCTTGAGTATTCTAATAAATAAATATAATGTTTTATAATGAAATATGAATAATATATTATGTCTTATGTGTTGTGATAGTGCAACTGTTGTTAAGTACAACTGTTTATTGTCTCAGACAGAGATGAAGATTCCTCTGCTCTGTGAGTATATAGTTAAGGAACGGCGGAGAATGGATGCCAATGAGAGCCCCTCTGACTCCGAACCAACTATAAATGTTAGGGAATTATAATATTTCAAGGATTAAATAAACAACATCGAGGTAAATGAAATGGAAAAGGAGAATTGTTATAAGAATTAAGATGCGTTGAAGGAGAAAGAGAAATGTA
The DNA here is from genome assembly GCA_034769895.1 of Magicicada septendecula. NCBI lineage: Eukaryota > Metazoa > Arthropoda > Insecta > Hemiptera > Cicadidae > Magicicada > Magicicada septendecula. Next base: position 1,130,391,845 of record CM068367.1, read on the forward strand.
TTACTACAGGAGAACAGGGAAATTATCAAGATACTAACAAATATATAAATAAATGAATAACCAAGAAAATAAAAAATCAACAACTATTTGTGAGCTAAATAGATGAGACTAATGAAGAACATAGTAAGAAAAAAAACCAATACATAACAAACCATTGAGTTATATAAAGAAGAAAGCAGGAGTGTTATAAATAACTAAAATTAATATGATAATTTCATCAAACCAAGGAACATGTTTTTCTCAAATTATCAATTTTGAGAGGGGAGCATATGTAACGTCACAAAACATTCCATAATATAAAAAACACCAGAAGAGTGAATTATGCTAAATAAATATAAGTAAGAACCAAGTATAAGTAACAAGGAAGAATGTAATAGTTAAAATTATAAATCATTAAAGAATGAAAGGAGAGAAGAACTTCAAGTGAACAGTGGTAAATCCACTATCTGCATAATATGACACTACAACATAAACAAACAAATTCACAGAGACGAATGGACAAGACAAGTTTCCCAAATAGACTGTTAGTAAAACCTTAAATAAACCAAGCCAAATAAAATAAATAAGATAAAAGATGACAAGAATGCTATTTGTAACATGTATTATTATTAGAAACAGCACATTAGCTGAATAATGTCAAAGTACTGATTTGAAGGACAAATATAAAGAAAGATATTATTGTTAACCATGAACTATGAAAAATAATCAGAGAACCAATTGTATAAATTATAGTAATGAAATGAGCTAAAGGTAACACTCAATGTAACCACTAAATGTATCTAGATAATATTATAAGAAGATAAAATAGGTAAAGAGAAGTACTGTTAGTCAAGGAACAAAACCTTGTAATGAAATAATAACAAACCAATGATGACACAAATAAATCATGAAAATAAGAATAATGTAGAGACCCTACAAAATATAGGGAGATATAATAATATTAATTACAATAAAGGTGTAAATCACCCTACTATGAGGAATAGTATAAATATAGGAGATACGAAAAAATGTTGAATTAAGAATAGTCAAATAAGGAAGTTTATAATCAATAATCAACAAATATGTACTAATAATTAATATTGTTCAGCTGGATACAGCATTTATAAATAATAATGTCTTCTTTTCAACCAAATAATTATGTTCAGAATAGAAATTAAGGATAGCTAAACAAATAATAAGAAAAAAGTTAAAAGTCGGATCTGCAACGTTTAGCAGACGACGCCTGTAAACAATGCATTATTTAGATTAGTCTGTTATTAAAATAGAAATTGTTAATGAAAACTATAACCAAACTGGCATCATGTCATGTCAAAATAAAGAGAAAGAAACAAGCTATACAATGCTAATAGTAGAAACTAGTTTGTACTTTTAATAACTGATAGATAAACGTTAGCATCATAAATTTTGTGAATTTCGAATAAATACAAGAAATAATATCAAAAACGACACTGATGTTTCCAATACAATTATGTAATGGCTATAAATAGAATTACTTCAAAATGACATCATTTTCAACCAATCAGGGACTACCTTAGAAAGCAGTCAACACCGCCTAGCGGCGATCTAAAAAAAGTATACATACGAACGCCCAAGTAAACAAAACACATTTTGTCAATTACCACTCAACCAGCAATTACGAATGCAGACCAAAATTATCATCAAAATTTAATAATCAACAAGAAGGAAGAAGTTTAAAAATAGTAAAGTGCATCGAAATCAGTAGTGATATCTTTACCAGAAGTGCGATTTAAGAGAACGAGGTTAGGTACATTACCTAACCAAGTAAGTTGTTATTCAAGAAGAAAATATAATCGGTCATACGCGTAAACAGTGCAGTGAAATCACAATCAGTGTACCAGATCGTGAAGTGTGTTAATAAATAATCCATGAGATTATAATTCAGGGAGTACTGTACCATATATTTACATTGTTTATGAATAAGTTGTTAGAAGAATAACACATAATACACCTGTTTACTAACGCAAAAAACAATATCATAAATACTAAGCACTGTTTTTACTTTATTTAGAGGAATTATAATATTCTGAACATAAGAATTCATGTATTAGCATTACCGTAACTAACCTCAAATGTGTCAAGGTTAAACGAACTTTTCGTCAACTGATTTCATTGATTAAAGGTGTCTAACCTATTAATTTAAAGTCTTGTAATAGCATTGTATTGCAAGGGATTGGCGTTTTATCCTGTAACTTAAAAGAAGTTACCCTTGAGGTATTAAATATTTGTAAACAAACAATCGATTATTGGTAGAGTTGTCATTGCAAACCAACTGAGTTAAAAAAGTTGAAAGCCGGTGATTTGTAATCCGTTAGCAGTATTAATGTGAATGTATTTATTTTTAAACGGGTACATAATGAGTAATAAATAAATGAATTGTGAACTAACAAACATTGTCAGTAATTATTTAAACAAGTAATTAATTTTTTTAACAATTAATGAGTTGCAATTTCAAAGCAAGCAACCAGTTAAGTTGGCTACTATTCAGACCAGTGAACTGCCAACAGTTAGAATCAATTAAATAGTTAAGAAGGAAATCAATTCAAGATATTATTATAATCACTCAATTTAAATTCAGTCAACATTTAATTATTCGTTTATTCAAATAACTGATTTTTATGGAATACTAACCAGAAATTCCATAATGGCGCCCAGGTAAAATTCAGATGTGCTCACTTAAACACAAACAGTGCAGTCATACTGTTTTATGAAAACTTAACAGTTTACAAACCAACTGAGACCAACTGAACTTCTAGGACGACACTAAAGGTACGTGAAGGTTTGAATTATATAAATAACTTTGTCAAAACTACACATTAACTTACACAGACGACATAATTCAACGGAAGTGCAAACGAATTTCAAGAGGTCTACAAAACTGTTTACATTCAACTAACGGGGATTACAGACATTAATTAATCAAATATAAATAAACAACAATTATTTAAACAAGATCTCGTATTAAACCGAACCAATTAAGTAATTATTAATTAAAAAATTATTTAACGAACCAGTGTTAAATTAAATTCAGAGTCGAACAACTTGTGACAAGTGATCTTTATTAATAAACAAATAAGTACGAACGAGAGGCAAAAATAAAGAGGCAGTTAAAAGTGTATTAACAATGATTAACAATTTTCACCATCTAGGTAATTTCAATTAGCAAATGAATCTACAAAATTGTCTTTAGTCGAATCTATCAAATACAAAAACTCTTCAAACCACAACAGTTACTAAACCAAAACAGGTACAGTGCAAACAGTTACAAAAAATTGGCTATGGCATTATGTTTCTTCAAAATGAGCATTTTCTTTACAAGACTAAAATAATTGAACATGGCATACACAGTTCATTTTGGGCCCAAAATTCTCAGACCATTTACCAAAATTTTATGGGCATTTTTGTGTTAATTCTCTATGCATTTAATATCTCTCTCACACACACCCACAAACAAACCCCAATTGCTTTACCAAAGATACATTTTAAGATAGCAGTTTCTTTTTTGTTACAATTCAAGTCCACTCATACCTGTTTTTTAGAGTTTCTTTATACTACACATAATTATTTGTGGTGATGGCGTATGGCATCTGGCATCTGTCTTGCTGGCTTTCCCGGTTTAAATACATAAACCAATTATAATGAGAGCTCGAATTTAAAGGGGGTTAAAATGGAAAGAGAGAGAGAGTATAAGAGAGTGTGTATAAATATAAAAGCGAAGTACTGGTTTGCCAATATTAATCATTCGTTTGTAGTTTTATAAGAATTATTCATTTGTAATTTTATATAGATAACTTTGGTTTTATAAATGTGGAGTAGTTTTTGAAAAGAAAGAGAATTTGATGAGTTGTGGGAGAGATTGGTAGAAAGAAAGTAATTTTTGAATGAAAATAAATTATATTTGATTTATCGATAACCATGTGTTAGTGTAGTTATTTTGCCGCACAAAACCCAATGACCTAATTCTGTAACTAAAAAGTTCATCTATACGACCTTGGCTGGACATTGGAGGTAAGTCACGAAACACAATATTCGTCTATTTCATTATATAATATGATTTAAACTGTTACAGTTTCTTCCCCTTCAAGTTTCACATTTCTCACACCTTATTACAACCTGTTTTAATTACTTTTGATATTTTACTAGTTGATTTTGAAATTTCAAGTCCGAGGATATCCACCAGTCACCCGTCTTTCACTAACAACTTTCTAACGGATGCTCAGTTCGTGGTCCCCATTAAAACTTTCAAGTTTTACAACTTTCTAAAGATTCCCTATCTTACAATTTCTTCCTGTTCACTGGTTAGCACTAATTGAGTGTTTTCGAATAACTTTACATATGCCAACACATGTCTGAATGCATCCACGAACTTAATTTTGCTTTACTACACAGGAACGTCCATGCCCTCTCATACCATGACTAGAAGTGCCCGCCTGCATCACCACGTAGTGTAATTTTTTTTTATGAGAAATTATTCCACTACCCTAGTTGTTCTTGGGGGTTTCACTACCAGTTTTGTTCCATGTATTATCTCAAGACAGCACCATTTTCAAAAATTTTGGCCTCCAATTGCTCACAATATAGTTTTGTTCGTAAGATAAACGGTGAACTACTTTTTTCGCATAAGCACTGTCAATGTAATAACATTGTCATGAGTAAATGTAAGCACCAGTCATCACACTGCTTTATCCTCACTTCCATTTTAACTTATCAGTATAACCATTGTGGATCTCAGTAAATTTATTGCCATCTTTTTACACCGTTTATTAATATTTCCTTTTTATTTATTTTTTTTTTTTTGTATGAACCACTGTGGACTATGTTTGGTTCAACTTTTAATTAATTTATTATTATTTTCTTTCTTTCACACACGAAACCACACACCCTGGCGCCTATACCTTCCCGTGCTTTTTATTGGCACGGGATTTCAAATTTATTGTCCCCAAGCGTCATGTACCATTACAAAATATGATTTCTATATTAATTTAATAATAAAAAATATGTATTTTTAATTATGTAACTGTGCTTTCATTTTTTATTTTAGTTATATTAAATTTCCAGATACAAACAATAACCAAAACTGTTTCAAGTGAAATACCTTAATTAATTGGGAGGGTGGTCTTTTCGAAATTAACTTCTTTTTTTTTAAAGGGTCGTTAGGTCAACTTGGTCTGAAATTTTCTTTTAAGAACTTAATTTTTACATATTCAAAAAATTTCAGCATCTTGAAAATTTCTAAGGTAGGGTAGAAGTAAAACGAACTTAATTTCAAAAAACCTAATTATGATGTTTTTTTTAATATATATATTTTTTAATTATTATTATGTTTGTATTTCAGAGGAAATTTTTTTTGTTATGCATAAGTGGCTAAATTTAAACAGATAGGATAAAAATTGTGATTACACTGTAGCAGATTCGTCTCTAGCAGGTTGTAGTACTCAGAATGAGGGACTTAACTTGACAAGAAAAAGAAAATATGATTCATTTTTGTCATTTGGATTTTTTTATGTTAATTGTAATGATGTGGAACAACCTATTTGCTTAATTTGTAATGAAGTTTTGGCTGCTGAGAGCATGAAACCATCCAAACTAAAACAACAGTTTAGTACCAAGCATGCAATGTACTGCAATAAATGAAAGGAATACTTTGAACGACTTCTAAAATCCTCAAATACAGAAAGCAGTGTTTTGAGAAAGTTATTGCTGTCAGTGAAAAGTATTGACAGAATCTTATAAAACTTCATATTTATTTGCAAAAAATAAAAAGCCCTAGAAGATAGGAGAAGATCTCATGTTGCCTGTTGCAATGAAAATATCAGAAATAGTTCATGGAAAAAATATGGAGATGAAATTCATAAAATTCTTTTATCAAATGATACTGTTTCCAGAAGAATTTCAGAAATTAGTAATGACCGGTTGCAGCAACTTATTACTAAGCTTAAGAACAGCTCAGAGTTTGCAATTCAGTTGGATGAAACAACTGATATTTCTAACGTGGCACAATTGTTAGTTTATGTAAGATATGCATATGAAGGAAGTACATCAAGATAGACAGGTTTAAAACTTGAGTTTTCCAAAAATACCGTTAAATGAATTTTGACTCGGGATTGGGACAGAATTTCCAACGCTTTCTGAAATTGCCCTAAACGTACTTCTACCACTTTGTACTATGTATTTATGCGAAGTGGCATTTTCATCATGACTGTTTGTAAAATAAAATATCGGTATGGAGAACCATTCATGACTTCCATATTCTAAGATTTATATTTAAAATCATTTTTGAAATGAAATATTACCATAGAAACTACTTCTTTCTACTTACTGCTTCAGCCTTAACCACAGTACTGTGGTCACTAACATATACCACCTCACGTAATCGCACTTGATTTTCACTGATGATGGAAGTCGATGGCATTGCCGAAACGTCTGGTTTTGTAGAAAACATTGGACTATGGCCAAATATCCCGGGAAGGAATTTTAACATAAACTACTTCTTTGTTGCCGATAATGTTGTACACATATATATAAAAAATATGCATAAAATTAATGGCTTGTATAAGTTAATGATTGATCTCCATTAAGTAGTGCTCAAGTTTCCAAAGTTTTAATATTATGATGTCCGTAATTAAAACATCAGAGCAGGTTTAGTGTGTATGAGGGTACACCGTGGACAAAAATTTTCAACATTTCCTATTGAGCGTTGCTTAGAGTAAAGCTGTGAATCTATAGTGTATGTTTCACAGAACAAACACGCGAAAAAGAAGGAGCGCTCCGAAGTCACTCATGGACCCTCAGCATCTTGCAGAGGGTTCATTCCCTAAAGACAAAAAGTCTGTCTATGAATCGTTCCTCTGTAAACACGTGCAGTTACACTGCCCAGCGATCCACAGGAAGCAAATTGATGTCCATTTTTTCGGCTTGTACGCGTTATGTTGGTGTGAGTTTCGGCACTTTCCATTTAAAAAGCGTGCAAATGTAAGAAAATAAACATGAGTGAGGCCAGAAATAACGCACATTTGTGTGTGTGTGTCTTCCCTGCCTTTTTATTGCGGTAGTCATAATAATAAAATGGAAACATAAACATTACATAACTGAGATATGCTTACCTGCCACGAACGATATACTATTTTATACATGTATATTAACTCATACATAATTTACATTAAAATGAAAAAATTATAATTTTATTGCCTGGCAACAAAATTATTTTATTTTTAACAATTACCATTGTTTGAAAAAGTTTAAATGAATTTTCAAGTACTTTACTGTTGTTAAAACATAAAAGGTTGCAGGTAAACTACCCCTTCCCCTTAACCGATCTTCACCAAAATCGAAAGTCCTTGAGATCTCTACAATTCAGGGACGTATGCAAAAAATTATTTGATTCTGTTTGAATTTGCGGCTGTTATCGTTTGCCATAGAAAATACCCTTGATAAAAAAACGTTGCAGGTAAACTACCCCTTCCCCTTAACCGATCTTCAGCAAAAACAATAGGTCTTGAGTACTCTACAAATCAGGGCTGTATGCAAAAAATTATTTGATTCTATTTGAATTTGCGGCTGTTATCGTTTGCCATATAAAATACCCTTGTTAAAAAAATGTTGCAGGTAAACTACCTCTTTCCCTTAACCGATCTTCACCAAAAACGATAGGTCTTGAGAACTCTACAATTTAGGGCTGTATGCAAATAATCTTTTGATTCTGTTTGAATTTGCGGCTGTTATCGTTTGCCATATAAAATACCCTTGTTAAAACATAAAACGTTGCAGGTAAACTACCCCTTTCCCTTAACCGATCTTCACCAAAAACAATAGGTCTTGAGAACTCTACAATTCACGGCTGTATGCGAAACATTATTTGATTCTGTTTGAATTTGCGGCTGTTATCGTTTGCAAAAAAAAAAATTCCCTTGATAAAAAAAAAACCGTTGCAGGTAAACTACCCCTTTCCCTCAACCGATCTTTACCAAAAACAATAGGTCGTGAGAGCTCTACAATTCAGGGCTGTATGCAAAAGAGTAGTTGATTCTGTTTGAATTTGCGGCTGTTATCGTTTGCCATAGAAAAAAATCTACAGACAGACACACACACACACAGACACTTTTCGGAAAACGACTTTTTCATGTTTTGAGTGTAGTACAATCAGAATCTGCAATAATCTCGAACACGATTTTTTTTGCCATCACCATACTTCCATTTCCTTAAAGGAATATGGAAGTAAAATATCGGTATAGAGAACCATACATGACTTCCATATTCTAAGATTTATATTTAAATCTTAATATCGCCTGCCAAGCGCGATATATTTTCTCTTATACATGATTTACATTAAAATGAAAAAATTTTAATTTTATTGCCTGGCAACAAAATTATTTTATTTTTAACAATTACCATTGTTTGAAAAAGTTTAAATAAATTTTCAAGTACTTTACTCTTGTTAAAACGTAAAAGGTTGCAGGTAAACTACCCCTTCCCCTTAACCGATCTTCACCAAAATCGAAAGTCCTTGAGACCTCTACAATTCAGGGACGTATGCAAGAAATTATTTGATTCTGTTTGAATTTGCGGCAGTTATCGTTTGCCATAGAAAATACGCTTGATAAAAAAACGTTGCAGGTAAACTACCCCTTCCCCTTAACCGATCTTCACCAAAAACAATAGGTCTTGAGTACTCTACAAATCAGGGCTGTATGCAAAACATTATTTGATTCTGTTTGAATTTGCGGCTGTTATCGTTTGCCATAGAAAATACCCTTGTTAAAAAAACGTTGCAGGTAAACTACCCCTTTCCCTCAACCGATCTTCACCAAAAACAATAGGTCTTGAGAACTCTACAATTTAGGGCTGTATGCAAATAATCGTTTGATTCTGTTTGAATTTGCGGCTGTTATCGTTTGCCATAGGAAATACCCTTGTTAAGACATAAAACGTTACAGGTAAACTACCCCTTTCCCTTAACCGATCTTCACCAAAAACAATAGGTCTTGAGAACTCTACAATTCAGGGCTGTATACGAAACATTATTTAATTCTGTTTGAATTTGCGGCTGTTATCGTTTGCCAAAAAAAAAAAATTTCCCTTGATAAAAAAACCGTTGCAGGTAAACTACCCCTTTCCCTCAACCGATCTTTACCAAAAACAATAGGTCGTGAGAGCTCTACAATTCAGGGCTGTATGCAAAAGAGTAGTTGATTCTGTTTGAATTTGCGGCTGTTATCGTTTGCCATAGAAAAAAATCTACAGACAGACACACACACACACAGACACTTTTCGGAAAACGACTTTTTCATGTTTTGAGTGTAGTACAATCAGAATCTGCAATAATCTCGAACACGATTTTTTTTGCCATCACCATACTTCCATTTCCTTAAAGGAATATGGAAGTAAAATATCGGTATAGAGAACCATACATGACTTCCATATTCTAAGATTTATATTTAAATCTTAATATCGCCTGCCAAGCGCGATATATTTTCTCTTATACATGATTTACATTAAAATGAAAAAATTTTAATTTTATTGCCTGGCAACAAAATTATTTTATTTTTAACAATTACCATTGTTTGAAAAAGTTTAAATAAATTTTCAAGTACTTTACTCTTGTTAAAACGTAAAAGGTTGCAGGTAAACTACCCCTTCCCCTTAACCGATCTTCACCAAAATCGAAAGTCCTTGAGACCTCTACAATTCAGGGACGTATGCAAGAAATTATTTGATTCTGTTTGAATTTGCGGCAGTTATCGTTTGCCATAGAAAATACGCTTGATAAAAAAACGTTGCAGGTAAACTACCCCTTCCCCTTAACCGATCTTCACCAAAAACAATAGGTCTTGAGTACTCTACAAATCAGGGCTGTATGCAAAACATTATTTGATTCTGTTTGAATTTGCGGCTGTTATCGTTTGCCATAGAAAATACCCTTGTTAAAAAAACGTTGCAGGTAAACTACCCCTTTCCCTCAACCGATCTTCACCAAAAACAATAGGTCTTGAGAACTCTACAATTTAGGGCTGTATGCAAATAATCGTTTGATTCTGTTTGAATTTGCGGCTGTTATCGTTTGCCATAGGAAATACCCTTGTTAAGACATAAAACGTTACAGGTAAACTACCCCTTTCCCTTAACCGATCTTCACCAAAAACAATAGGTCTTGAGAACTCTACAATTCAGGGCTGTATACGAAACATTATTTAATTCTGTTTGAATTTGCGGCTGTTATCGTTTGCCAAAAAAAAAAAATTTCCCTTGATAAAAAAACCGTTGCAGGTAAACTACCCCTTTCCCTCAACCGATCTTCACCAAAAACAATAGGTCGCGAGTACTCTACAAATTAGGGCTGTATGCAAAAAATTATTTGATTCTGTTTGAATTTGCGGCCGTTATCGTTTGCCATAGAAAAAAAATCTACAGACACTTTTCGAAAAACGACTTTTTTTCATGTTTTGAGTGTAGTAGAATCAGAATCTGCAATAATCTCGAACACAATTTTTTTTGCCATCACCATACTTCCATTCCTTAAGGAATATGGAAGTAAAAATCAGTCAACTCTGCAAAACGTTAAAGAAGCTCTACGTCCTGGAGTATCAAATATTCGTCCAAGATTTGAGTCTTTATGTAAAAGTAAACGAGCACACCCAGTTCAGTAGTATGAATGGTTTTGTCTTTAATACATGGTAAAATTATATTCATATGTATACCAGAAATTGTTTTCGAATACATTTTCTATATGATTTTTTATCAGAAAATGTTTTAATTCATATTCCTAGTTTATATACCTGTATACCCAGGGTGTCAGTATGATTGTTATTATTATCAATGGAAGTATGATTGTTGGAGTGGCCAGCAATGGTCCAGTTTGGTGTGACACTGATCTGGACAAGATTAGCTCTCAAAAGAAATCAGTGTAGGATAACTAGTGAATATTGACTCAGAACCATGTAGACTATTGCTGGTCATGCATAGGTATATTGATTTTGATATGCATGCATATAATCTCTTTTGCATTTGTTTTAGTTAGCAATAACACCATTATCTTTTAACAATAAATGAAAATGCTTTAATTTTAAAATTATTTTGTCATTTAGAAACAAGTACCTGCTATGGCAAAAGATAGTCCAGTTTAGCCACATTTATGGAGATCAGCCAAAACACTGTCACCAGTTGCTGTACTGTACTATTCTGCTATTTTTACATTGTCTGCATGATTATATGACATCTGTAGAGTCAGCAGGTATGTTTGTTATTGTTTATGATAATATGATTGGTTTTAATGTAGATTATATTAAATTAGTGTAGTGTAACTTATATGAAAGAAACCTGGTTCCTTAAGTAAGGCCTGATTGATGTTATTAATTTGCTTAACATTAAGACTATAATAACCAGCTGATTATGGACCTTTTTGCATTATGGTAAGTGCAAAATGCTCCATAAACACATGTGAGGTAGATCAAATTTATTTTAATGTACTTATACTGTTTGAGAATGGTTATACTGATATTGAGAGTTAAAGATCCTGTAGGATGTTGAGTACAATTGCAATTTTTAATGTCAGCATTTTAATTAACTTCACATTACCTTTTTGTAGCAGGTTGAACTGTACAATGGTGATAAACTATTGATCTTGTCCTTGCAATTCATGTTTAGTGAATCCCAGATACTGTTGAACAGAGCCATTGTTAGGGTTTTACCAATGATAAGGACGTGCAACATACTCATCTTGAGCATATAGGAATGTACAAATTACATAAGTGTCTCATGCAAAAAAAGGTTAAAATATATGCATCACAGAACCTCTGTACAAATTATGTAATCTTGTATGTTGATCATGTAATCTTTTTCTGTAATTTCCTGGTTTCATGTTTTCCTGTATTATTACAATGTTATGTTTAAAACAGTCCAGTACCACAAAATGTTCCATTCACAACATTAATACTAACTGCATTGTGGTTGTTATTTTGTCTTTCGTTTCTTGTTTCTTATTAATTTTCACATGCTTAGGTAAATATGTTGCCATTATTCTAGGGGATCATTAAAAAAAAAAAATGCCAACATATGTTGCACAAGAAATATGTTAACACATTCCACAAATATGTCTATAACGTAAATGGTACGTTTAATACGTCATGCCCCACTTTGGAAGCGTCAAATATATACGGTGTAATTAATTAATTTGTGAATTACTTAATTTAATTATGTATTGATTAATGAAGTATACCCTTCACAGGCCAATTACAACAATGTAATTAAGGTACAAATCTATTAATTACTCAGGTTGCTTCTTTAAGATTAATATGGTTCTTTATGTTTATTGATCAATCACTAATATAGATCGATTCATGTGTTAGTCGCCATTTACGACAGTGTAATTAAAATGTTAAATATAAGATTCTAAAATTCTTAAGAGTGTTCACTCAATACACATTAAAATTTATGTGGTTATAATAGTGAATTGAATTGTGGATTTACACTGGGTTTTCTGATAACGTTGGACGCATTATTGATTTGCTTATGTACTAATTTATTATATGTTTAAACATTTGTATTCAATAACAAACATATGGCTCAAAATCACCAAGGTGGCGAATTCCAAGTTTGGTTTTATGATGAAAATTCTTAGAAGCTATGATTATGAAAGTTAGCTTAAATCATCACTAAACTTGTGTTTAAACTATATTTAAATGGGGCAAGCATAGAATTAATTTTTTTTTCGTAATAGTGTTTTTAAAGAGACGCTTAGTTAAAAAAGGTCATTTCGGGAACGTTTTTAAAAATTCAATTGTATATCTAAAAAAAATAATATCTTTTTTTACTTTATACATAGCGTAAGTATATAGTTAGTATTATGAAATAAAAAAACCTAAAATATTACCTACAATAAAGCTCTGAAGCAAAAGTCCACCACAAATGAGGTAAAGTAACTATTTTCAAGTATAAAATTTTCCAAATGAAAAAATATAAATAACTTTCATAATTAAATTACCTTTACATACAAAGAATTAAACTTTTTCAATAAAATTATAATCTTGTTTTATGAAAATATCTAAAGTTGTATGTTTTTTTCGTAATTTAAGTAGTGTTCCCGGAAATGATCGGGTGTTCACGGAATGACACATGTGTTCCCTCAATGACGATATATGTAGGTGCAGTATGGGGATATTGAAAAGATAAACGTGTAAAAAGTTTCGGAAATGAATAGTTATTTATTAAACTGGCTACAAGGTTTGTACTTAACATAAAATTAACTTTACTTAGTTTTAATCAGTTCTCATAATGCAGTCTTTTTGATTAAAGTACACAGCCAAGTACAACTAACAATCACAGATCTATATTTTCAGTACATTGGTGATAATCCATACTAAAGAACAATAATATCAAATCTAAATTAAATTATAAAACAAAAAAGAGTTTGCTTATGCATAGACAAAAATTACAAAAATATTAGAATTGTTCGAAAACATCAACATCAGTCTCAAAGTAATAATACTCTCGGTTCTGTTCCTTTTTCAGTAAAGGTGTAGGAATAATATTAATTATTTCCTCAAAAACAATATATGACACGTCTTTTGATTCTAGTTTAAATTTTCTGGCACTATTACGCACAGATCTCAAGAAAGTTACTAAAATTTCCCTCTCATCTTTATCAACACAAGTCTGACTGGTGGCAACATATCTGTAATAGACATTTTCCTTTTGAGTAGGTACTTTAATTAATAAAAATGTCCCAGGGGAAATTAAATTTGGATGTAAGTTTTCTTTGCCGTGGCCGTAAGATGTACCAGCTTCAACACTATTGGTTTTTTGTTCAGCCTGCTGACGAACAGAGATTGCCATTAAATCTTCCTCATCCGATGAAGATGAGTTATAAATGCTTTTATAAACGTTATGTCTCTTCTTGAATTTCAGCAGGTCTTCAAAATCATTTGTTTCCATGGGTTCTTCCGGATAAGGAGATTCTATAAAATTCTATCAAACATCCATGGATTCGACTGCGTTCGCGTTTAAATCACTAGAAAACGTGGATAGTTTTAACTCCTTTTGAAAATGTTCATGTTGATATACTTGTATTGAAACTTCTGGCCCTCTTTGCCAGGTAATTTTCGTGATATTCATAATACCTGGTATAGCATCTAAAGTTTTCGGGTCCATATTTTTTATGCTAGTGATGTCATCATCAGGGATTATTTTTACTTGAATAGCAGACTCTGTGAACAGATTGGCAAAGTCCGAGGCTGTTTTAATGTCCTTTCCCATTAACACATGGCTGTCGGCAGTTCTTTTAAGAACGCCACCTACGCCATCCATGGGCCCTTTTCCATGCCCAGGTTCACTGAATGTCCAAGTAGCTTTTGTTATTTGCTGGAATTCATGAATCAATGTTTGAAGCCAAAGATATATATTCGTACGGTTGCGGTATTGGGATGTTGGACCGTCAGAGTAGATATGGAGAGTGTCAACATTTTTGTTTTCCAGAATCATTGTTAAGATCGGTTTCATATGAGCCCACACTGCATGGGCCTGGTGATCCAAATTTTCACTCACTGTAGCAAAAGATCTTGATTGCAAAAGCATTGTTAACGTTTCGTGAATAATATACGCCTGTATGAATAGATAACTGATTTTTGGCAAAATGGGTGGACTGAATTTCATTTGCGTACTTAGTAGTGTAGTTCTCTGAGAAGTCTATCTGTATTATAATCTCTTTTTCAGTTAAGGTTTCTTTGAGCTCTTTTTTCAGTTTGTTGTAACTATAAATGCTATAGAGTGTTTTTTCATTACTGGAATGTCTTCAGCTAAAGCCATTTCTAATTCTTTGACTGTACTTGAGATAGCAACCTTTTTTGAAATTTAAACGTCTTCCTCTCACCTTTTACAATTTTATCCTCATTAATGGACTTCCACTGAAAATATATCAAAGAATCTTTGTTGTCACCTGGTTCGAACATTTGATTTTTGCATTTATCACACAAACCATTCATACAGTCATAAGAAGTTATGTCACAACTGTAATCCTCAATCAACTTTTCTGTGCTCCCGTGATTAAGCTGTTGTAAACTTTTCAGTGTATTAAGTTTTAATTCGAAATTTTCATGCTTAACGCACAAACAAGTTTCTCGGTGTCTTAGTTTTGGAGCTACAACCCAAAATGGCTTTGCCCTTAGTAGTGTCGCATAAGGTAAATTAATACCAGTTTCTTGGACGAATTTTCATGTCAACGCTTTAACTGTGAATAAAAGGATGCCCTTTTTTTTTAATACCGTTTTTATTTACGAAATCTCTCTTAGCTGGGCACATCCTACTGATGTCATCTCTTTTGAAGAAATTTATGACCTTTTGACG
This sequence comes from Magicicada septendecula, assembly GCA_034769895.1. NCBI lineage: Eukaryota > Metazoa > Arthropoda > Insecta > Hemiptera > Cicadidae > Magicicada > Magicicada septendecula. The sequence continues at coordinate 1,130,407,196 of CM068367.1, forward strand.
GACTTCTGGCTTCAAAACTATCTCGCAAACTTTGGCATCAGATGTCATAATCGATTTATTGTTTTTCTCTTTTGTAAAAACTTCTTGGCCATATGTAGTAATTTGTATTTTCTCAAGGTAGTGCCACTGACACATTTTTGGAAGACCTCTCTCTCTTTGGAATTTTTTTGTAAAGTATCAGCCTTTTCTTGTAATTGCGTCGTCAATACTTCACTAAACAAAAGGCTTTTGCGCACTTCAGGAGGTACGTGAATATCTTTTATTAAAGCATTAACTTTGTGTTAGGAGTGGAAGGTAAGGCTTCTCTTTTTTCGTCCCTTCTTTTTAGTTTTTTCTATATAGACTCAGTTTTACATTTCATTTGAGCTATGGTTTCTTCCTGTTTTTTTATTTTACGGTATGCTTTTGCTCTATCTTTCCGTAATATTTTTCTTCCTACTTGTCTTCTTACTGAAGGGGTTACGGCTGAATCATCATCTGAATTTGGAGGCATATTGCTAACTATATTTGCCAATGCCTTTTTCTTTTCCCTGTATTTTTTTGATGTTTTTTTCCAATTTTTCCTCTGCTTTTGCTTCTCCCGCTTTGTCATCTCAGTAATGTTCTTCACTTTCTTTTCTGCTTTTTTTTCTGATAGTATGCTCTGTCTTTAGCCCTTTTAATCTCTCTCTGTTCAGGAGTCATCTTATCTAAAAATTTTCTTTTTCTAGCATTAGATTTTTCTCTTTGGCGTAAATAAGCCGAACTATCTTTTTTCAACTGTTTTTTCGGTCTTTTTTTATTTTTACCCGCTTCGTCAGACTCCATATTGCTACAAAAAACCCATGTATATCTTATTAAAAATTAATTAAACACAGCTTATATAGTAATTTAATTGAGAAATTTAATAGCAGATATCACTTCGGGAACGAAACAGTCATCTCGGGAACGCCATAATCATTTCGGGAACGTGTCATCATGTCCGGGAACGTTCCCGATATGACCGTTCACGAAATGACGTTTTCAAATAAACGCGCGCCTTATATTGACGGCAGCCATCTTAGATGCAGTCTAGCAAGGTTAGTGTAAAATATTTGAAGTTATTTTGTAAGCATTGTACTTTAAAAGGTATGTTTTCAATATTTCAAACTAATAAACGCATTCTCGTAATGATGAACTATTGATGTATGCTCTGTAGATACTGAATTGAAAAGTACTTACCACTTAATTTTAATTAATCTGGCGGAAAACACTAACGACAGCTGCACTGACTACCTTTCCCTACCACAACTGCGCACCAGCGTCTAAAGGCGGCGTTCAGTATAAACTATTTTCAGTCAGTTACAGCTGCGTTCACTGAAATGACGCATACATTGTCGGACAAGCTTTTTAGCATATTTGTATATATAATAATTTTTTTTTTATGATTAATACGGTACATAATTAAGGTATTAGATAAAATTGATGGCTAATAAGCACTGAAAACGGTTAAATATGTTTTTTTTTTAGGGAATTCTAGGTGTTGGTTTCTACGGATCAGTACTTTGGGACGCATTCTCGAAATGACTTTCCATACATATATTTTGAAATAATATTAAAAATGATTTACTTTTTAAGTATTTTGTATGATGTACAGTTAAAACGAATAAATTTTAGTAGTTACTAGTGTTCATTTGTTCAATAAAATTGAGATTTTATTAATTTATTTAATAAATAAAGCAAATTCTCCACCTTGGTGATTTTGAGCCATATATCTTCCTGGTATCTGTAAATACATTAAAACATCGAACATATACATATCAAAGTATAAATTCTTCCTTAATCGCTCTCTGAAATACATATAACGTATATAAAACATACATACAACAAAATCAAATAATATTTACTTTATCTAATGCGTTCATTCATCCAGATGGATTGACTTTAATAGATCATGATTATATATTTGAATGCAACCTTCTTTTAATAACTTTTCTCATTAATTACTCAGGTTAGATTCTTTGAAAGAGACAGGACAGTAGTTTGATTATACTAATAAAATCATAAAGTGTTACTTGGTAATAGTTTATCCGTTATTTCCATCGGTGCTAAATTCCAAGTGATGACGCTTATTTGAAGACGGTGCTCCATTAGATGATGATGATGATGATGATGATCACTTTCACTGGTTATTTGCACACGCGTCGTTAACAGAATAGTGTAGGTATGTTATGTTTATTCACTGTCCGCACAATTTACCTCGTCTCCGCGTACAACCATCATTAAGTAATAAATGCTTACTTAATTGTTCAGTGTAGTTCTTTGTGTGTCTACACAAGGTATTATTGTGTGGTTGTCTAATAGTTCTTTTAAATAAGAGTGTCTTGATTACTGTAAATTATCAATATTACTGTGTCGTTCACGCACATTGTGAATTGTTGTTCGTCATACTGTTTTACTAAGTCACAAACGATTATATATTTCTAAGTTCAATAAAGTTCAGTCCGAACTTCACTATGTCCGTTTAGTTCACCATACCGCGTACCTTAAGACTTCACGGTTGATCGATATACCGATTCACTATCGAAAATTCATGTGACTGTACTTGATATAAGTACTGCACTTAACAAACTTGTGAAATTGTTGTAACATTATAAAATTAATCACGAGAGTTACGTGTCTCTCTAATACTTTTATAGTCCCAAAATAATATAAGATTCTTCGCGAACTGCTCGATAATTTATGTAAGACTCTCAAAGTTTCTCGATAAGACTGCGTCGCGAACGACTCAAAATTTTATGTACGACTTCCTCAAAATTTATTATTAGATTGCCTCAAAATTTATTATTAGACTGCCTCGTCCCGTGTCGGACACTTAGTTTTTATCAACGTCTCCCTACTAGAATTTTGGTCTCTGGCTTGTCCACGCCTAAGATTACTATGATAGGCTGAATCACTACCCTCTCTCGAAGTCTTTTCCCACCATTTCGAAGTCTTCCAGTCTTCTACCCTCTGATTTGTTCTTCTCCTAGTTGCTATGGAAACTGGCTTCTCCTTCGCTCTCTTTCGTGAAATACTTTGTTCTGATAGGTAGCTAGATATGTCCTTTGAATCGTCTTGTCCAGGCGTCACTCTCGTTCGGAGAAATGCAAGACATTCCTCGCCTGTCAGTCAACTTATTGTTTAAAGTTTCAAGCAAGGGTGTGCCCTAACATCTTGGGTATTGTTCATTTCTGTAACTCCGCGTCCTGGCAATTAACCGTTTTCCATCCAGTGTCAACAGCTGCAACCTCCACGCTTTCTCGTTGTAAATCTCAGCTTGTCACTTAGACATACATCCCGCTGTGCGACCTCGTTGCTTCTATTCACAATTTGTTGCTTGGATCGTTTCTATAGACTGCAACACTTCTTCAATCCTTTGTGCCTCGCCTCATTTTTTGTCGTGAACTCGTTTCTTAGCTACACCTTTAAATGTTTGTTCGGTTTGTTTTGGTGTCATAATTCTCCGTTGGTCCACTCCTGTCAACTTGAGTTGTCGTTCCTTTTGTTACATCGTGCTGAACACGCTTCCATTGTCTGATATTGGCGTTAGTTGTCGTCTATCCCAATTAACTTTGTTTACGGCCCTGTTCTTGGAGTCGCTGCCACCGCTGCGTGTGAACAGACTGGTCGAGAAGGAAAATTAAATTTTTAATTTTTCGATTGCTACATGTCTCCCATACTTTATTTCACAGAACAAGTCCATTTTAAAGCTATATGATATTGTAGATTTGTTTTGATGTCATTAGTATAATATAGATTGATTATAGCCATGTCCTTGGTAAAGTCATGAAGTAAAGTCAGAAAGTTAAAAGGGACATTTGCAAACTCTGTATTTTGTTATATATCCAAGAATTTTATTGGATGACCATTCTTTTAATATAATTACTTTCTACTTTGTCCATTTCTTTTCAGCTCATTTTCCAACAGGCCATAAAGATGAAAATAGCTAGAAGCCCTATAAATTCTGTATATGAGTTGTCCAGTAGTTCAAAAATTCCAAGTGTGTTGTTACTTCCTTTAAATAATAAAGAAAAATGCAAGCGACTCAGTTTTCTCTGTCATTTTATTTACACACGGTTTGATCAATATGATTCATTTCGTTTTTTGAAAACTTGGTTTCTTTGGTAAGAGAAATTGCCAGTCAAAATATGAATTTGATATGTCCAACAAGATGCAGGAGTACTGATAACAAAAAGATAAGAGAATCAATCAATTGCACATTAATCATGTACAGGTTTAATGAAATATTATTTCAGAATGTTACAAAGCTTAGAATAATACCTGTATATACATAAAGAATCACATTATTAAACTTATGCCAGTTAGACCTTCCAGTGTGGTTCAGGTATGGTATTGGTGTTATGTCTGTGATACTGTTTTTCTATAATACCTTATTATTCTTGATAACATAAAAAATGCATTCTGTATAAATTTCATTACTTTGTCTAATTTGATAATTTTTGTCTCACTTTTTGTACAGTATACCTTTCAGATGATGTGAATAGTAAGTCTGGTCTACTGAGTTCCCAGTTAGTATACCAAGATGAAAAATACTGTCATAAAATTATAGCAATATTATTTTGATTTGTGATTGAGTCTTAAATTTTGCCTTTCTTTTCATGGTTATATAGGTAGACTAGTGACTGACTCAACATAACCCAAATTATCTTGCTTTTCTAAAAGATCTTGGCAAATTTTAATTCTTTTGTGGTTTTCTTAAAAAGTGAGTATTTTGTACTAATTTAACATGTACCTTTCTCATTGTAAGGTTTTTCAGTTTCTCTCCAGAATTACATTAACTACGTATGTTCATGTAATCCTGTTAACGAGGTAATGACTGTTGTGGATAATTTGTTGCAGCCATTAGCAGTTACCATGATCTCTTATCACTAGTGACACTTTCTCTTCTCTCTGAAAACTGTTTACCCACTTTTAAGCTGACAAAATAATTTAATGAGTATTTGTTACTCTAACCCAAGCTCTGATATTCTTACAGAGAACCACCAAAACATATTCATAAGAGGGGCCACTCAGAAACAAGACTGCAGGAAAACAAGAAAACAGTAGTGAGATATCTAAATCTTGGTGTCACCAGAACAGTATGTGCAGTGCTGCTACTGTAAACAGACAGTAAAGGGTCACAGTTTGTACTGTTATACCTTATATAATATACAACAAATTAAATTACCTTATTACTCAACCACTTTTTTATAGTATTTGTTACTTCTGAGCCCTGAGGCACTACATTGAATGAGTATCAAACTACCTGGATGATAATAAATGATAATATTATGCACGCACACGCGCGTGCGTGCACACCCACACACACATACACACACACACAGACAGTACCACAAATGTTTAAAATGAAGTTTGTAATGTTTACAGATTTTCAATTTTATTTGTTGACCTTGTTGATACAGGTGGAAGTGAAGCAAATTCTAACTGCAGTATGGTTCTGGTAGAAAGCATCTCACAGGACAAAGAAGCTGTACGAACAGTAGAACCACCATTTAAACAGGCTAAACTTGATTCAGATGACAATGTATTCATCACAGTAGGCGACACCCAGCGTTCTTCAGTTATCGCTAATTTTATAATGGCATATCAATGCTGGCAGTTGTTTCACAGTTCTGAGGTGTTAGAGAGAGGTAATTTTCTATTTAGTGAATTACTATTAAGTTAATATTATTGTTTCACACACACACACACACGCACGCATATTTTGTTTATTTACTATTATTGTGGATGAGGACTTAAAGCGGGTCATAAGCCAGTCTTATATATAGTAAAAAAAATTATAAAAAATAGTATTTTGGGGTTCAACAATGTTTTATTATAAAACTAGTTGTTTCATGTATTTGTCTTTTGATATCCTTGGAGGTCAGACTGAGTAGACTGTCTGAACTCATTTATACAATACTCGCAACTAACGCAGACAATTAATGAATTTACAACAGACTAGAAGTTACTCACGAAGGCTACACACAACCATATATATGGTAACTTACTTTCATTTACAGAAATGTTTCAGGCTTTAATTTTTTTTATGTTAACCATATGAAGTATGCATTAAAGCTGATTGTTGAAACAGAAGAAATAAGAAATTCAGATGAAATTTTTTTCCAACACTTTTGTTATAAACAGTTGTTATAAACAACTTTTACTGGAAATTTGGAATTTTAAGTTTTATTTGAGGTTGATAGCTAAACTATTTACAGTAGACTCTCAACTATCCGACCTAATGTGGCGGTCGGCCGGGTCGGATAGCAAAAAAGTCGGATACACCGGAGCCGTAGGCATACCAGCCTCTGTAAGGTCAATGACCGCCACCCTATTGCGTTGAATGTACTTGTTGCTATTTGGATGCGTACGTCATATCAGTTTGTCCTTATAAATGACGTACAGTAATAAATGAATTAGAAAGAAATGAAATAAGAATTCGCAGCTACAGTATCTTTCACAAAACCTTTATTTGAAGGACGAAACAAAATGTGTAGTTAACAATAAGTTGAATGAGTTTTACTATGAGTTTTAATTTATACGAAAGCTTTCAACCAAATTAGTTGTTAATATAAATCAAATTATAATAACCTAAAACTACGTACTGTATAATGAAAGAACAAGTGAAACTTACATTGTCTAAGGTTTGAAAAAGTCTGTAATTGAGACCTGCTTCTTTCCTTGCATTAATTTCCTCGCCGCTATATCCTTCCACTTACGTAAACATATTGCTACGACAGCACAGAACAATGTACGCGTTTATCGAATATGCCAGAAGGATCTCGATGTAAGCGTGTGGTGTACGTGCTACTAGACGCATTTTGCGAGAATTTTCTCGACTGTGCCGGGCTTCGCTCAGGCGCTCGGACTGTGTCAAGGGCGTAGTAATTACGTAGTTCACGAGACATAAGATGCAGTTTGGAAGCTTCTGGTGTGTGAGCGTGACTATAAATACATCGGGTAGCGGCCTTAGTTTTTCAGTTCAATGCGAGATATTTGATAGTGCGGTTCGAGAGTATTAGTGCGATATATTTCCAGAGCGGTTCGAGTTATTACTGTGTACGTTCAAGTAGTTATTATTGAAGTGTTGCGTTTTATAATCAGACGGTATAATTGTAATAAAATTGAGTTTTAATATTTGTGGACATTTTATTGCGTGTGTACAATTTACATTTGACTTACTGTAGACTGTGTTGTTAATTATGAACTGTTTTACTGTAACAATTAAAGGTGTGATATATTATGTGACTTAATTGGTGTCTTGTACTTATTTTGTTTCCACTGTACCTACGACGATCGAGTAGACCGTCGTAACAATATGATGTCTGCTGGTGTTGCTTCTTCTTGCTGGCCAATGTATTCCACTGCCGTCTCGATTGCCTTCAGGCCTTCGGAGTGGGTTATACGATCGGAGAGTTCATCACCTTGTTCCTCTTCAATTGGCTGTTCATTTAATACCATCACTATAATATCTTCGTCTGCAATTTCTTCGATTTCGTCCTTTGCCAACCATTCTGTGATGTCTTCCAATGAAGCTTCCTCACATCCGGGAACTTTTTCTAACAGCGATACAAGCGCAGTGTTATCAGTTGCATTTTCCACATCACATTGCTGTTCTATCTCTTCCCACTTATCACTGGCTCTGTGATCCAGCAAAATTTTCCACGATCGCACAAGTGTTAAAGATGGAATTTCATCCCATGCCTCGGACACCCATCTGATGACGTCAAGCATGTCTACTGACTGTAGTGCCGTCGCAACTTCTGTATTATCAATTGTCGCGATGATATAGCTTAGTAGCCTACGTCGATATTTCTTTTTCAAAGCTTGGAGCACTCCCTGATCCATTGGCTGACATATAGATGTAACATTTGCAGGCAAGCACAAAGCTTTTATGTCTCCATCTTTTAATTGGTCATTTGCTGGATGTGAAGGAGCGTTATCCAAAACTAGGATTGCTTTCCTTGTTAAATTGTTTTCAGCTAAATGTTTTTCAACTTGTGGCACAAATTCCTGTTCAAACCAATTTTTGAAAATTTCTCCATTCATCCACACCTTTTTTTGATGGGTATAATGTAGGGGCAAAGAACTTAAATCTTTAAGATTTTTAAAAGCCCTAGGCTTGCGAGATTTTCCAATCAAGGTTAGTCTCAACTTGTGGTTTCCGGTTGCGTTACTACAAGCTAAAACTGTAACGCGGTCCTTGCTCTTCTTGAACAGTGGTGTGGCCTTTTCCTGTTTAGACGCTAGTGTTTTAGATGGCAACATACGGTAATTCAAACCCGTCTCATCACAGTTGTACACTTGTTCTCCGGAAATACCTTCCTTATCAAGCAGGTCAAAAAAGTGTTTTTTAAAGTCAGGGACAGCGTCTTTATTAGCAGACAATGCTTCACCACTAATCGTCATCTGACAAACACCAAAACGTTTCTTCCAGCGATCAAGCCACCCGTCACTGGCAGTAAACTCACCATCGTCTCCTTCGATCTGTTTTTTAAACTGAATCGCTTTTTCTTGGAGCAAGGGGCCTGAAACCGTCAATCCTTTCCCCCTCACATTTTCATACCACAGATATAAAGCCTCTTCAACTTCCACATGTTTTCCTTTTTGCATAGTTTTTCTAACTTTCACACCACTGCCACTTGCTTGCTTAGAACACCATTTTTCAGTCTCTGCGCGATTTCTTCGCCAATCACCCACAGTAGTTTTTCCAACTCCTAACTCCAGTGCAATTTTGTTTACCGACTCACCAGAATCCATTCTTTTTATTGCTTGCAGTTTTTCTTCCAAAGTTACTACCACTTTCTTTCGTTTGTCACCCATATTTCACTTAAAAATAAAAGCCACTAACAATACTGTATACACACTTTATAACAAATTAACAATCCACGAACGACTGAACCGCACGGACTGACTTCTGGATACAGACTGACTGATGCACCTGTTACACACTCAAGCAGGAACACGAAACTTTCCTGTCACAACATGAATCAATTGGCGTACTGTATTGGTAACTGGTGATTCACGCGTAAGCGCCTTCACCCGCGTGGCGGGATTGCTCACATGACGTTTGAAGGCGCTAGTAATCGGATTGGAAATACTGCATATGTACCGTACTCAAAATACTTTTTTTTTTATATTTTTTTAAGCGGGTCGGATAGGCCGGAGGTCGAATAGGCGGGAGTCGGATAGCCGAGAGTCTACTGTACATAAAAATTATGAATACAAGTAGTGTTGAGAAAATTAATGTTACTGTAGCATTTAACTTTAGTTAGTGAACTGACAATATACTCCATCACTTCAGTTCTATTTCTGGAATGGCAATTGACTATATCGGTGCTGATTCTGACTTAGTAACTGTGAACCTAGCACAACAAAAATCTACTATATGTCACATAATAAACTTTGACAGCACACAAATCATTGCATCCTCATATCTACTACATGTACCAGCTTCACGTATCCAGAATTTACCCCTAGTTACTATGCACTACAGTGTGATGCTTTGTTACATAATGCCAATGTATAGTGTTTCATAACACGGACTGCCTTGTGATCACAAAACATCACCATTAACTACTTGTCTAGTGCATATTGTAAAAGAACTTGTTTGCCGTTGTTAATAATGATTAAATTTATTATGATTTTAATTTAAAATTGAGTTGAGTTACAAACCGATTACAATGAATAATAAGTTATCATTTAAAACCGAACTCTTTTCTAAAAATAATTGCAGTAATAATTAATAAATACTGTTTTATTAGTAATGGTTGTTAAATATAGTGAATAAAGCGTTAATCGCTGGTCGACTGATGAATGTAGCCGTAGCGTCGATCTGGCAGCGGAACTCCTCTCCTAGGTTAATTGTCGTCAAAGTACGTAAAGTTAAGTCTCGTCTGGACAACATAAAATTTATAATAATATACTTTCACGTACCTGATCGTGATACTAGAAGTTCTGACGTTCACTTACAATAATTAATAAGCTGCCAAAAAGGTATTTAATACCAGCTTGCTTTACTGACAAGGTTATATCACTCCTTGTTTGATAAGGGCGCCACATGGGTTTATTTCGGGAAAATCCCCATGAAAAACCACTTAATGAAATTTAATACTTGATGAATTTTCTTTAAAAATTGTGCTAATGCGTATTGCTTTTACCGCAATTCAAATCTAACAAATCACAACCTCCATTCAGAGTTATTTTTGTATTCAAATTTAATTATTAATTCACTCTTTGAAATAAATAGAGTCAAGGTTTATGCTGATAACAAACGGGTTTTATTTTACCCTTGAAAATAAATTTAAACAATTACAAATATAATCGATACATTAATATAAAATTGCAATACGAACTAGCTCAGATAGAACAAATCAACTCTTATGGTTATTACCAGATTAACTTTTAATTATATATTATTTTATATCTCATGCGTAGACTCTTTTAAATACAAGAAAGAACTACTTTATGCCTATACAGACGTTAACGACAATATTTACTAATTCGGCCTCTTTTTTAGAATTCGTACCTATTTTTAGGTTAGCATTGGTCACGCTGACTTACTTATTAACAAATATTTTTATCACTTAAGACTAATACAAATCTTACGTGGGATTAACAAATCCGCTAAATAAATTTGATCACAGTGTATCAGATAGAAAGTTTTGTTGTTTTTGCGTCAGTACAATTTTGTGTTGAAGAATTACAAGTGCACACAGATTAATAAAATGAATTGTCACAATGTTTGAGATACTAATAAAACTCATTAAATCTATCAAAACACATAAATTACTTTGACCTACCTGTAGAGCTTCTATCCGGGCCAGGTTTCTCGTACGAACGTAAAATGTTAGCGTGATTTACAGGTCACTGAAATAAGTACCTTGATTCATTTTTTAATGAAGAGAATTACCTTTTACTTTAATTTTGAATCATTTACAATTTCTTTATACACTTTACCGCATCTGATATAATGGTGTGAGAACCTATTGCTTGGTTACATAATAAGCGTTCTTAATCTAACTTATACTACTGCTTACCTTATTTTATTTACTCACACACACACTCTCAAGACTGCCCAGCCTGCAATTTTGCACGCACACAGACACACACAAAATTTATTTAACCCTTAACATTTTTTATAATAATAAAATTTCCCCCACGCCGGCCACGCGGTCTTCGCGCACTCTCATTGTTCGGTCATACTTCTTTTTGGTGTCCGATAAAAGTCTCAGGATATGTTCCGCACTCTCACCTAACCGCGGTCAGACAGATCTTTGTTGTTCTAGCACTTTATTACTGGAAAAAATAAAAAAATTTGTAGAGAGCCTACTTGGCCCCGTGCCGGCCGACACGCATAGATTAACTGGAAAACGTCCTGTGCTGAGCGGGAGGAACTGTGTATTCACTGCCAACAGATTTTCGTCGCCGTTCAAGCTGAATTGCTGTGGTTTATTCACTCTATGCATGGCACATAATGTGTTTTTTGTGAGGTAACCGTGGACGATATTTGTCGCTGCTAGACTGATGTCACTAGCAGTAGGCGGGGTTTAACGATATTTCCTGTAGTTCGTCTTGCTGATATCACAAACTGTTCGTTCATGCGCCATTTTTTACCGCGCCGTTGGAGTTTCACGGCGTCACTACAGCGCCCCTGCTTGAGATGTTAAGTGCGCGCATCGTCACACATATACCGAGTTCTGAGAAAATTAGGGTGGTGCGAATTCCCTGCCGAGTTACACAATAGAAATTGCGCCTTGCCTTTGTTTCAACACTGTTTCTTGCCACGTGGTCAGTTATAATGGAAATAACGTTTACACAATATTTTTTGCAAAACCCCAAAAAATGAAATAAATAAAAATGCAAATACCCCATACTGTAATAAATGAATGACCCAATTTTGACACGTTACAATACCCCCTCAATGAGAATTCTGCTGTCCAAAACAGAAGAAATCTCATTGATAAACCCCTAAGAGGACCGGTGAGGAACTGGTGCCAATAACCCCCTTGTTCTTATACTTAATGGGTACACGACCCCCCTGGCTTAGCGACTATGGACGCATCTGAACGAGATCACTGGACTTCTCCGTAAGAGATCCCAACACCGAAAAATCGAACAGACAAGTACCACAGCACACCTCGCCGTCTAACATGCTACCCCCAAAAATCCTCAATCCTTGGCTCAGATTATGCCAGATCCTCCACCGATATGTTTCCCCTTGTATGCAAGCTGGGCTGCCTTTAGCAGATACTGGGCTCACATACACTCACCTTACATACTGACATTATATATCATAAAATTGAAAAAAATTTTAAAAAGTTCTTTAAATTACAACACGTTTTCAGATAAAATTGATTCATAAATTTTGTATAACGTCTAAATTATTCTCTTCATTGTTTTCTGTTTTTATTTAAAATAAGTTATTTTAAACATTTCTTATAATTAACACATCCTTAACCTAACATGTGATCACTTATATTCTAACAATACAAGTCACTACAATAAATCAATAAAAATCAACATGGTTAATACACAAACAATCAAATAATCAATACTTAAAATATTCATTAGCTGGCTGGCGAAAATCAAGATTTTTTTTTTTTTTTTTTTTATATATTTTCCAACAAATTTTAAAATTCAAAGAAAAAAATTTAAATTTATTAAAACGTTTCCTTGACATATAGAAATTATTTGAAATTTGTTGAAATTGATAAAAAAAAACAAAAGTTGAATTGACTTCCTTACTATTAACTTATATGACCTCACTGTCAGCTGATCGAAACTAGGTCAAGTCCACAACCTTGACTTACATACGTTAGGTACAATTTTCTATCTGAAAATACATTTGACATCTGTAATATCCTAACTTGAAACACAAAACATAATAAAATAAAATATTTAAAATAACAAAATATTATTATAAATCATGATTAAATTGACATTTAAATTATTCAAAATAAACAATTCTTAATTTTACATTATTTCCACATTCTATCAAAATTTTGTCACTGGTTGCAAAATTAAAATTTTTTATATTTTTATTATAAATCTCTTTCTTTATTTAACAATCTTACTCTCCATTACTGTGGGTGATTTAAATACTTATTTATTCTCGTTTACCGTACTACTTGATCTGTATACATATATAATCTTTCTCCCTTTGACTCTACTCTCTAACAACTGTAACTCACATGACACCCATCTCTATCAAAAACATCTACCCCATCAATCTCTAAACCCAACCTATCATTAAACTCAATTCGCCACCTTCTCTCTATATAAAAAAAAAATACTCTCTAACCCTTTGTACTTAGGATACGTGTTTCCCCCCCCAAAACTCAATTCCCTTATCTGGCCCCTGGATTCTACCTAAGGCGGCCCCGTCCCACTAAATCGGTCCCAATCCCATCCCAACTTATCATTATGTTGCGGACTCCTACATTACACTACCCCCTACTACAAAATTGCCATCCCCAAAAAATCTCAATCTTATTACCTCACTTCAAATACAACAAAACAACAACATTAATTATAAACATCAATATATCACTCAAAACTCTACATATATTCTCCACATAACTACTGTGTCAACATCAATACTTCTCAAAACTCTATAATATACATTAACTCAAAACAACATTACATTATCTTCATCTCTACTGTCTCTTTAACTTGACTTCAACTTGGACAGATCTACATGTCCCACCAAATATTCATCACCCAAAACTATCTTTTATTAGCTTTCACAAATTGTTACTTTATTTCTCACTTTATCAAGTTACTGTTCTCATTACTTTAAAATAGCATCTGTAATACCTTGAAACATTACATTAAATATTAATTACCTGGAACATTTACAACCAATATACCAGGGACATTTTATTGCTGATCAGCTGACCTTACTAACACAATGAAAACACATCTCAAAATTGAACAAATTACATGAAATATATATATTTATTTATTTATCATTACTTCTCACCTCATTGTTTCCCCTTTTTCTGATTCTGATCATTTATGTTGACCGCCTGCCAGACGGCTTAATTATCTACTTAGTTTCAAAATACACACATAATGAAAACACATATTTTTATCAATACCTATATCTAACGTACAACAATAAAATAATACATTTAAAAGCATGCAATGAACACCTTATATTGAATGTCTGAGCAGCTAGTTATTTAACAGAGCACAAGCGATTTTATTGGATCAAAATTTGAATTAGCAAAATTTTTTATGTTGTAAAATTTTAACTTCGTGACTCATCTGAGACACCTCCCAGCCACACACTCTATTGCAAATTATGGAGGACTGTATCGCCCTTTTGCTTCTGCAAAGACGGCATATTTTGGAGTAGTTTGACCTCTCCGTGTCTTTGCTTCGGCTGTTACATTTAAACGTCTGAATATCAACATATTCTTGGCTATAATTAAACGCCCTTAAACGGGTCTACCACCTGGCTTTGCTGCCCCCATGCGGGCAGAGTGGTAGCCGCTGTTCCATAGTACCTGGATTTCCCCTAAAGTTCACCCCCCATTTAATTTCTACTATAAATCAATTTCAAGTCAGCTATGGTCAAGGGACTTGATATGACCATAGCTAACCGCTAGCCAAATCCACGATTAGTGCTGGTAAGGCAGTAATCGCCCGAAAAGTCGGGGAAATCTAACTTCATTTCAGTGCCTGTTCCACTCATCATTATTATGTGCGACACGATCGTCTATCAGGGTGTAAATTGAATTTACACGAAAAAGGTGTGTCGCACATTTTCGCCATTTCGGCCTCCGATGGAGGTAACACTCTCTGTTACCCCCAACCCATTTCGCTATCTACAAGAGCACAGGCCACCCCCGCAATAGCAACTTAATAACTAACTAATTAAATTTGTATATACATTCTAATATAATATTTCCATCAATAATCATTTAACTCATTCATAACTTTCTACCATTGGACTTTCTTAAAATTTTCCAAAATTTATTATTAATAATTAGTATATATCATTTTTCATTTATTATTAAATTTTTTAATTATCATTTTTATTGAACACAATTATTTCAAATAATCTCACTATCGAATTAAAATCTTAGTTACACCTGTAAATATTTTTATTATACATGATTCATACTGTAAAAGTTCTATACTTACATTCCATTTAACATGGTATACACATAACATCTACCCCCTACACCCCAATACTTTCACCTCGCCTCTGAAACATTTCACAAATATCAGTTTACATCAAACAATTTAGCCATCTATTACCAAATTCCAAATCTCGTAAAATAAATTGAATTCATTTAAAGAATTTAATTAATTAGCATTTATATAATCACTCAAAATATTTAGAACATCTCCACTTATTTTGGTTAAATTCATTATTAAAATACAAATTCCAATACTATCACAATATTTACCATTAACCAATTCCTGTTTTCAAAATTAATTCTGATATTTATTAAATTGCAAAGTATTAATATTATTATAATCACTCACCTACATACATATATTGTTTAGCTGACCATCTACCATACACACACATAAATAAATGCACTACAATTATTTACAAACTTTAGTTATTAACTGTTCAGTTTTGCCGCACTTCATTGTCCAAATCTGCCGTGTCAGAACCATAAAACATAATGTTTATCACTGTCTTTTATTGTTTCATAGTTTAGCCTCCATCGTCATAGATAAGTCTTGGTTTTATACCACACTGTTCATTTTTATTGACAAACAAATGGTTACTTTGTGTGTCATAACTAGAACAACCAAATTCACTCATTTTACCAAAATGCTCATTAAACCAGTCCACGTTGGTTATTTTTGTTAAGTCTCCGTCATTAAATTCATTCACTATCGGGTTAATTACTTTTGTCACATCATTATAGTCATTATTATTCAAATATACTTTTAAACTTTCTTTCCATTCCTCATACTTTCTGTTCAAATTATACAATTCTGTTACATACCATTCTCTACTTACCTCTCTCTCTTCATAACACCACATCCTACTCTCACAATTATTCCGGACAGAGGGTACACAATTACTCAACAAAAATAAACACCTCAATTCATCTATCAATACGGGACTCTTGCCCTTCAACAACAACACTTGTGAACTCATTAAATCATCATAAACATTATAAACAATAAGGGGAAAATTTACCCCCTGTCCCCACTCTGCCACAACATTATTTTTCCACACTCTCTCTACTTCATCAGTACCCATTAACATTTCATTATCACTACATTCCACCAACTCATCAGTACTTTCATTCTTTATTTTTACCGTATCAGTCTCCGATACTAATTCTTCAAATACAGTACTATACTCAATATTATTATTCTCATCATTTTCAACATTATTGTTATCACTTGTTATCTTACTCTCTACTACTACGTTTGTACCCATATCATTATAATTATCCTCTGTTTTATATTCAAAATTTTCAGTTACCTTTTGTCTTTGTTTATCAAATTTTTCCACCACATTACTCTCTATTTTTCAATTTTATTATTCATACTATTCAATGAGTGACTCAACGTTTCTTTTAATTCATTTGTCAATTTGATAAAGTTACTCTCACATTTGATTTGTACTTTATTAATTTCAGTTCTGATTTCATCAAATTTTACGCTAATACTCTGCTGCAACTGAATATTCTGTTGTTCGAATTTGATATTTAAATTGTTATTCTGAACGTCAAAACGACGGTCAAATTTTCGTCACTAGAGTTAAAACGACTCTCAAATTTTTTGTCAATTGCATCAAACTTGTCATTCTGTATATCAAATTTTTTATTAAAATTACTGTTTTGCACGTCAAATTTTACGTTAATATCACTAGACATGGTTCTCATGAAATTAAATAGATCGTCCAATGACAACTCTTTTGCTTTACTTGTTAC
The DNA here is from genome assembly GCA_034769895.1 of Magicicada septendecula. Classification (NCBI taxonomy): domain Eukaryota; kingdom Metazoa; phylum Arthropoda; class Insecta; order Hemiptera; family Cicadidae; genus Magicicada; species Magicicada septendecula. The sequence goes on from CM068367.1 coordinate 1,130,424,115, forward strand.
AGGAGTAGATTCTGCTTGTGCTCCACTCATTATTACCGATTGTGTCAGATTATTCTCATCTATCAGGTTTGGAGTTGTCTCCAATCCTGAATCATTTATATTATTTGATTCATTGGAAATGCTTTCTTTGACCACCTTAGGGTCTGAATTAATTTCTCCCTCCCCCGTGATAGTTACATCACTCATACTAACTTTATTTCCGTCTTCCATTTTTCTTATTTATGATATTTCGTTCTATATAAAATTTCAATTTTAAATATTTCTGTATTATTCAGTATAATATAATTTAAGTATCGCTTAACTACATCTTAACATCATTTACATATAATTGGTTCTCATTTCTACTTAACCTCCAAATCACGCCAACATCCTATTTGTAGGTACGGTTTTTTACTTTATTTTTCTTTACTCATAAAAACTGTCCCTGTCGGCTGCGCCATTGAGATGCTATTCACTCATTAAATCTATCAAAACACATAAATTACTTTGACCTACCTGTAGAGCTTCTATCCAGGCCAGGTTTCTCGTACGAACGTAAAATGTTAGCATGATTTACAGGTCACTGAAATAAGTACCTTGATTCATTTTTTAATGAAGAGAATTACCTTTTACTTTAATTTTGAATCATTTACAATTTCTTTATACACTTTACCGCATCTGATATAATGGTGTGAGAACCTATTGCTTGGTTACATAATAAGCGTTCTTAATCTAACTTATACTACTGCTTACCTTATTTTATTTACTCACACACACACTCTCAAGACTGCCCAGCCTGCAATTTTGCACGCACACAGACACACACAAAATTTATTTAACCCTTAACATTTTTTATAATAATAAAATTTCCCCCACGCCGGCCACGCGGTCTTCGCGCACTCTCATTGTTCGGTCATACTTCTTTTTGGTGTCCGATGAAAGTCTCAGGATATGTTCCGCACTCTCACCTAACCGCGGTCAGACAGATCTTTGTTGTTCTAGCACTTTATTACTGGAAAAAATAAAAAAATTTGTAGAGAGCCTACTTGGCCCCGTGCCGGCCGACACGTATAGATTAACTGGAAAACGTCCTGTGCTGAGCGGGAGGAACTGTGTATTCACTGCCAACAGATTTTTGTCGCCGTTGTAACGTAACATAGTTGAGGTTCCCCAACGTTACATAAAAATTGGATGAAATATGGTCAAGGACCATACCCTGACTTAAGGTTGTTCAATAGGTCATGTGCTTGAGAAGTACCTCAAGTCAAAAGGAGGCAATGACTAATGTTAAATGTAAAAGAGCCAGACCAATGAATGATTGAATGTAATGAAATGTTTGTTTTGTACTGTGACATGTTAAGGTCTACAGAGTATTTATGTTGTATGTTGAATATGCTAAAAATGAAATGATGTTGTTTGATAATAATACTTCATCAATAATTATATTTATATTAGATTAGTCTTTATACAACCCAGTATAGTTACCAATGTTAGGCACTGTACTAAGTTTTCAGTATTGTATAAAGTTGAAAAATACTGTTGTTTTAATTAATGTTTATAAACTGGATCAGGAGTGTGACCAGTGTTTCAAGTCTAACAAGTAGTTCTGACAATTATATCATAATTAATAAAGGGTTCCAGAACCAGTTAATTAATATAAAAAAAAAAATAACCACCAGTAAATTAAAATTCATGTAATTAACCATGTAACCAATAATTAATTGTACAGTAGGTCAGGTAAAAAGAAAATTAAGTTAAAAAACCAAATAATGTTATAATGGTTGTAAGTGAATCTATAGGCCTAAATTCCATATTAGTGAAAGGAAATTAATACCTTTTTAGGAAACCCAGTCCAACGAAACTCTGGTAAAACATTTACTGTTTAGGAAGGAAGGTTAGGAGAGAATTTTAGGTGATTTAATATTAATACAAGCATGGAGTATTTTATTGGAAAGAAGTAGTAATATTCTATAATGCCGGCTCAAGGATATATAGAAATCGTGGTTGTTAAGGCAACTGAATTGCAGAAGTTGTTGATTTTGAATTAATTCGTTCTGATTGTTACAAGCTATTAGGTTGAGATGGACCGATATATTTAAAAAATATGAATAAATCTAAAGGAAATATGTATCCAAATTGAAAAACCCTTTTTATAAAACAATTATACTTTAATGCTAATGAATAATACAAATTAAATAACCATCCAAATTGTAAATGAATACAGTAAAAAAGAATTGAAAGCCTCTCACCTCATTCACTAAATAATTCCGCTGAATTCGGTATTAAACCAATTCATGCTATAAATCGAAGACCAGTAAAGAATTAAAGCCTGAATTAACGGAATTATTGGAAATACTAGAAGACTCGGTTTGGCGAAATAACCTTCATTGGCAGCAGAAGCTGAGATCCTAATTCCAGTTCACTGGGACCAAGATTTGTGAAGATCATAAAAGAAGAATAGAAGCCAGAAGATTTCCTGAGGGTTTACCAGTACACACCACCATCAATTTTATTGAAAACCAGAGCAGTTTCACTGGATGAAGACGAGATAAGCCGCATTTTGGCCACTGTTGACAAAACATCCACCGCCAGACGAAATTTTCGTCGGTTTGGTAAAAAAACAACTTATTTTCATTTCACTGTATTTAAAGTAAATAATTTTATTTTTGTAAATTGAACAACCTTACTTATGCATTTTACCTGGCCTTACTAATGGTTCAAAGAACTATACGAACCCTGGGATAAGAATTATTTGTTATTATTTTCAAGTGTATATGTTTTTAGAATTTGAGTAATTAATAATCGATATATGTCTGGATGATCGATTGGATCGTATTATTGTTTTTTGAGACAACGTAACCTGTTAATTAATAGAGAAAATAAATAAAGTACATTTATTGTATGAGATAACGTTTAAGTTATTGCAGAATAAATACTATATGTGGTGGGTGGAATAAGTTACAAAAAGATTGATACAAACATAACGAATAACTAACCTATAAGTACACTTATTACTAGTAACAGCGCTCAAAGTTTGCAGCTGGTGGGACGGAAGATTGCTGAACTAGCTTGTGTTTAATACTAAATTTGAATGAAATTTTCCACCATCGAGTGACTAGGGTTGACACAAATACCCCTTACATTCCGTTAATACTCTATACATATCGCTAATATTATGCAAACATTGAAAACTAAGTTAAGCCTATCGAGTAGTATGATTATAAATTCAAGGAACATAATTATAATTTTGTTTGATTAATAATTTATTTTCCGAAGGTTCCATCGGTCACAACCGAAAGATATATTAATTAATAACATATTAATTAAACCAGGTAACAACATTTTAATTGTTACGAATTGCCACCTGCAACGTATTACTTGGCGTTTGATACACAGGAGTCTCTTATAATTAATTACACCCATAGACAAGATTTCTTTACAATTTGACGTTTCCAGCGTGCAGCATATAATATAACATACGTCCTCACATAATTAACAAGTAGTTCTTTACTAAATTGGCCAGCCCAACAGTGAGGTTATAAGGAGAGGTATATCTAGGAATCTTTACAAAATTGGCGCTCAACGAGTGGGCTTTAGTTAAGTAAAAAATCATATTAGTTGTTACTTAACTTGAGCAGGCAACCATTAGAGGCACAGAAATGCATAATACCAGAGGCAAATCGAAGAAGAGGGCAGAAGAAAAGGAGATTGAAGAAGGTGGACAGGAACAAGAAATAGAATTAGTTACGGACAGTGAAATGGACCAACAGACAGGTGATACAGAAGAAACAGAAGAAGATAGGAGGGAAGAAGAAACAGAGGCAGGTACAGATATTGAAATGGAACAACAGGCGGGCGATAAGGAGGAAGCCAGAGGAGGCCTAGATTTACAAAAATTATGGGAATTAATTAAAGAAGATAATAGACAAACTAATGAAAAAATAGACAGTATTAAGGAAAGTACTAGTGAACTTTTAAGGCAAACCATAAATGAAAATAATGAACGATTGAAGGCCGATTTTAGACAAATCAATGAAAAGCTGGAAAATAAAATAGACAGTATTAATGAAAACTCAAAAAAACAAAACGAAATTCTGAGCGAGAATTTAGTCAAACAAATGAATGAAAAGTTTGACAGGAATGACGAGAGTTTGAGACAGATTCAGGACGATAACAAACTAATGAACGAGAAACTTGAGGAAAACAATAAGCGAATGAAAGCAGATCTTGAGAAAATCAATGAGGATAATCTAATACGAATCGATGAGAGAATTGAGCATTCTAACAAGGAAATAAGGGAAAATGTTGATAAACAGAATGAAGTGTTAAGACAAGCTCTCAATAAGAAAATCGAGGACGCTAGTGAGGCAATCAGCCAGAAGGTAGGTAAGAACGACGGCGAAAGAAAACAGGAGATAGCGGAAACAAATAGAAAACTGAGAGCGACCAATGAAGCTATTACACGAAATAGAGCTGAACTAGAGGTCAAGCTAGGCCATATAGAAGAAGAAAACCGAATTCAAGTGGAATCAATACGAGCAGATTGCGGAAACCAGCATCGAAATTTAGATACGGTCATGAACGAAGTACAGGAGCAAGGACAACGTAACCAGGATAGAATCGAGAACCTACAACTGTCAGTTGACAACCGATCGATCACTGTTCCATATACACAACATATAGACGACCGGGAGACCATCAACTTTAAGTCATACAGGAGAAACCCAATGGAATTCTTGGAACGGGTCGGCGAACAAATAATGAGAACTGGTGAAAACAGGTGGCCAATAATTCGTCGTTACTTAGACGAACATTTCAAAGAAACTTATGATAACTGGTGGACAGCCACCAGGCACGACATCCGAAGCTATGAAGAATTTAAAATAGCTTTTAAAGCCAGGTACTGGTCAGACGCCACTCAGAACGTAGTAAGGGAGAGCATCAGCTATGGAAGGTATGACGCCAGCAGGGGAACAACACTTACTGCCTACTTCCTGGGAAAAGTATGTTTGGCAAGACACCTTGAACCAAAAATCCCGGAGGAAATTCTCGTCACCAGGTTAGCATACCACTATGATAATGGTATATCAATAGCACGATCGGGTGGACAGATAAAAACTATACAGGCCATGTCAACGCTATTGGAAGAGCACGAGCATGAGGTACATTATCGAAGGAGTCGGCAGAGAAACGACCGGTACGGGAGCAGGGATTTCCCAGACTACAACAATAGAAACAATAACCATAACAGTCATGAGACGAATAACCGGACGAACTATAATGGCAGGCCAGGTAATTATGGTAATGAGGCGTACCAACGGCAAAATAACAACAACAGCCCAAGGAACAACGGAAACAATTACGGGAATAGACAGAGTATTCCGCACAACCAATATAACCAGTCGTATAACCCAAGTTACCAGAATCAGAACACAAACAACCGAAATTATGATAACAGCAACCGTAACCCGAACAACCAAAACCAAAACTACAGGAGAGTTAATTATGTGGGGGCGTACGATAACTATAACGGGAGGACATACTACCAAGGACGTCGGAGTTTTAATAGGGACACCGACTGGAACCAGTACAATAATAACGATAGAAGAGATACTAGAACTAATGGAGGCAGAAGTCGGAGTCAGGAGGACTACCGCCGGATTAATTACGAAGAAGACCATCAACGGCCGGAACCCAGGTCAACGGAAAATGAAATAAATCAAACGAACCAAACCGGCAGAGGAGACGAAGAATCCGAGCCGATTTTAAACCCCACACGGCAGTGAAAACACCAGCAGGACCCTCACTGAACCACTCTATCGGGTTTAACGACATAAGAAATCACAGTAAAAATAATAAGTGTATCACAATAATTTGTAGTAACTACTTGAAAAATTTAAGGGACGAGTTGTTGGAAGAAGAAGACGGAAATCCAAGAAAAAACAGTAACGAAATAATTTACATAACGGTAGAGATCAACAGTGTACAAACCAAAATTATGATAGACACTGGGGCTAACGTGTCGCTAATCGACGTGATAGAACTAAACAAAATACTTGAAGAAGGGAAGAAGCACATACTCACAACATTGTACTGATAGGAGCGACGGGATGCCAAAATAGAACGGTCCGGAAACAAGCAAGGTTGGAATTAACGAGTAACAATAAAACAATCCCAATGACTTTTCTAGTAGCCAGTGGCTTACCATTTAACATGTTAATCGGTTGTGACATGCTGAAACAATATTCAGCTATCATTGACATGAACAGGTCAAAATTATTGTTAAAAATCAATCAAACAGAATGGACGGCTGACTTAGTTAATAGCGACAGCACGACCCCAACCCGAGTAACATATCATATACAAAGAAATTTAGATCAACAAGAACAATCACAAAGTAATAATATCTTTTACGAGTTGGACGATGAGCAATTGTGGCATGACAAAATTAACGAGATCCGTAATTTTAAATGTGGAATAACTGACGTGCAAAGGGAACAGTTAATTGAAGTGTACAATAGATATCGCCATGTATTTCCAAATATACCAGGCAAGGTAAGAGATTACCAGTGCAAAATAGAGTTTCGAGAACCCGTAAATTTCAACAAAAAATCATATCCAGTCGCTTACTCACTGAAGGAAGCTGTGAGGGCAGAAATTGATAGATTAATAGACAAGGACATCATTGAACCCAGTTACTCCCCGTATACCAGCCCTATCCTCGCTGTCCCGAAGAAAAGTGGCCAAGTAAGAATTTGCTTAGACGCAAGGGAAATCAATAAAGTAATAGTGAATGACCAAACATCCCCGGGGGAAATCGAGGAAATACTTAAAAAGTTTCATGGGATCAAGTACATCAGCACGTGGGATACCGTCTGTGGATATTGGCAAGTCGAACTCCATCCAGAGAGCCGCAAATACATGGCATTCATTTTCGAAGGCCGTAATTATCAGTTTAAACGGTTGCCATTTGGACTGGTTAATTCAGTAGCCTTGTTTGTAAAAATCATGGACCAAATCCTCGGACAGGAAACACTCCAGTATACAACAGTCTATGTGGACGATATTTTGATAACTTCGACCAATTGGAATGACCATTGCCAACGAGTAGAGCAAGTGCTAGAAAGGCTGTCGGAGAACCATATTACATTAAAGCTGGAGAAATCAAAATTGATAGCGAATGAAGTGAAATTTTTAGGGTTTAACTTGTCGGAGCAGGGGATCACCCCATCCCAAGAAAAAATTGAGTCAATTCAAAAATTCCCAAAACCAAGGAACAGGAAGCAGCTCCAATCGTTCCTCGGCATATGTAATTATTATCGTAAATTTCAAGAACATTATTCGGAACTAACATCAAGATTTGTACGCCAATTATCATCCAAGGACAAGTGGACGTGGGGAGAAGAGCAAGATGCCACGCTTGAACTAATTAAAACTAAATTTTTGGAGTCAGTGATGTTGCACCACCCCAATTTCAATAAACAATTTTTTATGAATTGTGACGCCAGTGATGTCAGTTTGGGATCTGTTCTTTATCAGGAGGATGATGAAGGAAATCATCAAGTGATCAGTTTCGCTAGTCGAGTCCTGAATAGTTGTGAAAAAAACTATAATGTAACAGAGAAAGAGCTCTTGAGTGTTGTATTTTCCTGTAACAAGTTCAGGACCTACATTTTAGGATACAAGACGACCGTCAGAACTGATCACAAGTCAATTTCATTTTTAAAAAGTTGTAAGTTGAATCATGGAAGATTGACCAGGTGGAGCCTGACACTACAAGAGTATAACCTAAATTGGGAATACATTCCTGGAAAAGGGAACGTCATTGCAGATACATTATCACGAATCAATATCAGAGACCAGACGTTTGAGGGGGAAAAAGAAACCATAATCAAACTATACCATATCATCAGTAATAGATCTGATCTGGCTAATATAATAACAGAACTCGAACAACGGCAGAAACAGGACCCCAGATTGAGCAAAATTTTTAACAGACTTGGAGAACAAGACGACCGCATAACACAATTCTACTGCGAACACCAACAAATACTATTCATTAAGACACATTACAAACTGAACACATGGAAAATTGTTATACCACAAACTATAGAAAAGGACCTCATAATGGATTACCATGTCAGGTATGGCCACATGGGGGCATTGAAGGTAGTCAAAGCACTCCAGGAACACGTATACATCAGGGATGCCAACAGAAAGGTGCGAAACCAGATTAAACATTGCCACATATGCCAGCTCGTAAAAGTTAACAATCATAAGAAAGAAGGCACAATGATGCCAATAACATCATCAAATAGATTGGAGAAAGTATTTGTCGATATTTGCGGCCCATTCCCGCGAAGTGGAGGGAGGCACCAGTATAAATATTTTATAATCCTATTCGACCATTATACCAGATTCATGAAACTATACCCGATCAACCGGGCGACGACACAAAAGATATTAAACATTATTTGTCAAAATTATATCAGTGAGGTGGAGCTCCGAAATCCATTATTACTGACCACGGAACACAATTTAAGGGGAGCAGGTGGAAAGACACTCTACGGGAGAAGGGAATCAAGACGTATAAAACATCTGTATACCACCCGAGCAGCAACCCGGCCGAACGAGTATTAAGGGAAGTAGGGAGGATCCTACGCACGTATTGCTTTAACCAACAGAGAAAGTGGGCCGAGTACCTACCAGCTGCAGAAGATTTCATAAACTTATCACACCATCAATTTATCGAAATGACCCCCTATACAGCAATGTTCCAGAGACCACCACCCAGAGAGATAGCGGAATTAATACAATTCCCTAGCGGGGATGAATATAAATTTAACAGTGTAAGATTTTATGAGAATATACTAGAACGAACCGAGAGAACGAGAAGAAAATATCAGCAATTCCAACCAAAACCGGAGCAATACTTAGTGGGAGACAAGATACTGTTGAAGAATCGAGAATTGCCCAGCAGAATGGAAGGCTTCGCTAAGAAGTTGTTACTACTGTACACTGGACCGTATACTGTAAGCAAAGATAACAGAAATAATACTTACGAAATATTGGATCCTCATACACTAAAGAAGAAGGGTACATACAACCAATCCTCAATTAAGCGATACTATGAAATGGTAGATAACAAAATAAATACAACAATGATAACTAGGACAGAAAAAATATGAAAAAAAATGTATATAAACTTTATATAGACAAGATGATTTAATAAAAAACCCAAAATTCTAAAGAAACTGTAAGAACAACTTACTCAATAATTATTCAGAAACAGTATAATTTAAAATAAAGAGGATAAATACCCCAAAATTCAAAAAAAAAAATGAAGTAAGATCAACTTACAAACAAGTATCTAAGAAAACAATTTATGAGGTATATAAGAAAGAGAATTTTGAAGATAAAAAAAACAACCAAATTCGAAAAAATAAGTAAGAACACCTTACTATACAATTTAGAAGAAATTGCTTTAAACTAATATGAAAGAAAAAAAAAATAACACTGATTCAAACTAATAAAAATCATCAAAACCAAAAAACAAAATGAGTTTATCTGATGTAATATAATAGTGAGAAATGTAATTTAGAATGTAAAAGGAATAATAATGATTGTGCCAGAAGAATATAACTACATGATGTAATGTATAGTACTAACCAAAATCTCATAACCAGCTGTATTGATCATAAAGGAATATGAGCCAATGAAGATAAGAGAATGAAGAAGCCAAAATGGAACCGTCAAAAGGATCACAAGAAAAGAAAAAAAAAACAAATGGTTAAGAATTATCCGTAAAAAACCAATTAATAAATGTCAATAAAATAGCCAAGTATTGGAGAGGAAAAGTGTATAATAGAAGGAAGAATTAATATGAAGAAATAATATGATCTGAGTTAAAGTACAGTGAATAATCCCTAGAGTATGATTATTATTTATTATTTTATTGAAGGTCACATGATGACTACCTTACGAGGTTTATTAATGAAGATTGACTGTAGAATATTCCAGCAATCATTTGACTGGGCAGAGATGATGTTCCTCTGATCCCAGAAAGTATGTAACGGACGACGGTAATTGGTTAGCCGATAGAGCACCACCGATTCGATTCCAGTTATAATGTTAGGGAGGTTTAGGAAAATTAAATATTAGAGGGAAAACTCACAAATAAATATAGAGAATTAAATAAAACCAGATCCAAAATGTATAATTAATAAAGAATGTCACAAGAATGATTATAGAAATAAGATTTAAACTTGGGAAATAATTGATTTTAAGAAGGAACGAAGAAATGATAATAATATAACGGATAATTCTGAAATATAAAAGTACTATAAATAGGAAACCAATTGGCCAGATACAAGTTATGCGTTTATTTCTTGCTAAACTTTGTTTATACCAAAATAAACTTATTTTGAAGGGGGGGTGTTATGTAACGTAACATAGTTGAGGTTCCCCAACGTTACATAAAAATTGGATGAAATATGGTCAAGGACCATACCCTGACTTAAGGTTGTTCAATAGGTCATGTGCTTGAGAAGTACAAGTCAAAAGGAGGCAATGACTAATGTTAAATGTAAAAGAGCCAGACCAATGAATGATTGAATGTAATGAAATGTTTGTTTTGTACTGTGACATGTTAAGGTCTACAGAGTATTTATGTTGTATGTTGAATATGCTAAAAATGAAATGATGTTGTTTGATAATAATACTTCATCAATAATTATATTTATATTAGATTAGTCTTTATACAACCCAGTATAGTTACCAATGTTAGGCACTGTACTAAGTTTTCAGTATTGTATAAAGTTGAAAAATACTGTTGTTTTAATTAATGTTTATAAACTGGATCAGGAGTGTGACCAGTGTTTCAAGTCTAACAAGTAGTTCTGACAATTATATCATAATTAATAAAGGGTTCCAGAACCAGTTAATTAATATAAAAAAAAAAATAACCACCAGTAAATTAAAATTCATGTAATTAACCATGTAACCAATAATTAATTGTACAGTAGGTCAGGTAAAAAGAAAATTAAGTTAAAAAACCAAATAATGTTATAATGGTTGTAAGTGAATCTATAGGCCTAAATTCCATATTAGTGAAAGGAAATTAATACCTTTTTAGGAAACCCAGTCCAACGAAACTCTGGTAAAACATTTACTGTTTAGGAAGGAAGGTTAGGAGAGAATTTTAGGTGATTTAATATTAATACAAGCATGGAGTATTTTATTGGAAAGAAGTAGTAATATTCTATAATGCCGGCTCAAGGATATATAGAAAACGTGGTTGTTAAGGCAACTGAATTGCAGAAGTTGTTGATTTTGAATTAATTCGTTCTGATTGTTACAAGCTATTAGGTTGAGATGGACCGATATATTTAAAAAATATGAATAAATCTAAAGGAAATATGTATCCAAATTGAAAAACCCTTTTTATAAAACAATTATACTTTAATGCTAATGAATAATACAAATTAAATAACCATCCAAATTGTAAATGAATACAGTAAAAAAGAATTGAAAGCCTCTCACCTCATTCACTAAATAATTCCGCTGAATTCGGTATTAAACCAATTCATGCTATAAATCGAAGACCAGTAAAGAATTAAAGCCTGAATTAACGGAATTATTGGAAATACTAGAAGACTCGGTTTGGCGAAATAACCTTCATTGGCAGCAGAAGCTGAGATCCTAATTCCAGTTCACTGGGACCAAGAATTGTGAAGATCGTAAAAGAAGAATAGAAGCCAGAAGATTTCCTGAGGGTTTACCAGTACACACCACCATCAATTTTATTGAAAACCAGAGCAGTTTCACTGGATGAAGACGAGATAAGCCGCATTTTGGCCACTGTTGACAAAATGTCCACCGCCAGACGAAATTTTCGTCGGTTTGATAAAAAAACAACTTATTTTCATTTCACTGTATTTAAAGTAAATAATTTTATTTTTGTAAATTGAACAACCTTACTTATGCATTTTACCTGGCCTTACTAATGGTTCAAAGAACTATACGGACCCTGGGATAAGAATTATTTGTTATTATTTTCAAGTGTATATGTTTTTAGAATTTGAGTAATTAATAATCGATATATGTCTGGATGATCGATTGGATCGTATTATTGTTTTTTGAGACAACGTAACCTGTTAATTAATAGAGAAAATAAATAAAGTACATTTATTGTATGAGATAACGTTTAAGTTATTGCAGAATAAATACTATATGTGGTGGGTGGAATAAGTTACAAAAAGATTGATACAAACATAACGAATAACTAACCTATAAGTACACTTATTACTAGTAACAGCGCTCAAAGTTTGCAGCTGGTGGGACGGAAGATTGCTGAACTAGCTTGTGTTTAATACTAAATTTGAATGAAATTTTCCACCATCGAGTGACTAGGGTTGACACAAATACCCCTTACATTCCGTTAATACTCTATACATATCGCTAATATTACGCAAACATTGAAAACTAAGTTAAGCCTATCGAGTAGTATGATTATAAATTCAAGGAACATAATTATAATTTTGTTTGATTAATAATTTATTTTCCGAAGGTTCCATCGGTCACAACCGAAAGATATATTAATTAATAACATATTAATTAAACCAGGTAACAACATTTTAATTGTTACGAATTGCCACCTGCAACGTATTACTTGGCGTTTGATACACAGGAGTCTCTTATAATTAATTACACCCATAGACAAGATTTCTTTACAATTTGACGTTTCCAGCGTGCAGCATATAATATAACATACGTCCTCACATAATTAACAAGTAGTTCTTTACTAAATTGGCCAGCCCAACAGTGAGGTTATAAGGAAAGGTATATCTAGAGTTCTTTACACCGTTCAAGCTGAATTGCTGTGGTTTATTCACTCTATGCATGGCACATAATGTGTTTTTTGTGAGGTAACCGTGGACAATATTTGTCGCTGCTAGACTGATGTCACTAGCAGTAGGCGGGGCTTAACGATATTTCCTGTAGTTCGTCTTGCTGATATCACAAACTGTTCGTTCATGCGCCATTTTTTACCGCGCCGTTGGAGTTTCACGGCGTCACTACAGCGCCCCTGCTTGAGATGTTAAGTGCGCGCATCGTCACACATATACCGAGTTCTGAGAAAATTAGGGTGGTGCGAATTCCCTGCCGAGTTACACAATAGAAATTGCGCCTTGCCTTTGTTTCAACACTGTTTCTTGCCACGTGGTCAGTTATAATGGAAATAACGTTTACACAATATTTTTTGCAAAACCCCAAAAAATGAAATAAATAAAAATGCAAATACCCCATACTGTAATAAATGAATGACCCAATTTTGACACGTTACATGTTACCTTTTTTTATTTTAATCTTATAGATTAAAATTTATTTTAAACACTCCAGTGGTCGGATTATAGTGACCCTGGTAAATTACACTTCACACGAACTAAGAACGGAGAGTAATAGCCCTCTTCTAACTAAATTCGGACTAAGTTAAATACTGGTTATTAATCTTTCTCTCGTTCTAAATATCGCACACAAAATGAAAATATTTACTTCACATCGATGCACTTCCTGTTAATAAATTGTTGTGTAGTTATCTGACTTGAAGAAACGGTTAACGGGATTCACTATTTACATTATACGTTAAGTTATGAAAATTTTGTGGTGACGAGCGACACCTTCTCGCTCGAGATGATGACTGTAAAGTGTAACGAATTCGCTCTGTTTTTGATTATATACCCCCTTGCTTCACGGGGCTTAGGCGATGAGATCGTTTAATAAGCTATTTTTTTATTGGCTCTGACAGCCGTTACAAAAATGACGCATTGTTTTCCAACCGTCGTTTGGCGAACATGATTGACAGTTGAGTGTGTTGTTAGTGTTACTCAACAAATTTTTCACTTTATAATAACAAATGATGCTAACGCACACTACGCACTTATTATAGTTGCAATCGCGAGTTTATTACTATCAAATTAAAGAATAGTTCATGAGCTTTAATTTGATATGACTTAACACTGGTTTTAATCGCATTTTCTTTTACACTGCTAATAAATAATGTTCAGAAACATGGTTTCTCACTGTCTTCTGCTAGCGAAGCCAAATACAATTATTACCTATCTATTTATATTTAGTGTTTCACATCGCGTTTTCTTTTAAACGTCTTTGTCGGGACACTAACACATTTGTCATTATCCTTAATAGCTATTTATTGCTATACAATTATTAAATCTTAGCTTAACTATGGTGATACATTATTATTAAGAATCCTTATTTTCTAATTACATTTTGTTAGGCCTACTCAACTTAATGTTACTCATTAATAATTGAGTGGTGATATTCACTATTACATTTATTTATAATGATTGTTCAGTAAACTTGATGTACATTAGGAGTCCTTTTTCCTTACTAATTTACTGACAAACGTTTGTTGAGACATAGTCTAGGCATACCTTTAGCATCGGTTTATGCCTGAATAGTTGTCACTATTTACATTGTGTATAATGAGGAAATTACTTATTCATATAAGGTTTCCTTTTATAAGTATTCTTACTTCTTAATATTACATTTGGGGTTTGCAATGCTAGTTTTAACTTTACATTGTTGCCATAGCTAGTCTTAGTCCTAGGCATTGTTATTTACTGGTCATGGTTCATTTATTTTCAGCCAAATGCTGTTGCTGATATTATATTATTCTCGTCATTCTTTAATTAATTTTATAAACATGTGACTTTACATTTATGTCATTGACTGGCTTGTTTGACAGCTTATAGTGAACTTGGCTTGTCCATTAGTTAGAGTCAGTCATAGTATTTGTTGTAGTGTCATGCAGTGTATTCCTTACTGCTTCTTGTGGTCCTTCTTCTTTCTTCTTCGTTGGTCCTTCTCTTCTTTGCTACTTTCATCATAAATTATTCACTTATATTATTTCCGTGTACTTATTTATTCTTTTGGTACACGTCTAGGTTATGTAACATTTTGTGGTGTTACATATTACTGTTTTTTTTGGAGCACCAGTGTGTATCAGTTTGGTGATACCATTATATGAGCCCTGACAATGATGTTCGCGAGCTCGCCATCATTTAGTGCTGAGGGCAGCACTATACAAGCAGCTCTGTAAGATTTCATGATCTTGGAATTTCAGTGTCTCACAGCAGTGTTCGTGTTGACATGTGGCAGATTTGTGCTGAGTGGTGTGCATTATTGTTTGTGCTTGAGTGTGTTCACTGTCTTACAAATATCCGATGTGGAATTAGAGCAACAAACAAACATCAAATTTCTGGTGAAACTGGGCAAGAGTGGGCATGAAGTATGGGAAATGTCAGTGTAGGTGTATGGCGAGAATGCCATGAAGAAAACAGTGGTGTTCAAATGGATTAAATGGTTTTTTGAGAGGAGGGAACAAGTGACTGATGAAGAAATGGTAGGGCGGCCAGTAACGAGCTGAACAGACAAAAACATTACCAAAATTCGTCAAATTGTGGGTGCAAATCAGCGACTGACCGTGAGATTCACAGCAGACCAAGTGAACATTGATAGGGAAACTGTGCGGAAAGTTTTAACTGAAGACCTTGGCATGCACAAGGTGTGTGCCAAAATGGTCCCAAAGAAACTGACCGATGAACAAAAGGAAAGGAGGGTTGAACAGACCTGTTGGAGACAAAATGATGTATTGGGCCAAATAATCACAGGTGATGAAACCTGGGTCTTCGTGTATAACTCTGAAACAAAGTGCCAAATGGAAGTCACCTGATTCTCCACAACCAAAAAAGTTCCATAAATCAAAATCAAAACGTTGATAACCTTTTTAGATATCTAAGGGATTGTTCACTATGAATTTGTACCACCAGGACAAAGAGTTAACCAAGTATACTATTTGGGAGTTCTGCAAAGATTGCATGAAAAAGAGAGACGCAAATGGCCAGAAATTTTTGCCAACAACTCAACTCATTGTGTATCACGACAATGCATGTGCACACACTGCACTGTCTACAGAAGTTTTTGGCCAGGAAACAAATAACTTTGGTAGACCACCCACCATACTCACCTGACCTTGCCCCCAGTGACTTCTTTTTTACCCAAAGATCAAAGAAGTTTTGAAAGGAAGACATTTTGATGACATTGAGGACATTAAGGCTAATATGACGGCAGCTCTGAAGGCCATTCCAGAAAAAGAGTTCCAAAATTGCTTCAAAGGGTGGGGTAGGCACTGGCATCGGTGTATAGTTTCCCAAGGGGAGTACTTTGAAGGTGGCCACAGAGGTATTCAGCAATAAAGTATGTAGCATATTTTCTAGGATAAGTTTGCGAACTTAATTGTCAGAGCTCGTATATCGCTCTATTGAAATTGTCAATCTAGAGGCTGTCCATCCAGCATTTGCACTAGTCATTCCTTCTTTTGGGTAGCAAGTTTAGTGACATGAACTTGTCAGTTCATAAGTTGTGTCTTGGTTTACTCATGCTTGGTTCTAAGGTAAACTAAATCTCTATGTGCATAGTCCAATTTCATTGCATATAGTCATTACATTAAATAACATACAAGTATTGTTACATAACATCTTATCCTCTTTGAAAAAGTAAGTGTTACTAGTTTGACATTTCATTTGTAGCATAACACCATGGAATATTATGTTATTAAAACAAATATATTTCTTTCCTAGTCTTCCACTTCTTGTACTAACCTTCTCAGATACCTTTGCTTCACATGTTGGAATTGGATCTTGGCTTACTGGTGATGTTATTTTAGATTCCATTTGAACATCATGTTTTCTCTCTTGAACAAAGTCTTCTAAATACAGATGGGGTGTTGGAGTAAAATATATTCTATTTCATCTAAAATTCTTTCCTTGCATAGTGTGACAGTTTTACCTAGTAATCTGTCCATTACATCAACTGAAGTTATTGATCCATACTTTTCTTAAGTCTTTAACAAATATATGGTAACCTGTTTTCAAACCCTAATGTTCTAGCTGGGTGCCTTCAGTTAAAATACAACTTTCACTTAATCTTTTCCAACCACCAGAAGTGTTGATTTGTGAATCTTAAGACCTTTGTTCATCCACAAACAATTTATCATTATCTTTGTGAACAATTCTACCAGTTTTTTTGATTAAGTGTACTTCATGTTTGTTATTAGACAAATAAAGTTGTCTGCATTGAGAAATTCTTTAAACTTTGCAGATGCAAAATAAGTGCTATTGGCTGAACAAAATATTTAGGGAACACCATGTTGTGCAAAATAATGGTAGGTCTAATCAAATTAGAGAGTGATAAGATTTAAATAATTAACAGTCATCTTGTACGTCAGATATCTTTCACTTTCATTTTCAACAATGTCAGCACCAACTACTTTGGGAGGGCCTTTTGGTACTCAGTTAGACAATGAGGTACTGTTAGTTTTTACCTATTCACTAAGTACTCAGAACATAATTCAACTATCTTCTTAATATGGAGAGTTATTCCTGCGTGCCAAGACACTGATCAAGACACTTTACCACTCCAAGAGATCCAATTAATATGAAACAAAGTCTCTGTTGCTCACATTTGGGAATGAAAAACTGACACACTTCTAACAGCAGGCCATTGTGTTGAACTAATTACCTTGTTCTTTGAAAATTCTGTATGTTCCTTCCAGATCAATCATCACTCTCTATACAGCGTTTTAAAAACCTTCCAACAGTAATAGTTCTCTTGTAATTTTCATGTCTTCTTCAATCATTGGTCTGGAGAGTAATTGAATTATGATGATGGTCACACTTAATAACACCTCATCCAAAACATCTGGATATTCGCCTCCAGAGGCATTCGAGGTCTCTCTTAAAAGTGCATCTGCTAATGTCTTTACAGAAACACAAACAGTATCATAATTGAATCTTCCAAGTCTCTTTTGAAGCATTTGAGTCTTGCAGTTTGATCATTGGGAGGCTTGTCAACAGTTGTACCAAAGATTTATGATCTGTCCATAAAGAGAATTATTGCATAAAACTAACTGGTAAAATTTTCGTATTGTAACGGGACAAAATTTGGGTAACAATGTTTATATACCAATTTAAATTATTTTATTGTAATGAAGCAAATCTGATTAAAACTGTAGAAGTAAAGTTCAGTATGCGATTTCCATATAAGGTCAAGATGTAGCGAGTTCTATTTTTAACCAGTGAATCACACCAAAGGCACGTTGTTGACGACAAAACCATCAAAGTATGTGGGCAGCTAGTTGAAGTGGTGATACAAAGTTAAAATGGAAATTTCAGTGACCAGGACGGGACGTGAGTAGAAATCTGCCGAGAACCAGTTACAAAGGCATTGTGATGTACTAATCGATCACATTTATTATTATTACAACCAAATTTCAAATTAACTCTTACTTACCGGCACGATAGCTTCAACAAGGTCACAGGGTTCGATCACATGTAGCTGGATACAAACATGGTCTATGGGTTACGCAAAGCACTGACACAACTCATATGTGAAGAGAATTAATATTTATTATTATTTACTCTTGAATTATTGTAAACTCATGAAGATTCATTTGGATACATATTTTCAAAGTTGTGCAACACTAGCATAATCACACTTATTAACTACAGCTTACCTTGTTGTATATTACACAAAACACAATTATCAACACAAACACAAACGGAAACAGCCCAGCTTTGCCATTCCACATTCATTCATACTTGAAAGAAACAAAGAACCCCTTAACACATTTTTCTATAATAATGCCCCCACGTCGACCACGCGGTCATAGCGCCCGTACTAAGTCCTCGTTCAGGTGTCCGAAAAAGAAACGAAACTATTAATTCATTTAGGCTTACTCATTACTGTTGTTATTTCACTTGTGCACTGTTGATTAATGTTCCACATTTTAACTTTTAAGGTTGCCCGACCTTAAAAAAAACTGTTAACAAAATTTAGATGGACCGCATGCGGTCTGTTGGTAAGAGGCACTGGGCAGAAGTTTTTTCTACCTTCCCTCTCCACAGTTTTCAACGCGGGAACTCACTGCCTTGGGCGTCGTCGTCGAAGCTTCGGCCCATGCTATGCATGTTGGTTTTTGAGTCAATGTCGCATATGATCTTCTCTAGGCATTGGCTGACGTCATTTAAGTGGGCTTGGCCTAAGCAGCACTTCCTTAGTGAAACCAAAGGAACGATGAATAATTCCACTCCCTAGCCATCTTGGTTTTTGCCAGCGCTTGGGTAGGCGCCCCTGCTTGGTGTGCGCATGGGAGCGCAATGCCACACTCTCGCATAGTTCTTAGAAATTTGTGGAGGTGCAAATTCTTCAGCCGCATTACACAACAACAACTGCGTCTATGCCTTGGTTTCAAACTGTTTCTTAACATTGGAAATAACGTTGCCATGCGTTCTGTTATAATGGAATGAATCTGGTTGCACAATAATTTTCACAACTTTTAGACAAACCCGCCCAAAAATGAAATAAATAAAAATATAATTATTCCAAACTGTTAAAAATAAAAACACCCAAAAATTGACCCGCTACAATACCCCCTCGATGAGAATTCTGCTGTTCACGACAGAAGAAATCTCATCAATAAACCCCGAAGAGGACCGGTGAGGAACTGGTGCCAACAACCCCCTGGTTCTTACTACTTATGGGTACACTACCCCCCTGGCTTGGTGCCTATGGACTCATCTGAACGAGATCACTGGACTTCTCCGTAAGAGATCCCAACACCGAGAAATCGAACAGACTCGCACCACAGCGCACCTCGCCTTCTCACATGCTACCCCCAAAAAATCCCCAATCCCTGGCTCAGAGTATGCCAGATCCTCCACCGATATGTTTCCCCTTTTATGAAAGCTGGGCTGCCTTTAGCAAATACTGGGCTCACACATACTCACATTACATGATACATTGTGAAATTGAAAAATTACAAAAATTCTTTAAAATTGACAGTTTTTTTTTTTTTTTTTTTTTTTTTTTTTTTTTAACGTTCAAAAAAAAATAATATGCTCCAAAAAATTTCTCTTCATTATTTTTTGTTTCCTTTAAAATGACTTGAATTAAGAGTTTTCTCTACTTGAACAAATCCTTAACCTAACATGTCTTAGTCTAACAATACAGTTCAATACAAGAAATCAGTAAACTAAACAATTAACAAACAACAAAACGTGGTAAATACACACATAATAAAACAATCCCTACCTAAAATATGCATTCGCTGGCAGGCGAAAAATCAAAAATTTTTTTTTCCCAAAGAATTAAAATTTCCAAAAATTTTTAAATTCAAAAAAATTTAAATTTATTTAAATGTTTTCTTCATATGCAAAATTATTTAAATATTGGTTTGAATTAATTAAACAAACAAATTAAAATTGACTTCCTACTATACAGGCTTAGTAGGTGTATGACCTCATCAGCTGATCAAAACTAGGTCAAGTTCCAGAACCCTTGACCTACATATGTTATGCACAATTTCTATCTAAAACACATTTGACATCTGTAATATCCCATCTTGAAATACAAAACATAGTAATATAAAATATTTAAAATTACAAAATATTAATATAAATGATCATCAGCTTGATATTTAAATTATTTAAAACAAACAATTCTTAATTTTACATTATTTTCAAATTTTATCGAAATTCTGTCACTGGTTTAAAATAAAAGCTTTTATATCTTTTATCATAAATTTCTCTCTTTATTTAACAATCTCGCTATACTTTACGGTGGGTGATGTAAATTATTTATTCTCATTTACTGTATTAGATCTCTATGCATATATGATCTTTCTCCCTATGGCTCTAATATTAATCAACTTCAAGTAACCTGACACCCATCTCTATCAAAATCTCTACTAATCAAGACACTCTAAACCCCAACTTATCATTAAACTCAAATCGCCGCCTTCTCCACATATAAAAAAAAAATACTCTCTAACCCTTTGTACATAGGATACGTGTTTCCCCCACCCAAAACTCAATTCCCTTATTTGGCCCCTGGATTCTACCTAAGGCGGCCCCTCCTCACTAAAATCTATCCCTATCCCGTCCCAACCCTTGTTGCGGACTCCTACATGACACTACCCCCTAATACAAAATTGCCATCCCCAAAAATCTCAATCTCATTACCTTACTACCAATACAACAAAATAACCTCATTAATTATAAACAACAACATATCACTCAAAATCTCCATAAATTCTCCATTACCATTGTGTCAACATTAATACTTCACAAAACTACATCATTTCAAAACAATATTACATTATTTTCATCTCCACTATTTCAAATTCAACTTTGATTTTAACTTGGACAGATATATGTGTCCCATGAAACATTTATCACCCAAAACTATCTTTTGTTAACTTGCATCAATTATTACTTTATTTCTCAAATTCTTTTTATCATTACTTTAAAATATCTGTAATGCATTAAAACATTACCTTGAACATCAATTACTTAAAACATTTCTAAATAATATACCAGTGACGTTATTGCTGATCAGCTGATCCTCCTAACACAATGAATACCTTTCAAAATTGAACAATTACATGGAATACATTATCAATACTTACTTCTATTATGTTGATTGCCTGCCAGACGATTTAATTATTGGCTTAGGAAAAAAATATACACCCCATGAAAACACATATTCTGATCAATGCCTATACCCAACATACAACTATAAAGTAATACATTTAAAATTATAGCATGTAATGAACACCTCATATTGAGTGTCTGAGCAACTAGTTGTTTAACAGAGCACAAGCAGTTTTATTGGGTCAAAATTCGAATTAGCAAAACTTTTATGTCATAAAATTTAAATTCGTGACTCCTTTGCGTCACCTCCCAGCCACACACACTATTTCAAATTATGGAGGACTGTCTCGCCCTTGCGCTTCGACGGAGACTGTATATTTTGGAGCAGGGTTTTACCTCTCCGTGTCTCTGCTTCCGCTATTAAGTTTTAAACGTGGCGAACATCATCATGTTCTTGTCTATAACGATACACCCTTAAGACGGATCTACCACCTGTCTTGCTGCCCCAAAGCGGGCAGAGTGGCAGCCGCTGTTCCATAGTTCCGGGAGATTTCCCCTAAGTTCTCCCCCCATTGAATTTCTAATATATACCAATTTCAAGTCAGCTATGGTCAAGGGACTTGATATGACCATAGCTGGCCGCTAGCCAAACCACGGTTAGTGCTGGTAAGGCAGTAACCGCCCGAAAAGTCGGGGAAATCTAAACTTCATTTCACTGCCTGTTTCAATCATCACTATTATGTGCGACACTGTCATTTAGCAGGGTGTAAATTTTAATTTACACGGATAAGGTGTGCCGCACATTTATCGCCACCTTGGCCTCCGATGGAGGTAACACTCACTGTTACCCCCAACCCATTCCGCTACTTGCGAGAGCACAGGCCACCCACGCAATAGCCACTTAATAGCTAATTAATTAATTCACAATTTTATATACAGTATCATAATATTTTCATCAACAACCATTTAACACATTCATAACCTTTTACCATTTGACTTTCTTGAAATTTTCAAAATTTATTATTAATAATTATTATATATCTTTCAGTTATTATTAAAATTTTTTCTTAATTACCATATTTATTAAACACAATGATTGCATTAAAATCTCATTATTACATTAACACCTCAATCACACCTTTAAACATTTTTGGTACACATGATTATCAAATTTTTCTACTTACAATCCATTTAACATGATATACACCCAAAACATAATCACCATATCATAATACTTTTCACCTCACCTCTGTAACATTTAACACAAAAATATTAGTTTACATCACATAATTTCTCACTCATTACCAAATTTCCCACTCTCATAAAATAATTTGAATTCATTAAAAAATTTAATTAATTAACATTTAAATAAGCAATCAAAATATTTAATCCTCTCAAATTGGTTTAATTTAATTAATGACTGACAATATAAATTATATAGTCATCGAAACCATCACCATTAGTCAATTACTGTTTTCAAAATTAATTCTGGTATTTATTTAAATTGCAAAATATTGATATTATTATTATCACAACATTTTCTAATCCATATACACATTATTTACCTAACGTTTCATAATACACACAAATGAATTCACTATATTATTTACAAACTCTTGCTATTAATTGTTCAGTTTTTTCCGCACTTCATTGTCCCATTCTGCCATGTCAAAAAACCATAAAACATAATGTTTATACTGTCTTTTATTGTTTTAATAGTTTATCCTCCATCGTCAAAAATAAGTCTTGTTTTTATATAACATCGTTCAATTTTATCACCACACAAATGACTGTTTTGTGTGTTGTAACCAGAAAAACTAACTTCAATCAACTTATTCAAATACTCATATAACCAGTCTACGTTAGGTATTTTTGTCAAGTCTTCATCATTAAATTCATTCACTATCGGGTTAATTATTTTTATTAAGTCATTGTAATCATTATCATTCACATATACTTCTAAACTTTCCTTCCATTCTTCATATTTTCTATGCAAATTATACAGTTCTGTTACATACCCTTCTCTACTTACTTCTCTCTCTTCATAACACCACATCACACTCTCACAATTATTCCGGACAGAGGGTACACAATTACTCAACAAAAATAAACAACTTAATTCATCTATCAAAACGGGACTCTTGCCCTTCAATACCACTTGTGACCACATTAAATCATCATAAATAATAAAGGGAAAATTTGCCCTCTGTCCCCACCCTACTACAACATTATTTCTCCTCTCTCTCTCTAACTCACTGACACACATTAACATCTCATAATCACTACATTCTGCAATTTCATTAGTACTCTCATTATTTATTTTTACCGTATCAGTCTCTGATACTAACTCTTCAAACACATTAATATTCTCAGTATTCCATGCATTATTTTCGACATTATTGTTATTATTTGTTAACTCTTTATCTGGTATTACATTTTTGTATTTGTCATTACAATTTTCATTTATTTTATTTTTCTCTGGATTCATCACAACTACTTCCATTCGCTCAACACTCTGTTCTAATTTATTCAAATTATTTTTTATTATTTCGTTACTATTTTCAAAACATTGATTGATCTCACTAATATGGTTTTTTAACTCACTGAAATTGCTTTCGCATTTTATTTTCTGTTCGTGTATTTCGCTTTTCAACTCATGGAATTTAACATTCTGCTCATCGAATTTAACACACAACATTGCATTCATGCCACACAAATATCTCATTACATCACCATTCTCGGATTGATTATTTCTATTAGTCGAGATTGGGGTTATTTGAATCCCCGAATCTTCATTTATTTTACTTTGATTTGTTATACTCATTTCTGCTTCATTCTGACTCACTCTTGGAGTCGAGTGTGTTTCATAGTTACTAACGTTTGAGTCGTCGAAATTTTCGACGCTATTTTCATTTATTTTATTCTCGTTATCTGACATTTTGTATTATTGATGTAAATTAAATTACCTAAATTGCTTAAATAGAATAGATTAATTAAATAAATACTGTAATTACTTAAATTTTGTAATATACTGTTAGGTTGCTAAGCTAACCTAGAACATGTTTGTATCTCTGTCGATGCGGAATTCAATTAATTAATTATAATTAATTCAATTCGTGCCTGTTCCGTGGCGCCAATTGTGACGTACTTATCGATCACATTTATTATTATTACAACCAAATTTCAAATTAACTCTTACTTACCGGCACGATAGCTTCAACAAGGTCACAGGGTTCGATCACATGTAGCTGGATACAAACATGGTCTATGGGTTACGCAAAGCACTGACACAACTCATATATGAAGAGAATTAATATTTATTATTATTTACTCTTGAATTATTGTAAACTCATGAAGATTCATTTGGATACATATTTTCAAAGTTGTGCAACACTAGCATAATCACACTTATTAACTACAGCTTACCTTGTTGTATATTACACAAAACACAATTATCAACACAAACACAAACGGAAACAGCCCAGCTTTGCCATTCCACATTCATTCATACTTGAAAGAAACAAAGAACCCCTTAACACATTTTTCTATAATAATGCCCCCACGTCGACCACGCGGTCATAGCGCCCGTACTAAGTCCTCGTTCAGGTGTCCGAAAAAGAAACGAAACTATTAATTCATTTAGGCTTACTCATTACTGTTGTTATTTCACTTGTGCACTGTTGATTAATGTTCCACATTTTAACTTTTAAGGTCGCCCGACCTTAAAAAAAACTGTTAACAAAATTTAGATGGACCGCATGCGGTCTGTTGGTAAGAGGCACTGGGCAGAAGTTTTTTCTACCTTCCCTCTCCACAGTTTTCAACGCGGGAACTCACTGCCTTGGGCGTCGTCGTCGAAGCTTCGGCCCATGCTATGCATGTTGGTTTTTGAGTCAATGTCGCATATGATCTTCTCTAGGCATTGGCTGACGTCATTTAAGTGGGCTTGGCCTAAGCAGCACTTCCTTAGTGAAACCAAAGGAACGATGAATAATTCCACTCCCTAGCCATCTTGGTTTTTGCCAGCGCTTGGGTAGGCGCCCCTGCTTGGTGTGCGCATGGGAGCGCAATGCCACACTCTCGCATAGTTCTTAGAAATTTGTGGAGGTGCAAATTCTTCAGCCGCATTACACAACAACAACTGCGTCTATGCCTTGGTTTCAAACTGTTTCTTAACATTGGAAATAACGTTGCCATGCGTTCTGTTATAATGGAATGAATCTGGTTGCACAATAATTTTCACAACTTTTAGACAAACCCGCCCAAAAATGAAATAAATAAAAATATAATTATTCCAAACTGTTAAAAATAAAAACACCCAAAAATTGACCCGCTACAATACCCCCTCGATGAGAATTCTGCTGTTCACGACAGAAGAAATCTCATCAATAAACCCCGAAGAGGACCGGTGAGGAACTGGTGCCAACAACCCCCTGGTTCTTACTACTTATGGGTACACTACCCCCCTGGCTTGGTGCCTATGGACTCATCTGAACGAGATCACTGGACTTCTCCGTAAGAGATCCCAACACCGAGAAATCGAACAGACTCGCACCACAGCGCACCTCGCCTTCTCACATGCTACCCCCAAAAAATCCCCAATCCCTGGCTCAGAGTATGCCAGATCCTCCACCGATATGTTTCCCCTTTTATGAAAGCTGGGCTGCCTTTAGCAAATACTGGGCTCACACATACTCACATTACATGATACATTGTGAAATTGAAAAATTACAAAAATTCTTTAAAATTGAGTTTTTTTTTTTTTTTTTTTTTTTTTAACGTTCAAAAAAAAAAATAATATGCTCCAAAAAATTTCTCTTCATTATTTTTTGTTTCCTTTAAAATGACTTGAATTAAGAGTTTTCTCTACTTGAACAAATCCTTAACCTAACATGTCTTAGTCTAACAATACAGTTCAATACAAGAAATCAGTAAACTAAACAATTAACAAACAACAAAACGTGGTAAATACACACATAATAAAACAATCCCTACCTAAAATATGCATTCGCTGGCAGGCGAAAAATCAAAAATTTTTTTTTTCCCAAAGAATTAAAATTTCCAAAAATTTTTAAATTCAAAAAAATTTAAATTTATTTAAATGTTTTCTTCATATGCAAAATTATTTAAATATTGGTTTGAATTAATTAAACAAACAAATTAAAATTGACTTCCTACTATACAGGCTTAGTAGGTGTATGACCTCATCAGCTGATCAAAACTAGGTCAAGTTCCAGAACCCTTGACCTACATATGTTATGCACAATTTCTATCTAAAACACATTTGACATCTGTAATATCCCATCTTGAAATACAAAACATAGTAATATAAAATATTTAAAATTACAAAATATTAATATAAATGATCATCAGCTTGATATTTAAATTATTTAAAACAAACAATTCTTAATTTTACATTATTTTCAAATTTTATCGAAATTCTGTCACTGGTTTAAAATAAAAGCTTTTATATCTTTTATCATAAATTTCTCTCTTTATTTAACAATCTCGCTATACTTTACGGTGGGTGATGTAAATTATTTATTCTCATTTACTGTATTAGATCTCTATGCATATATGATCTTTCTCCCTATGGCTCTAATATTAATCAACTTCAAGTAACCTGACACCCATCTCTATCAAAATCTCTACTAATCAAGACACTCTAAACCCCAACTTATCATTAAACTCAAATCGCCGCCTTCTCCACATATAAAAAAAAAATACTCTCTAACCCTTTGTACATAGGATACGTGTTTCCCCCACCCAAAACTCAATTCCCTTATTTGGCCCCTGGATTCTACCTAAGGCGGCCCCTCCTCACTAAAATCTATCCCTATCCCGTCCCAACCCTTGTTGCGGACTCCTACATGACACTACCCCCTAATACAAAATTGCCATCCCCAAAAATCTCAATCTCATTACCTTACTACCAATACAACAAAATAACCTCATTAATTATAAACAACAACATATCACTCAAAATCTCCATAAATTCTCCATTACCATTGTGTCAACATTAATACTTCACAAAACTACATCATTTCAAAACAATATTACATTATTTTCATCTCCACTATTTCAAATTCAACTTTGATTTTAACTTGGACAGATATATGTGTCCCATGAAACATTTATCACCCAAAACTATCTTTTGTTAACTTGCATCAATTATTACTTTATTTCTCAAATTCTTTTTATCATTACTTTAAAATATCTGTAATGCATTAAAACATTACCTTGAACATCAATTACTTAAAACATTTCTAAATAATATACCAGTGACGTTATTGCTGATCAGCTGATCCTCCTAACACAATGAATACCTTTCAAAATTGAACAATTACATGGAATACATTATCAATACTTACTTCTATTATGTTGATTGCCTGCCAGACGATTTAATTATTGGCTTAGGAAAAAAATATACACCCCATGAAAACACATATTCTGATCAATGCCTATACCCAACATACAACTATAAAGTAATACATTTAAAATTATAGCATGTAATGAACACCTCATATTGAGTGTCTGAGCAACTAGTTGTTTAACAGAGCACAAGCAGTTTTATTGGGTCAAAATTCGAATTAGCAAAACTTTTATGTCATAAAATTTAAATTCGTGACTCCTTTGCGTCACCTCCCAGCCACACACACTATTTCAAATTATGGAGGACTGTCTCGCCCTTGCGCTTCGACGGAGACTGTATATTTTGGAGCAGGGTTTTACCTCTCCGTGTCTCTGCTTCCGCTATTAAGTTTTAAACGTGGCGAACATCATCATGTTCTTGTCTATAACGATACACCCTTAAGACGGATCTACCACCTGTCTTGCTGCCCCAAAGCGGGCAGAGTGGCAGCCGCTGTTCCATAGTTCCGGGAGATTTCCCCTAAGTTCTCCCCCCATTGAATTTCTAATATATACCAATTTCAAGTCAGCTATGGTCAAGGGACTTGATATGACCATAGCTGGCCGCTAGCCAAACCACGGTTAGTGCTGGTAAGGCAGTAACCGCCCGAAAAGTCGGGGAAATCTAAACTTCATTTCACTGCCTGTTTCAATCATCACTATTATGTGCGACACTGTCATTTAGCAGGGTGTAAATTTTAATTTACACGGATAAGGTGTGCCGCACATTTATCGCCACCTTGGCCTCCGATGGAGGTAACACTCACTGTTACCCCCAACCCATTCCGCTACTTGCGAGAGCACAGGCCACCCACGCAATAGCCACTTAATAGCTAATTAATTAATTCACAATTTTATATACAGTATCATAATATTTTCATCAACAACCATTTAACACATTCATAACCTTTTACCATTTGACTTTCTTGAAATTTTCAAAATTTATTATTAATAATTATTATATATCTTTCAGTTATTATTAAAATTTTTTCTTAATTACCATATTTATTAAACACAATGATTGCATTAAAATCTCATTATTACATTAACACCTCAATCACACCTTTAAACATTTTTGGTACACATGATTATCAAATTTTTCTACTTACAATCCATTTAACATGATATACACCCAAAACATAATCACCATATCATAATACTTTTCACCTCACCTCTGTAACATTTAACACAAAAATATTAGTTTACATCACATAATTTCTCACTCATTACCAAATTTCCCACTCTCATAAAATAATTTGAATTCATTAAAAAATTTAATTAATTAACATTTAAATAAGCAATCAAAATATTTAATCCTCTCAAATTGGTTTAATTTAATTAATGACTGACAATATAAATTATATAGTCATCGAAACCATCACCATTAGTCAATTACTGTTTTCAAAATTAATTCTGGTATTTATTTAAATTGCAAAATATTGATATTATTATTATCACAACATTTTCTAATCCATATACACATTATTTACCTAACGTTTCATAATACACACAAATGAATTCACTATATTATTTACAAACTCTTGCTATTAATTGTTCAGTTTTTTCCGCACTTCATTGTCCCATTCTGCCATGTCAAAAAACCATAAAACATAATGTTTATACTGTCTTTTATTGTTTTAATAGTTTATCCTCCATCGTCAAAAATAAGTCTTGTTTTTATATAACATCGTTCAATTTTATCACCACACAAATGACTGTTTTGTGTGTTGTAACCAGAAAAACTAACTTCAATCAACTTATTCAAATACTCATATAACCAGTCTACGTTAGGTATTTTTGTCAAGTCTTCATCATTAAATTCATTCACTATCGGGTTAATTATTTTTATTAAGTCATTGTAATCATTATCATTCACATATACTTCTAAACTTTCCTTCCATTCTTCATATTTTCTATGCAAATTATACAGTTCTGTTACATACCCTTCTCTACTTACTTCTCTCTCTTCATAACACCACATCACACTCTCACAATTATTCCGGACAGAGGGTACACAATTACTCAACAAAAATAAACAACTTAATTCATCTATCAAAACGGGACTCTTGCCCTTCAATACCACTTGTGACCACATTAAATCATCATAAATAATAAAGGGAAAATTTGCCCTCTGTCCCCACCCTACTACAACATTATTTCTCCTCTCTCTCTCTAACTCACTGACACACATTAACATCTCATAATCACTACATTCTGCAATTTCATTAGTACTCTCATTATTTATTTTTACCGTATCAGTCTCTGATACTAACTCTTCAAACACATTAATATTCTCAGTATTCCATGCATTATTTTCGACATTATTGTTATTATTTGTTAACTCTTTATCTGGTATTACATTTTTGTATTTGTCATTACAATTTTCATTTATTTTATTTTTCTCTGGATTCATCACAACTACTTCCATTCGCTCAACACTCTGTTCTAATTTATTCAAATTATTTTTTATTATTTCGTTACTATTTTCAAAACATTGATTGATCTCACTAATATGGTTTTTTAACTGACTGAAATTGCTTTCGCATTTTATTTTCTGTTCGTGTATTTCGCTTTTCAACTCATGGAATTTAACATTCTGCTCATCGAATTTAACACACAACATTGCATTCATGCCACACAAATATCTCATTACATCACCATTCTCGGATTGATTATTTCTATTAGTCGAGATTGGGGTTATTTGAATCCCCGAATCTTCATTTATTTTACTTTGATTTGTTATACTCATTTCTGCTTCATTCTGACTCACTCTTGGAGTCGAGTGTGTTTCATAGTTACTAACGTTTGAGTCGTCGAAATTTTCGACGCTATTTTCATTTATTTTATTCTCGTTATCTGACATTTTGTATTATTGATGTAAATTAAATTACCTAAATTGCTTAAATAGAATAGATTAATTAAATAAATACTGTAATTACTTAAATTTTGTAATATACTGTTAGGTTGCTAAGCTAACCTAGAACATGTTTGTATCTCTGTCGATGCGGAATTCAATTAATTAATTATAATTAATTCAATTCGTGCCTGTTCCGTGGCGCCAATTGTGACGTACTTATCGATCACATTTATTATTATTACAACCAAATTTCAAATTAACTCTTACTTACCGGCACGATAGCTTCAACAAGGTCACAGGGTTCGATCACATGTAGCTGGATACAAACATGGTCTATGGGTTACGCAAAGCACTGACACAACTCATATATGAAGAGAATTAATATTTATTATTATTTACTCTTGAATTATTGTAAACTCATGAAGATTCATTTGGATACATATTTTCAAAGTTGTGCAACACTAGCATAATCACACTTATTAACTACAGCTTACCTTGTTGTATATTACACAAAACACAATTATCAACACAAACACAAACGGAAACAGCCCAGCTTTGCCATTCCACATTCATTCATACTTGAAAGAAACAAAGAACCCCTTAACACATTTTTCTATAATAATGCCCCCACGTCGACCACGCGGTCATAGCGCCCGTACTAAGTCCTCGTTCAGGTGTCCGAAAAAGAAACGAAACTATTAATTCATTTAGGCTTACTCATTACTGTTGTTATTTCACTTGTGCACTGTTGATTAATGTTCCACATTTTAACTTTTAAGGTCGCCCGACCTTAAAAAAAACTGTTAACAAAATTTAGATGGACCGCATGCGGTCTGTTGGTAAGAGGCACTGGGCAGAAGTTTTTTCTACCTTCCCTCTCCACAGTTTTCAACGCGGGAACTCACTGCCTTGGGCGTCGTCGCCGAAGCTTCGGCCCATGCTATGCATGTTGTTTTTTGAGTCAATGTCGCATATGATCTTCTCTAGGCATTGGCTGACGTCATTTAAGTGGGCTTGGCCTAAGCAGCACTTCCTTAGTGAAACCAAAGGAACGATGAGTAATTCCACTCTCTAGCCATCTTGGTTTTTGCCAGCGCTTGGGTAGGCGCCCCTGCTTGGTGTGCGCATGGGAGCGCAATGCCACACTCTCGCATAGTTCTTAGAAATTTGTGGAGGTGCAAATTCTTCAGCCGCATTACACAACAACAACTGCGTCTATGCCTTGGTTTCAAACTATTTCTTAACATTGGAAATAACGTTGCCATGCGTTCTGTTATAATGGAATGAATCTGGTTGCACAATAATTTTCACAACTTTTAGACAAACCCGCCCAAAAATGAAATAAATAAAAATATAATTATTCCAAACTGTTAAAAATAAAAACACCCAAAAATTGACCCGCTACAGCGTTGTAAAAATGTAATTAGCGTAGCCACGCTAGCAACGCAGAACCAGTCTCGAGACGGCAACAGATCAGCACACACGTGCTAATAGTGCCCGTGGGCAATTACGGTAGGCCTACTCAAAATTGTGTTTAAAAATGTGAGCAAACAGTAACAAACGTGTAAAGTAGTAAATCAGTGAAGGTGATCATTATATAAAATTTTTGGGACATACATTTAATTGTTTTATCGAAAAAGTGTCGTGCAACAGGTGGTGCAACGACTTGGGGACCACGTGCCAGATAAGTAACCAGAAAGGACAAAAACAATTATTATTTAAAGTTGTTTTTTATTATAAAAATATTCTAAAACATTAAAAATATTAAGATGATGAGATCTCAATAAAGGGGGGGGGGTAATTTGAGAGAGAGAGAGAGAGAGAGAGAGAGAGAGAGAGAGAGAGAGAGAGAGAGAGAGAGAGAGAGAGAGAGCGAGCGAGCGAGAGAGAGAGAGAGAGAGAGAGAGAGAGAGAGAGAGAGAGAGAGAGAGAGAGAGAGAGAGAGAGAGTAAATAAATAAAGGGGGAGGGAGTATAAAGTCCTGATTTGCTTCTAAAATTTTATTTTGTGTCTTATAATTTTTGTGTTATAACATTAAAAAAGAAATTAATAATATTTTTATTAAAATAAAATGGTTTTATCGTAATCATGTGTTAGTTGAATTATTATTGCACTGCTCATAACCTTATCTCTGTGTCAGTAAGTTCGCCTAGACGGCCCTGGAGTTTGGTTAAGGTGTTAATAATTTATTTATCAAAATTGTTTCTACGGGGAGTGTAATTGGTTTCCACATTTCTCCTGAAAATGTGGTGGCGGCCCGGGAACTTTGGGGATCTTCTGCGTAAAGGTAAGTCGTAAATCGTAAAGAGTAATAAACAGGGTTTAGTTTCTTCTGGTTTATTTTTATAATTATTCGTATAGTTACAATATGGCCATGTTCAAACTAATACCTCCTTGTTGGACTTAGTGACATTCTGCAAAAAGTTCTTGAGGCAAACTGGAGATGTTTCTACAACCGCTGCACTGTAATTTCAAAAACCATTCCTAACTCAAAATTTTAAGAATTAGCTTGAATTCTTTATGGATCAAAAAGAACTAAGGATGTTGCTGTTGTTATTTTCTGTTTATCTCCTGTAAATGATTTTTGTTGCCCATATCCCCAAGTGTAGTCATTTTTTTACTGAGGAGAGTTTAGTAATAGAATACAAATCAAAATGAATTTTGTGAAATAGATCACCATCCCAAGTACAACATAGTTCAGTACAATGTTTGGGAGTTGGTAAGGCTTAGTAGCTGTACCTTACCAAATCTGGCATTATTTATTCACTGTCAGTAGTATGCCCCAAAAATTTGATTGATGGAATTCAAACACCTTCCAACCCCTCAATAACCTTTCAAGTCACCTAAAAATGTTTGGGAGCTGATGAAACTCCAAAAGGCGTATTAATATAATACAATAAGATTAAAATAATAATTACCAAATTGAATGACAAAGTTATCAATTTGGTAGTTCTTTCTTTACTGGAATTTGCCAAAAGCCACTATTGGCATTAAGCTGATTAAAATACTTCGTCCTACCTATCATTGTCAGTATACAGAGCCCATGATAATCTTCTCCCTCCTAAGGTGTTTATTTAACATTCTCTATTGAATCATCTGTACACCATTCTGTGGACCAGTTTTAAAGAAGTGTAACATTGAGAAAAGCATGAAAGCAAAGAAAGATTTCCTTACACAGATTTTGTTTCTGTCACATGTTTTAACTCTTTCAGTGCTCTTGAATTTTTGCTTGTATCTATGAAAAGATGCATTAATGGTCTAAAAATAAAAGACAATATTTTTGCTTCTTATGTTCCTTATGTTTTTACTTTCTTGTATTTCTTTTTTTTATGTATTCTTATATGTTGTGACGCAGCGAGGCGAAGATCTGCTCTCGGCGCCAGCCGAGACGTGACACGAGAAGACGAGGCGAGCCAATAAGGGATCAGCAGCCGAGACGTGACCAACTAACGTGGTCGAGGCGAGCCAATCAGAGACCAGCGGCACTCTGATAGGTTCATGACACACGACCTGTCAGGGCATAAAAAGAGCGCCGCTAGAAATTTTTGGCGCACTCCATTAGACGTCGTGAAGCCATCCAGACGCAAAAGGAAGAAGAATGGAGAGCAAAGCAGAACCAGTGATGTTGATCGACTGGGACAGCAGCGGGCTCTACATACCGCTACCGAAAGAAGAGGACAGCAGTACGCCCGGAACAGCGGACGCAGCTGCCGAACATCACAGCACGGCTCGGGGTGGCGTACACAAACAAGTTAGCTTCCTCGACAAATGGTCCTTTTAAGTACCTAAAAAACAATAGTGTGTACAGTTGGCGCCATTTCTCCTGTGACAAGTGGCGCCCAACGTGGGGCCCCGATCATCTTGCGGATGCAAGATCCAGCCACGCCAGTGAGCTACTAGCCGGCACACAAAACAACATGGCGCCCAACAGCTACACCCAGCGAGACACTGGGTTCGAGGTAGAGCAAGCATTTGCGCAATTCGCCGCAGCTCTAAGGTGCACGTTGCCACCGGTGATCACCGCTACATACCATGGCCTCAAGTACGAGGATCCAGAACTTTATGTTCGACAGCTAGAGCGACAGCTGCGGGACTACAGAGTCCTACCGGAACAGTGGGCGGATTACGCAGTGCGGCAGCTCCAAGGAGAAGCTGCCACGTGGGCAGATAGATATACAGGATTGCAGATAAATTGGCCCGAGTTCTGCGACCGCTTCCGGCATCACTTCTGTGGGATGCAACGCGGCACAGAGCTGCTGGCCGAGCTGTACAGTCAAACGCAGCGGCACGAATCGGCGGAAATCTTCATCCTGCGAAAAATCAATCTGTTTCGCCGTCTGTACCCCGGAGGTGACGAGAGGACAAGCATAGCCATGCTCACACAACAGCTGCAGCCACGCCTTCGACTGGCGCTGAGGTTCCCGCCGCCTACAACTTTGGAGGAACTTTTACAACATGCAATGAGCGGACTTGGATCAAGATAGTCGTGCGCGAGGTCGAGATGACTGCTGAAAACTCCCTGGATCGAGTAGGGGTGTCGAAGCATTGTCGATCGGCCTCAAGCACAACAGAGGAACAAAGAATGGACAGCCAAACACCCAAGTGCCGCTTCTGCCCGGGAAGACACTTCCATCGGGACTGCCTTGTGAAGAACCGGCAGGGAAACGACCAAGGGCCCCGGTAAATAGCCCACCGGGGCGCGTGAATCAACTAGGTACAGACATACCGCGCATTCCAATAGAGATCGCCGGCCGAAAACTGACCGCAGCCTTGGTCTCCGCCGCAAACTACGACTTCGTACAAGCCGGTCTGCTGCCCAGAGGAAGGAAGAGGGAGCCCAGAGATGTCCAGCTAGCGCTACACGGTCAGCAGTGTCACTCAACGGCTGCCGTCATCGGAAACATTGTAATTGGAAGTCTTGTGACCACCACCAGTCTGCTAGAAGTGCCAGGACTGCAAGAGGAAGTTTTGCTGGGCCACCACTGGCTCACGGCCAACCAAGCAGTTGTGGACTACCGACGGGGCTGCCTTCACAGTGGCAGCGAGAACCGACAGACGGTCTTCTGGAATGACCGCATGGAGCCTGAGGAAGAGGACATTGACGAAGCTAGCCTGCAAACGTCAGCAGGTGACCAACACCGTAAACGGCTTCTGGAAATGTTACACCGTCATCGTAGTCTGTTCTCCCGTGGCCCGCTCCATCCAAATCTGCGGCCAATCACGAGATCCGGCTGATGGAAGGTAGCCAACCATTCCGGCTCTCGATGTACCGGTACTCCGACGAGAAGAAACGCACCATCCGGGAGCAGGTAGAAGAGATGCTGAGGCGGCAGTGGATCATTGAACCGGCCACCTCGCCATACAGCTCTCTGGTAGTGATTGTGAAGAAGAAGGACAGCACACCCCGGTTCTGCATGGACTTCCGGAGGCTGAATGATCAGACCAAGGATGTGGACTCCCCACTGCCGCTGATATACGAAACAATCAAGGACCTCAGCGGGGCCAAAGTCTTCTCAACCCTAGATCTGAAGAGCTGCTACTGGCAGATCCCGCTGGAGGAAGAAGCAAAGAAGTACACAGCATTCTCGGTGCCAGACGGGGGTCGCTACCAGTTCCGGGTGATGTGCTTTGAGCTGAAGAACATGGCCAGCACCTTCCAACGGCTGATGCAGGATGTTCTCACGGGACTATTACGGGAGTGCTGCGTCGTCTATCTGGACGACATCATTGTCTACTCCCCCGACTGGGAAACGCACCTGCGACACCTGGATCAAGTCTTGGAAAGGCTGCAGATACACCAGCTGACCTGCTCGCATCAACAAGTGTCACTTTGGCCGGGAAGAAGTCGCCTTTCTGGGCCACGAGATTACTCCAGATGACAACCTCCCGCAGCAGCAACATCTCAGACCGATCGAAGACCAGCCGGCTCCCAGCAACAAGAAAGAGCTACAGTGCTTCCTGGGAACCTGTAACTGGCTGCGAGAGTACATCCCCTGCTTCGCCATGGTTTCGGAACCGTTAACGGACCTGCTGCGGACAAGAAAGTGGCATTGGGACGAGACAACACAGCGAGCCTTCGAAGAGGTTAAGGCCGCTTTCCGGCTGCAATTAAAACTCTCACGACCAGATCGGGACTTGCCGATGTTTCTGCAGACCGATGCCAGCCAAAAGGGACTTGTAGCGGTGCTTTATCAATGCACCGAAACCGGAGAGAGGCGTATCATCTTGTACGCCAGTGCCAAGCTCCACGAGGTGAAGAACTACCACTCCAACAAACTGGAGTGCTTGGCAGTCGTGTGGGCCATCAAAAAATACCGGCCATACTTGGAGGATCGCCATTTTACCCTGAGGACCGACAACAAGGCGCTAACCTGGCTGAAGCAGGCGACCGGGCAGAAGACGAAGTATGCTCGCTGGGCTCTACTGATACAGAGCTTCAAATTCACCGTTGTCCACTGCCCGGGCAAGGAGAACGAGTTGCCAGACTTCCTCTCAAGAGAACCTGGGCTTGAAGATACCGCCGGCGTCCAAGAAGAACCACGGATGCAGCCTGAAGAGAGGCCACTTCGCAGTGTTGCGGCAGCTGCACCGCGACTACAAGAAATCACGGCTGTCAGTATCCACCAGGCAGTGCAGGAGGCGCAAGAAGGCGACCAGGAGTGCCAAGCGTGGAGAAACGACCCTGCGGCGGCTACAGCGAGAGGATACCGGGTGGACAACAGCCTGGTTTGGAAGGACAGACGCAACCAGAAACGAGGATTGTACGTGCCGCCAAGTGTCCGCATGGAGGTCATCAGGCACTTCCACGACTCCCCTGAAGCCGGTCATCCGGGGGCCAAAGAAACGTTTCGGGCCATCGGCAAGGACTTCGTCTGGACCGGCCTAACCTAACGGCTTGCAGAATAAGCGCAGCGCTAATCCCGAACAGGACCAGCAGCGACCTCACCGACTCAGGAGATGTTGGAATACTGTCGCCCTGGACGTCATGGGACCATATCCGCTGACTTGAGCTGGCAACTGGTACATCGTAGTGGTCACGGATATGATGTCGAGAAAAGGTGGAAGCAAAGGCCGAGCACAAGGCAGACGCCGACACCACTATCTGCTACCTGGAGGAAGAAGTGTTCCCTCATTGGGGATACCCAGAGGCGTTGCTCACTGACAATGGGAAGCCGCTCACGGGCCACAAGTGGAAGCAGATGTGCGACAAGCTGCACATACGACTCCAGCCAACTACCATCCCAGGGCGACCCGACCAAGCGGCGCAACGGCAAGATCAAGAAGGCGCTGCGGATCCAGCTCCATGACTGCAAGGACCATGGCGACTGGGACAAGTGTTTGCCGACGGTTCTGTTCTTGCTGCGGAATCGTGCAAACGCTGCCACAGGAATGACACCGAGCGAACTTCTGCTGAGACCTACGACGACCCGGCGACTGGAGTTGGCCACACGCGAAACAAGATGTCCGGCCAATTGAGGAATGAGAAGAGGCGGCCAGGTCACACCAGACCAAGTATCAGCAGTAGCGGTATCCGGAACGGAGGACACAGGTCCCTACACTGGCCGTAGGGGAGCTGGTGTACGTCAAGAGCCACGCTGGACCAGCCAAAGGACGGAGGTACCCTGGATGGGAGCTAGCCTGGGAAGGTCCCTTTAGCATTGCCGCAACCTCGGCGGACAGATTTACATAGTGGAGAAGGACGGACGCCCATACAAGGTTCACCGCC
Source organism: Magicicada septendecula (assembly GCA_034769895.1). NCBI lineage: Eukaryota > Metazoa > Arthropoda > Insecta > Hemiptera > Cicadidae > Magicicada > Magicicada septendecula. The sequence goes on from CM068367.1 coordinate 1,130,462,600, forward strand.
AACGGCTCAAACCCGCCGGAGAAGAACAGTGGGCTGGCCACCGGAGAGCATTCAAGACCCGGGGGAGTTGTGACGCAGCGAGGCGAAGATCTGCTCTCGGCGCCAGCCGAGACATGGCACGAGAAGACGAGGCGAGCCAATCAGGGATCAGCAGCCGAGATGTGACCAACTAACGTGCTCGAGGTGAGCCAATCAGGGACCAGCGGCACTCTGATAGGTTCATGGCACACGACCTGTCAGGGCATAAAAAGAGCACTGCTAGAAATTTTTGGTGCACTCCATTAGACGTCGTGAATCCATCCAGACGCAAAGGGAAGAAGAATGGAGAGCAAAGCATAACCAGTGATGTTGATCGACTGGGACAGCAGCGGGCTCTACATACCGCTGCCGAAAGAAGAGGACAGCAGTACGCCCAGAACAGCAGACGCAGCCGCCGAACATCACAGCGTGGCTCGGGCGGCATACGCAAACGAGTTAGCGTCCTCAACATACGGTCCTTTTAAGGACCTAAAAAACGATAGTGTGTATGATTGGTGCCATTTGTCCTGTGACAATGTATGTGATAAAGTGTGAGTATGGAAGTATGTACAGTATATGACACCCATGTGTAGACCGCATATATAGAGTTGTGCATGTGATTTGAAACTTGTCTATGCACTAAAGAACTGCTCACCTTCTCTAGTATTCATTGGTATAGCAGCATATTATTTTATGTGTAAAAATTGTCATCAAATCATATCTTCATCCTGTAGTGATCTGAAAAATTGCAAACTCATCTTAGGGTAGTTCAAAATTGGCTCGGCCATTAGAAAGTAGGATGAACTCAAAGAAGTTTTATATATGTTATAGAATTATGTGGCTGTAACAAGCCAAATTTAAGTGCAGACATTTCCAAATGTTTCAGTCTAAAGAGTAAAGATTCTAGATTCTCAGTGCTCCCTGGTATGTTTCTAACTAAACTCTACATGACAAATCAAGTACTAGTAACAATATATAGTGCTGGTCACAGTAATAAAGTTGTAAATAACTTAATGAAACACCTGTGAAACGAAAGCTGAGAAGAGTGGCCAGAAGTTATGTTTGGATACTGCTCATATTATCCAAACACAACTTCATATTATACTCATATTATGAAGACACTGTCTCATATTATGCACATATTAGACAGTGCCTGACTCAAAATAATGGCTTGGTTCAAAATAATTTTCTTAGATCTCTTTATTAATTACTTTGTATTTGTGAATAGAAAATTGTTTGTAAAATGATTTTTTAAAAACTGTGGAGGTAATGAATGGTTTATTAATTGTTTGCAGAATTTATGAAGTTGAGCCAGCAACTGCGTCTTGAAACATGGTTATATGGTTTCTTATTAGATGTTGATTTATATAAGGGTGACTATGATTCTTATTTAATGAAATTGTCAACAGATGAGCCAGGAATAAAGCAGAGCTTGCGAAAAGCATCTACAAATTTTTGTCTTAGGAGATACCAGGTTTGTAATACATAAATTTATTTTGTTTTTAATGTTTTATTGGTACCATATGTACATGCGTTTTTGTCTGCCCCCGTCTCTCTTACATGCATGCACGCACGCACACACACACACACTATGGGAATACAGGATGTTAGAAAACATAATTGAAATATATGTGGATTGGCTTATTTATGGGATTCATAATGAGAAGTTAGTGTATGTGTATAATGTGAATTTTAATTTATATAAATGTAGGGGCAACCTGGAAAAATGTCAATTGTTTGTAAAGTGAGCACAGTTTTATAATTCTATTTATGTTTACATTTCTTGTCAAAGGTAATGTTCTTGAAACATTTATATAAAACTAAAATCAATGTCTCAACAAAAAGATCTTGTAAACTGAAAGCAAATAAAAAGGAGAGGCACTATTAAAATATACTTTACAGAATATTCCGTACATGGCTATCATCCAATCAAGTAATAGGATTTCTACCCACAGTCGTCAAATTTTCACCACAGATATGCAGTTCAGAGCTACTTAATATGAACAGCAGTGAATTTTGCTGATGGAACCTGTGGTGTAAGAAAGCAGAGCTATATGTTGTGCTAAATTATATAACATACCACAAAATTCTGAACGTTCCTTCACCAAATAACCAAAAAACCCATTGCCTGACTTAGACAGTTACTTCACTAAAAATAAGAGCTATTGTCATGATTTTTTGCTAAAGGCAACCCTTATTTTGTCCTCCCATAGAGTTAACATTTTCATATAAAACCATGCTCTATTTATCCCCATTCATGATCAGTCAATTTAGGCATGTTAGTCCTTCATTAATATTGGTCATGTTAGTCCTTCCTCCTATGTTTGGTCAGCCATACTCTAAACAGTTTATATTGTGTTGTCCATAACAGTAAGAATTCCATACTTGTGAATATATTTTTTATTCAAGTTCTGTTGTGTGTATAAAATGTTTCTCATAGTCATAGAAGAGTAAAAGAAAATGCATCTTCAGTACATACTGACATTCCTTCTAATTTTTTAAGGTACTGATAGTGTGTGGAATAAGAAAATTGCTTTTTACTTCTATATTGTTGATATCTTTTCTTTTTTGTTATAGTAATTTAGTTTTATGTTATATACATGTTTCTGTGTGTGTCTGTGTGTGTTCCCATTAACAGCGTAGGTTTTGATAAAATATGGTAAATGTCTTGTACTCTAACACATTATTTTAAAAGTGACATGAGGCAGTGTGCATAATGACCTCGAAATTATGTGTTTTTGTGTAAGGTTGGTGGTTGCAGATGGAATCTTTTCACTCAGTTGAATGATTGCCAGGTTGAGAGATACGTTTTAATTAATATGCAGGTACACTGGTGTAGAAAAGGCAGAGTAGGCTGCCAGCTTGAGCCATATGATGTACAAGGAATAGATTGCACTTACCCTATTATTCCCACTGAGGTGTTACCATAAATATTCATTTCATATTTGATAGGCTGAATTTACCAAGGGACTGAAAATATGCTCTCAATTTATGGGGCTGCCCAGGATTGATGCATGGACCTCGAGATTACACCCATACCAAATGATTTACCAACTCTCTTTAATTAATATATTTCTTGTATATTTCACATTAGTTTGTAACAAGATATTTTTGTTGACAGATTGGTTTTGGGTTGTATATTTTGTGTGTATTCTTGAAAATGGACACTGTAGCAGAAACGTAGTGTAATGGGACAATTTTGAAGGGTTTTATTTTTATTGTAATTTTAAATGTAACATAAGGTCTACCCAAACAGGGCCTCAGCTTTGAACAATTAACATTCCTTGTTTTACTCTGTCGGGGCACCAAGACGTATATTTTGCAGAGCCCTGCAATAAGCACTGTTCCTTAAGGCATTGGAATGCGAATATGTGCGCGGGTGATTGCATTTTCCGTTGGCAAACAACATAAACTTTGGGGCGAGCCCCAGGACAAACAAATATATACGGACTCGCTACCAAGGCAGAAGCTGTAATTTCAATAATGACCATATCATGTGATTTGAATCAACGAATCAGAGCGGAAGCTGGCGGATGTAACCGGACTGACGCCAAGAGTAGTGCGTCCCAGTCGACTTAGAACTCCTGACCGTACGGTCATGTAAAATATCGCTCGAGCTAATTAGGGTCGGCCGACCAGTAAACCTTACTATTTTAATTTAAAGTAACAGTCAACCATGTTATAGTGATGTTATAAACATTTTAAACTTATATTCGGAGTGTGCCACCAGAATCAAATATTAACAGTGATGGCGAAACCACATGGATGAAGGGATGAGTACATAATTTAAACAATTTGAACAGACAATATATTTCAGTTTTAATTAACTTCAATTCACTAATATTAAATTATAACAATTCAATAAGAAAGCGCTTTATGATATAAAAAGTATGAGGAATGAATGAGTGAGCGAGCAAGCTGGGTTGTTTTGAAATAAATATGGTCTAGTTTATTAAATAGAGTTAAGTATATTTCACAATCTATTCTCAATGTAACGTAAAAGATATATTTCACAATCTATTTTCAATGTAACGTAAAAGAAAGGCGAAATTGGTGTTGTGGGAGTTATGGTAGTATTTGATAGCAAGATAAAATGAAATAAAAAATGTGTTAAGGGAGCATATAAATATGTGTTTGTCAATTGCATTCCCTGTTCTTCTCTGCTAAAGTACACCGGACGACACCTTGGTAAATTACCAATAAGGGTAGGTAATACGAAATTTTAATATTTTAAACCTTTACTTAACTCGTACTACTTCAAATGACGCCCTAAACAGGGACGAATTTACATATTTTAATAACTGATTCACTTGTCATACTTCAAATAGCGCCCGTAAAGAGCGACGTTGTAAATTAAAATTAAATCAAATTAATTTACAACCTGGTCAAAATGGCAGAGAAAAGCAAGAGTGCAAATTTATGTGAAAGTGTAGAAGAATCAATTTTAAATGTTACGCAAGATGATTTAATATCGACAAATATTAACGAGAGCGTAGACAATACGACAGACGAAATAACAATTGAGACGGTAGATGCTAAGAGTAGCAGAATCAATAATGTAGACGTACTTAGTCAGTTAGCATTATTTATGGAAATGATGAGTAGTAAATTTGACCAACAAAATGAGAGATTTGACCAACAAAATGAGACATTTGACCAACAAAACACGAATTTGAACGAATTTAGAACGGAAGTCAAATCAGAAATAAATATCGTAAATATGAGTTTAAATGAGTTGAAATCAGAAAATAATAATCTAAACGCGAGTTTAAATGAATTTAAAATTGAAATCAAGTCAGAGATAAATGCTAGTAACATAGAACTGAAAACGGAAATAACCAAACAAGACAAAAAATTAAGAGAAATAGACAATAAATTAGAAGAGCAGAATAAAACTATTGCAGGAGTGAAAAATGAACTGACTATAGATATAAATAAAATACAAACCGAAATGAAAAATGATATAAAAAATATCGGTATGGAGAACCATACATGACTTCCATGTTCTAAGATTTACATTTAAAAACATATTTGAAATGAAATATTTCTATAGAAACTACGTCTTTCTACTTACTGCTTCAGCATTAACCACAGTACTGTGCTCACTAACGTATACCACCACCACCTCACGTTTTCGCACTCGATTTTCACCGATGATGGGAGTCGATGGCACTGCCGAAAAGTCTGGTTTTGCAGAAAACATAGGACTACGGCTAAAGAGCCCGGGAAGCAATTTTAACAAAAAAACTACTTCTTTGTTGCCGATAACGTAGTACACATATAAAAAATTCTCCCCTACACCTTCAACTATAATTTTTAATAATAGAAAATTACCCCCACCCCATTCTCCTAACTTCTTCATTTATAGATATTTCATCTACGTTTCTACAGTGGATTACTATGAGCTTCTTATCAGGATACTTTATTTATAAAAATAAAGTACTTTACTCTTGTTAAAACATAACATGTTTCCGGTAAACTACCCCTTTCTCTTAACCGATCTTCTCCAAAATCAACAGACCTTCCGTCCTCTACAATTCAGGGAAGCATGCAAAAAAATATTTGATTCTGTTTGAATGTGCGGCAGTTATCGTTCATCATGGAAACATTTCTCTTGTTACAACATAAAATGTTGCAGGTAAACTACCCCTTTCCCTTAACCAATCTTCACCAAAATCAATAGACCTTGAGCTCTCTGCAACTCAGGGGGTGCAAAAAATTATTTGATTCTCATTGAATTTTCGGCAGTTATCGTTCGTCATAAAAAAATTACAGTTTTTAAAACATAAAACGTTGCTGATAAACTACCCCTTCCCTTAACCGATCTTCAACAAAATCAACAGACCTTGAGTTCTCTTTAGTTCAAAAAGGTATGCAAAAACCTAGTTGATTCTGCTTGAATTTACGGTAGCTATCGTTCATCATATAAAAAATTACCCTTGTTAAAACATAAAATGTTGCTGGTAAACTACCCCTTTCCCTCAGCCGATCTTCACCAACACCAATACGTATTGAGAACTCTACAATACAGGGCTGTATGCAAAACATCATTTGATTCTGTTTGAATTTGCGGTTGTTATCGTTTACTATAGAAAAAAATTACCCTTAATAAAAAACCGTTGCAGGTAAACTACCCCTTTCCCTTAACCGATCTTCACCAAAAACGACAGGTCTTAGGTACTCTACAATTCAGGCCTGTATGCAAACAATTATTTGATTTAGTTTGAATTTGCGGCTGTTATCGTTTGCCATAGAAAACACCCTTGATAAAACATAAAACATTGCTGGTAAACTACCCTATTCCATTAACCGATCTTCACCAAAAACAATAGGTCTTGAGAACTCTACAATTCAGGGCTGTATGCTAAACATTAGTTGATTCTCTTTGAATTTACGGCAGTTATCGTTCGTCATAGAAAAAATACCCTTGTTAAAACATAAAACGTTGCAGGTAAACTACCCCTTTCCCTTAACCGATCTTCAACAAAACCAAGAGGTCTTGAGAACTGTACATTTCACGGCTGTATGCAAAATATTATATGATTCTGTTTGAATGTGCGGCTGTTATCATTTGCCATATAAAATACCCTTGATAAAACAAAAAACGTGTCAGGTAAACTACCCGTTTCCCTTAACCGATCTTCACCAAAAACAATAGGTCTTTAGTACTCAACAAAACAGGGCTGTATGCAAAAACGTATTTGATTCTGTTTGAATTTGCGGCTGTTATCATTTGCCATATAAAATACCCTTATAAAACATAAAACGTTGCAGGTAAACTACCCCATTCCCTTAACCGATCTTCACCAACAACAATAGGTATTGAGAACTCTACAATACAGGGCTGTATGCAAAACATCATTTGATTCTGTTTGAATTTGTGGCTGTTATCGTTTACCATAGAAAAAAATTACCCTTGATAAAAAACCGTTGCTGGTAAACTACCCCTTTCTCTTAACCGATCTTCACCAAAAACGATAGGTCTTGAGACCTCTACAATTCAGGGACGTATGCAAAAAATTATTTGATTCTGTTTGAACTTGCGGCTGTTATCGTTTGCCATAGAAAATACGCTTGATAAAAAAACGTTGCAGGTAAACTACCCCTCCCCTTAACCGATCTTCACTAAAAACAATAGGTCTTGAGTACTCTACAAATCAGGGCTGTATGCAAAAAATTATTTGATTCTGTTTGAACTTGCGGCTGTTATCGTTTGCCATAGAAAATACCCTTGTTAAAAAAACGTTGTAGGTAAACTACCCCTTTCCCTTAACCGATCTTCACCAAGAACAATAGGTCTTGAGAACTCTACAATTTAGGGCTGTATGCAAATAATCTTTTGATTCTGTTTGAATTTGCGGCTGTTATCGTTTGCCATAGGAAATACCCTTGTTAAAACATAAAATGTTACAGGTAAACTACCCCTTTCCCTTAACCGATCTTCACCAAAAACAATAGGTTTTGAGAACTCTATAATTCAGGGCTGTATGCGAAACATTATTTGATTCTGTTTGAATTTGCGGCTGTTATCGATTGCCAAAAAAAAAATTGCCCTTGATAAAAAAAAACCGTTGCAGGTAAACTACCCCTTTTCCTCAACCGATCTGCACCAAAAACAATAGGTCGCGAGTACTCTACAAATCAGGGCTGTATGCAAAAAATTATTTGATTCTGTTTGAATTTGCGGCAGTTATCGTTTGCCATAGAAAAAAAATCTACAGACAGACAGACACACACACAGACAGACACACACACAGACACTTTTTGAAAAATGACTTTTTTTCATGTTTTGAGTGTAGTACAATCATATTCTGCAGTAATCTCGAACACGATTTTTTTTGCCATCACCATACTTCCATTTCCTTAAGGAACATGGAAGTAATAATTAACGAAAAACAAAATGAGAAAATGCTAGAGACAAATAAAAAATTTGACGCATTGACAAATTAATTTAATGATAAAATTAAAAAACAAAATGACAGAATTGACAGTAATGTTCAAGGTGTGAGCAAATTAAAAAAGCAAATAAAATACAAGAAAATATAAATGATGAATTCAGAAGTAACTTTGAGCAAATTGATGCAATTAAAACTAATGTAACTAGTTTGAAAAGTAAACAAACAGAACATGAACAAGAAATAATTAAAGTCAGAGAAGATTTAAGTGTAGCAATTAACCAAAAATTAACTAATGTAAGTGAGAGAGTGAACATGGAAGTTGAATTAGGTTATTTCAGTAATGAAAGTAGGGGGGTGAACCCCATACAATTTTTAAACTCAATTAAAAGTTTCAATAAATATAACCAAGAAAGTTGGGAAATTAAATTAGTACGAATTTTAAAATATTTTAAAGGGGATGCAAAAATATGGGCGGACGCTCATAACGATAACTGGGCAGATTTTAATGAGTTTGAACAAGCATTTAAAAATAAATACTGGTCGGAAGAAAAACAAGAGGGTTTGCGCAGTACAATAATGGGATGGGGTAATTTCAATATTAAACATATGAGTATTACGTCGTATGTGACAAGACTATATAGCCAGGTTAAATATTTAGAACCACCAATGCCTCTTTCATCCTTTATAAGATACATTAGTAAGCATTTACCAAAGGACATACAGTCCACAATCAGAACCCGGGAGTTTGTTAATATTGCCGAATTGGAAAAAATACTAGAAGCATACCAGAGTATGAAAGAGGAAGAAGATAATAAACATCAGTTTAGAGTTAATGAATCAAATCAAATAAATACCGTAGTAAGACAACCAGACCATTTTGTTAGTAATATGAGTAGATCGGGGGAGGGGGCATGGTTATGTCCAAACCCTAGTTGTAGAGCTAATAACTATAATAGTTCGCGAAGTCAATGTTATAGGTGTCAGGGCCCGAGGGGTAGTGCTCAAGGGAGAGTGGAGAATTATAATAGAGGTTTTGATAATAGTGAGTTTAGAGGGAGTCATAGGGGGAGAGGCTTCACCAGTAATCGGGGAATGCCGGGAAATTTTAACCACAGAGGTAGAGGGGGATATGTTGGTAACCCAAACAACACTAGGGGTGTTAAAACACCGCCTAATAACCAAAACAGTAGAGGGGATCATAGGGAGGTTTACAGCGAACCACCACCTCCAGTACAGTTAAACTAATCAGGGCGGTTGAAAAGGAAAGCCCCCAGCCGTCTAGAAATCACATGACAATACGGTCACTTATTACCAACATACATAATGATTTATCCGATGAAGAAGTGGGGGAGAGTAGCAATAACTTTGGTATGGTAGAATTTGAAGCCGAAGTGTTTAATTCCAAATACATTTTTCTATTAGATTCAGGGAGTGAACTGACCGCTATAGATGATAAAATTTTTGAAAAAATAAAAAATCAAACTACAGTGACAATTCCACAACTACCAGTACTGGGAATTAGTGTTGTAGGGGTAACAGGTGTTCGCAGTAAAAAAGTAACTAAACAAATAATGCTACAACTAAAGGTAAATAAAAACACAATAACTGTACCTTTTTTGGTCATTCCAGGGTTAAATATGGGAGCTATAATGGGTACTGATTTTTTAAATAATTTCAAAGTGGAGTTAAACTATTATACACAGACTATGAAATTAAACAATGATAATAATATAATTGAAATACCATTTATACGTAAGAAAACTGTAGAAATGAAAGCACTAAAAATAATTAGTAAGGGAATTTTAATTTCTGATAATGGCATAAACGAATGTAGGCCCTTGATGATTAATTATTGTAACCTGAGGGTAAATAGTCACGAATTATTTGAAACTGAAGATAGTTGGGGTGAAAAAATTAATAGAATCCTATATCAAGATGGGGAATTTAGTTATCAAGATAGGGAAAAAGTAGTACAAATAATAAATAAAAATAAATTAGTTTTTTCAGACAAACCAGGTTTAGTAAAATATTTTAAGGGTAAATTAATCGTTAAAGAAAAAACACCTTTTGCACCTAAAACCTATCTGGTACCATACTCCAAGAGGGGGTTAGTACAAGAGGAAATAAATAAGATGTTGAGAGAAGGTATAATAGAAAAATCCACCTCTCCATATTCCAACCCTTTAGTAGTGGTTACCAAGAAAGATTTATCGATAAGGCTGTGTTTAGACGCGAGACAAATAAACAGAATAATTGTTCCAGACAGAGAATCGCCAGAACCAGTGAGTGAAGTTCTTCAACGTTTCAGTGGAACCAAGTACATAACAACATTGGACTTAACAGCCGGGTACTGGCAGATAGAGCTGGAGGAAGAATCCCATCAATATGTGGCTTTTTTATACAACGGCAGGAACTATCAAATTCGTAGGTTACCTTTTGGACTAAACGTAAGTGTTTCAATTTTCATTAAATGTTTAGACTATGTATTAGGGAGAGAGATTTTAGAATTCACAACCGTTTATGTGGACGATATAGTTATTACGTCACCAGACATTGATACACATTGCGAAAGGTTAGATAGAGTGCTAAGTAGGCTGCATGAATATGGCATAACAGTTAAGTTTAAGAAGTCAGAATTTTTGAAAGAACAAGTTAATTTTTTAGGCCATATAATTTCAGCCCAGGGTATCAGTACAGACCCTAAGAAATAATACAGAATTTTCCAGTACCAAAAAATATTAAACAGTTGCAAAGTTTCTTAGGCTTGTGTAATTATTATAGGCAATTTGTAGACAAATATTCCTATTTAACAGTACAATTGGGGCATTTATTAAATAAAGATAATCGATGGCAGTGGAATTTAAAAGAGCAAACTGTATTTGAGCTAATAAAAAATAAATTTTTAGACACGGTAATATTAGCTCATCCTAATTTTCTAGAACCATTTTATATATACACAGACGCATAGACATCGCTTTGGGGGTAGAATTGTTTCAGTTAGATGGGGATGGTAACCATAAAGTAGTAGCTCTTGCTAGTAGGTCTTTATTAACTAGTGAGAAGAACTATACAACAACAGAAAAGGAGGCGTTATCAATAGTTTTCGCCTGTAGAAAATTCAGAACATACCTATTAGGAAATAAAGTAATAATAAGATCAGACCATCAAGCTTTACATTTTTAAAAAACTGTAAACTAACGCATGGTAGGTTAGTGTGCTGGATGCTAATATTACAAGAATATGACTTAACCATCGAGTATTGTAGTGGTAAAGAAAACGTAGTAGCTGGCGTCCTATCCAGAACCAATTTTGACAATAGTACTGAAGTAGACATAGCAAATACTTATAAGATATTTATAATAAAAGAAGTGGGGGAAATAGATATGAAAAAATTAATAAATAACCTAGCAACAGACCAAGAAAGAGATACCGAACTTGGTAAAATAATGTTAGCTTTAAATCAGATACCCAACACACCTCACCAGTGGGAAAAGCATTTTAGTTTGTATAATAAACATTTATTTCACCGTGCAAATGAACAGGGAGATGATTGGAAAGTATGCATCCCTAAAGTTATAATACCTGAAGTAGTGAGAGATTGTCATTTAAGGTATGGTCATATAGGCCCCAAGAAATGCAGTGACATATTGAAAGTGTCATGTAAATTTAATAATATGGAAAGAACAGTGCGTAAAATATTAAAAACATGCGAAATTTGTCAGAAAGCCAAAGTAAATAATCGTAAACAGGAGGGTTTAATGCAACATGTAATACCAGACAGTCCTTTAGCAATAGTTGCCGTCGATTTATATGGCCCCCTACCCAAAGGTCGAGGAGGGGTGAATTATTTATTTGTTGTACTAGATGTTTTTACCAAATTTGTAAAATTGTACCCGATTAAAAAAGCTACCTCCTCGGTATTAGCTAGGAAATAGTAAATGAGTACATTACTGAAGTAGGTAAACCCAAAATAATATTATCAGATCATGGTTCTCAGTTTACCAGCAACACCTGGAGGGAAACATTAGGTTGGGAAAACATTTTAGTTAAACATACATCGGTGTATCATCCACAATCAAATCCTAGTGAGCGTGTTATGCGAGAGTTAGGGCGAATGTTTAGAACTTTCTGCCACAAAAAACATTCATTGTGGGCTACATTTGTGTGGAAGATAGAAGGATATATTAACAGTAGTTTACATGAATCCACTAGCTACAGCCCATAACGAGTTAATGTTTCAGAGAAGGCCGTCACGCATATTAGAAGAGCTGATAAAATTTCTAACCCGAACGGATATACCATATGGTAGGAAACTGGTGATTGCAGAGGAGCAGCTGCTAAGTAAAGCTGAACAGCGTAAACAAAGACATGACCGGAATTTAACACCCATACAATACGAGGTAGGACAACTAGTATTAATAAAAAATCACGATCAATCATCAGCTTTGGACAAAGAGATTAAAAAATTCTTCCTATTGTACGACGGTCCCTATGAGGTTAGCAAAGTAAAAATGGAGAATGCTTATGTTTTAGTGGATTTGCGAACCCGAGAAATAAAAGGAACGTATAATGTGACCCAATTAAAAAAGTATTATCTAGCTGAGTGATGTTAGACATTTTTTATTATTAAAATTTTGATACATAAACAGATTATGGTATATTTAAAGGAGAAGAGATCCTCCCCCATTTTCAGGCGATCACAGACTCACCACCTCTGATCGTGAATTTTGGCAATCTGGAGGCGGACCATGGTTGGCGGTAGCATCAGCAACGGGGTGAAAGCAACGATGGTCCTACTCCACAAAAAGGTGTTAATAGAAATTCTTTGCGTACAAGAACGGGGAGGGGGACCCCTAGTTTCGTGGAAAGGTAAGGTAGAGTCATATACCTATAAAAAAAGGAGAAAATTTTTGATGGTGGTAGTATTTTTCCACGAACTACAGTAGTTTTGTTTTAGAAATTGTGAAATAAAACAACAAAAATTTTGTAACTTAAATAATTAATTTTTCAAGGAATTGTTTTCCTTCAGAAAACAGAAATGTATTTTATTTTAATGTAAACTTGTAAGATGATCCATTGTTGTAGTTATTATTTTGTCATGAAGAAGATGTTAGTGAAAAGTGAAAGCTGGAACTTGCAAAAAGTGTCTATGTGAAAATTCTAATGAAAATAAAAGAACTTGTTGCTATACAAGATTAATGGGTGATTTTGGGGGTTTGTTTGGTGTTAATAGAAGTGTAAATCAATTGTGGAATGTAAAGACAGCAAATGTAGAAAGACATAAGTTTAGATATAGGTAGGCTATTGCAGTGGTGGCATGTGCCACTGTAGATAGCAGTAAGGGTTGATGAGTAACGTCAAGATATGTTACCATCATCGGTGGCCGATACCGGCGTATACACACTGCATAACCACTTATATAATTTTATTATATGTTAATTGATGCCGTGCAGTGTTAGTAGTGACAAAGTAAAACATGCTAATGAAGATGATTTCCCCGCCTTTTCGGGCGATTACTGTCTTACCAGCACTAATCGTGGTTTTGGATGACAACCAGCTGTGGGCAGCAATTGTAAAACTGACCATGGTTGGTTGTCCTTGAAATTGGTGAAAGTTGAAATTAACGGGGGGGCCCACTTAGGGGAAATCCCCGGAACTATGGAACAGCGGCTATCACCTTGTATGAGTAGGAACAGCAAAACAGGTGATAGACCCGCCTTAAGGGTATAACTATGTAACATTTAGATATGATGATATCTGACAATTTCAAAATGTAACGCCGAAGCAAGGACAGGAGATGCTAAAATTCCTCCAAAAAATTCCGTTCTTGTGGAAGCAGCTGGACGCCACAGTTCAGTGGGGAGTCATAGTGTGTGTGGCAAGGAGGTTACTCATGGGAGTAACAAATGGAAATACTAAACTGACATCAACTAAATGAGCTAATAAGCTCATTAAATAATTATATTTTGATTCAAGAGATGATTACTGTAGATGATTTGTACGGAAGTAATGGATTTACATGTGTTTGCTCCATATGATAATTTTGTAGATGAATTTACTGATTTTGAAAAGATTAATGCTAATGAATTTATTATGTTGCTATTTTTACTATGTTAGAGTGTAAGAATTATAAACATATGTTGTGTATTTTTCATGGTATAGATTTGTGTAGTGTATATAGGGTAAGGTCATTTACCTGACCCAGAGAGATCAGCTGATGACTGATGTCAGAAACATGATATGTTTCTAGTAATTGACTCATGGATTCTTTTGTCAGTTAATGTAATTGAATAATTTTGTTTTGTGGGAAATTAATAAAAAAAATGTTTTTGGAAAAAAAAATCTTGGCAGTAAAGAATTTTATGTAAAATTTTACGTTTCAGTATAAGTAGAGAAGAGGTTAGCTGATTCATGATGTGTATTTTAGGTTATCTTTGTAATCAAGTGTAGCTATTTTTGAAATTATGGTAGAAATAAGTTGTGTATTTTTATTTGTTTATTATGATTGTGAGCATCTAGTTAGTAAGAGTAGACATAAAATAAATGCATTTGAAGAATTTTGGAATTAAAAAAAAAATTATGATTAAATTCATTAATTAAAGTAAATAAAATGAATCATTTTAAAAGGAGAATCTTTGATAAGGGACTTGGGTTTATTGCTTTATTGAACAAATTTTACGTAATTGAGTTGACTTGAGACCGTAACGTCAAACCAATTGAATTGAAAAATGAAGTTGAAAATAAAATAGAAATTATTTTTGGAATTTGATATCAAGAAGTAGAATGTAAATGTGTGTTTAATGTAATAGTGAGTATATGTACGCACCCAGTACTTGCTAAAGGCAACCCAGTATGCATGTAAGGGGGAACATATCGGCTGAGGATCTGGTATGGTATAAGGCCAGTTTCGATTTTTGGAATTTTATTTGGAATGATAAAAGGTTAGGTGGTACTATGGTGAGTATCTGTCCGATTTTATGGTGTTGGGATCTCGTCCAGAGAAGTCCAGTAATGTCGTTCAGGTACAGCCATAGTCGCCGAGCTAGGGGGATAGTTTACCCATGATGTGTTAAGGAATTAAAGGGGGGTTATTGGCGCCATATCCTCACCGATCCTCTTATGGTTAGCAATGAGAGTTTTTCTGTTTCGACAGAAAACCTCTCATTGGGGGGGAGTATTGTAATGGGACAATTTTGAAGGGTTTTATTTTTATTGTAATTTTAAATGTAACATATGGTCTCCCCAAACAGGGCCTCAGCTTTGAACAATTAACATTCCTTGTTTTACTCTGTCGGGGCACCAAGACGTATATTTTGTCAGAGCCCTGGAATAAGCACTGTTCCTTAAGGCATTGGAATGCGAATATGTGCGCGGGTGATTGCATTTTCCATTGGCAAACAACATAAACTTTGGGGCGAGCCCCAGGACAAACAAATATATACGGACTCGCTACCAAGGCAGAAGCTGTAATTTCAATAATGACCATATCATGTGATTTGAATCAACGAATCAGAGCGGAAGCTGGCGGATGTAACCGGACTGACGCCAAGAGTAGTGCGTCCCAGTCGACTTAGAACTCCTGACCGTACGGTCATGTAAAATATCGCTCGAGCTAATTAGGGTCGGCTGACCAGTAAACCTTACTATTTTAATTTAAAGTAACAGTCAACCATGTTATAGTGATGTTATAAACATTTTAAACTTATACTCGGAGTGTGCCATCAGAATCAAATATTAACAGTGATGGCGAAACCACGTGGATGAAGGGATGAGTACATAATTTAAACAATTTGAACAGACAATATATTTCAGTTTTAATTAACTTCAATTCACTAATATTAAATTATAACAATTCAATAAGAAAGCGCTTTATGATATAAAAAGTATGAGGAATGAATGAGTGAGCGAGCAAGCTGGGTTCTTTTGAAATAAATGTGGTCTAGTTTATTAAATAGAGTTAAGTATATTTCACAATCTATTCTCAATGTAATGTAAAAGATATATTTCACAATCTATTTTCAATGTAACGTAAAAGAAAGGTGAAATTGGTGATGTGGGAGTTATGGTAGTATTTGATAGCAAGATAAAGTGAAATAAAAAATGTGTTAAGTGAGCATATAAATATGTGTTTGTCAACTGCATTCCCTGTTCTTCTCTGCTAAAGTACACCAGATGACACCTTGGTAAATTACTGATAAAGGTAGGTAATATGAAATTTTAATATTTTAAACCTTTACTTAACTCGTTCTACTTCAAATGATGCCCTAAACAGGGACGAATTTACATATTTTAATAACTAATTCACTTGTCATACTTCAGTAGCTGAAATTTTACTGATTATGATAGTGTATGATTAGGATACCTTGCAATAATTGCCTAGGTGTTTTGTGCATCAGAAAAGCATAGAAAATTCTCTTCATTAAACACATCAATAACGTAGCCGTTGAAGGTTATGAAGGTTATACCCCCCACCCCACCCCACCCCACCCATTGGGTACATTACCAGTGGAGTCTTATACATTTTTGTAGGTTGGTAAAATTTCCAAGTACAGTACCAGCTTACTATCAGCTATGATATATGTGGCCTGCCACCATTAAAAACTCCTGGCTATAGCCCACCTCCTATTGGAAAAACCTTTCTCAATAACTTCTTCATTGAAAATTTTTAACTATGACAGTGAAATACAATAACTAATTCTACTTATTTTTTTTTAACCAAGTCTTCTCAATCCCACAATTCATCTCAGTCATAGTGCATGTCAATTTATAAGTTAATCTCTACGTAAATTCATTTTGTGTTCTTGATTGTATCAGTATTGTTGTCCAGCTTAAACCTTGTTTACTTAAAAATAATTTTCATAGAAAAGGTGAATACTAAAATGTGTTACTACAAATATTACTTTGTGTAGTGGATTGTTGATACTTAATATTTTTTAGAATTGTGGTAATTGAAAATAAAGAAATTTACATGTCTAAATTAAATACTAAAACTAGAGTATTTATTGTCATTGGCAAGTTAATGTACAGATGTAATTAAAGAGAATGCATGGGAGGTGCCAAGATGCTGAAAAAGTACATGATTACCATAATCAAATATTGGCATAAGAAATCTTATAGAACAGTAGAATTAAATTAACTCTTTTGTTTAGTAAAACCCGTGATAGTAGAGCAGTAAGCAAATATAGTTTATGAGAATTTTTGATAATACAATGATCAGAATTGTTTGAAATACATGAAAAAATCAAAACTTATGTAATACTGGGCTATATAAAAAATTAATATCAACAACTTGCAGAAGTAATTATAATTTGATAACACAATATTATTCAAGAATACTGTAAGAAACTCAGAGTTATTTATAAAGAAATTATATACAAAGAGTATAACAATTATCATTTAATAGCTGAATAAAAGTTACTCAAAAGAAACGTTATTTTGTTTTTCAGTCTATGCTTGATGAAATTTTGGTAACTATTACATATGTGAATGCAAATAGTAGTACTGGTAATTTGTCAGCTCCAGTAACCCCACAAGATTCAAAAAAGAGACATCTACTTTACTTACCACTGAAGAAATTACCTGTACTACAGTACTGCAGTAAATTGTTGATTTCCGCACTGAAGGTTAGTATAAACAACACATTTTGTGTGAAGAAGTGTGTATGTATGGAACATTTGCACGATACATCAGTGCTTGATATGTTAAATAGGAAAAAGATAGTTGTCAGAATAATTGAACTCCATTGTATTGTAACTGTTCATTGTAACTTTATAAACTTACGTTTTGCAATTTTACACCAATAAATTACTTACTTACCCTGACTGTGTTACACTTACCTTTTATATAAAAACCCCAGAAGATTCCAAACTCGCTCAGAGGTCGCCACGATGTCTTAAAGTGAACATCGAAACCATAATACACTTACCCTTAATTAATTTTGATATTTACTTCTCTTAAATCAGAAAATTCACAGGTTTCGTTTTAGACGAATTCTTGATGCAGAACTCAGGTTATGGGGTGTGGCATAATAAATATTCTAACACATTTTTTATGTTAAATCAAATCTCATTTTATTTTAAGGCAATTAAAATTTCTTTTTTATTCTTACTTCTTTAATATGTTCTTTTGTTAATCTCTAGTATATAAAATTTTCTTATACTAACCTCTATCGCCAAACCAGTACTTTTATTTCTTAATATTATCCCTTCTTCCCTCACATACACACACTCACATGCTAGTTATAGATTTTCTTCTACCCCCACCCCCCGTTTATTTAATGAGCTCTTTGATTATTTATTTATTTACTTTCCTTCACTTTTCTACCGAAATAGTTGTGTTATTATTGTACTTCACTACATGTGGTTCCTATGACTGCACACTATGTTGTCTAGCTCTTTTTATTCCACTCTCCACATTTTACCAAACTGTCACTATTGTTGAATCTGTTCATGTATACTTTTAAATACTTTTGGGCAGTCATTCATTCACTGAGACTGTTGTACTGTCAACTATACTGTTTGATGACTGCTATCCAACTGGCCAGTGTCACCTGCTTCCGTACCATATGACGCTCAGGGCGTCACCCGCATGGTAATAAACTCGTTCACTGATTGGCTATGGAACATCTCGCACCTCTGCCAAGATGTTGTAAGAAATGGTACGCAATCCACGCAATCGATTCTCCGTATTTCAGCTACGTGCTTTTCTGACAATTCACATTCTGTTGTCCGCCCGTAACTCGACGAACCTGGTATGGCTGAGCCATAGGACGTTTATTAAATGTTTGTACAGGTTAACTAAAAAACATGGTTGGGCCCCATTTGTACCGTCACAATACCCCCCCCCAATGAGAGGTTTTATGCCGAAGCATAAAAACTCTCATTGCTAAAACCTAAGAGGACCAGCAAGGATATGGTGCCATGACCCCCCTTAATTCCGTACTAAAATCATGGGTTACTTACCCCCCTAGTCTGGTGATTGTGGCCACTGTATCACCAGACTCTGAAACAATTCATAAAAACATCAATAACTGGCCTGTAACTATTCCATATCCTCAACTGATTTGGTTTCCTCTTAGCCGTACTGGTTTGCCTTTTTCAAAGTACTGGTTTCCTACTTAGCTCTCAATATACAAATACATTGGTTATACATTTATACACAATTACTTAATACTCAATTAAACCCTTTGTTTCCCAAATAAACATAATACAACATAATAAACCCTCAAAATGAACATTACCAATATTACATTAAGACAAACATTTCAAATCTGAATTAAAATAAACATTACAAACATTCCCAACTCAATATTCCTTTTCTATAGAATATTCCCATTATTTCATTCTGATTTCAACCCTGCATTTCCATTAAACATTTTAACCATCACATTTTTCATCATTTACTTTTAATTTTTCATTCTTTATTCCACAATACAAGTCAAAATAAATTTCTCAAATTTATTACCAAAGTTCCCAATCTGTTACATTAATTAAACCCCCTCAAATTAGTTTAATTTCATAATAAAATTCATTTACCATTTATTATAACCCTCAAATCAAAAAACTTCCAAATTGATTACCAAAATTTCTATCTTTTAAACATTTTACATCACTTTAATTTCATTATAAAAATTCATAATTACATACTGACAATTATTCAATAAAAAAATTATTACTATCATAAAATCAATTACAACTATAAATTGGTTACACAAAATATAATATACACATAACACCATGTATCATCTGATATTTTATGATAACAACATAACCTTACTACATAAGTACATGTAAACATAATACAACTTTAATTTTGACTTTCTGTTGAATCTTCCAATTGGTACCTTATAATTTCTACTCAGAGTTTTTTATTTCATATTTTCATCTATTAATAAACGGGTGGCTCCCCTTTCAGGCATAGTAATCTGTTTTATTCTACGGGCATTTAGACATAACCTCACTCTCCCATCCTTTTTTCCAACAACCACGAGTGGTTTTGAATAGGGTGACACCAACCTCTCAATAATATTTCCCTCCACCATTTTCTCTAACTCTACTTGAACCTCTTCTTTCAGAATAGGGCACCGTATAACCTCTTTGTATGTAGGGTGTGTGTTCCCTTACCCTATACTCACGCCTTTATTAGTTCCTGGCCCTTTCCAGGTAACTCCGCCAACCCCCTTTAAAACTTTTCATGACCTGCCACAACACCTTACGTTGGGGACTCCCTACACCTCTACCTTCACTACAAAACTTATGTGCCCTGTTCTTCCATATTCGTTCTTCACTTTCATCTCTCTCTCTCTCTCTCTCTCTCTCTCTCCCCCTCCCCCCTACTGACCCGTGTTTATATCACTTTAGTCCCGAAATTCTTATTGTGTCTAATACCCGTTCAAAACTAACCCTGACTGGTTTAATTTCATTATTTAACTCTACCCGTTTACTGAAATCAATTATTGCCTTATTAAAAACCATTACCCAAAATCCATTTTTTACAACATTTTAAATTAATTTGATTCCATCATTTTAAAACATCCAAATTACCTTTTAATTACATTATATAATTTCAGTAATCAATTATTCTATTAAACCAAATACTATTGTTATACCCTCAATCAAAACGACAAACATCTATTATATAAAATACCATGTATGCACACAACACTGTAATTACTTTGATTGTAGTCTCTTTACCATTACATTATAAAACATTAATAATTATATACTGTTAACCATTTCATCAGTCATCATTATTATCATGTACTCAATAAGAATTATCAACGTTAAGTACCCAAAATACAATGTACATCTCCATAATATAACCTTGTGACGGTACATACCGGGTCACAGGTATAAACAGGGTTCAGAGTATTAATCAGGTCAAAATTAGGAATAAAATCATTTTACTTTGTAATCCATGTGAAACAGTGGCAGAAGAAGCTATAAGGAATCTGGGTGGGACTTGTAAACAAGTGAATCAAAAGTTATTTTTAGCTGTGTCTAGCCAGAGTGGAGCTGATCTAACCCAAAAAAAGGCCTCAACATCACAGTTATTGACTGACGTCACAACCATAATGATGTAAAATCAACATTTTATACCTCTGGAACATAATAAAAAAAAAATCTAGAAAACGTCCAGAGGCATATGGTATGACGTCGCCAGCGTGGAAGGGGTATCACGTGACGCACAAATATATTGGTCACACCGAGACCGAAAACGTTCTGTTCCGCACAAGATCTAAAACCAGCCGGTTGCATATAATCTATGGATAACTCTTCAAGATAAGTACAAAAGACCTAGTCAAAGTCAAACCTCCGCTCAACAGTCCCTGAAAGGACCAAGGCGTACTGCGCGGCTGTTGTGTGCAATGTGACGGTTGCAGGGCTAGTACAACGCGCCACCAGCCACTAGTTGCGGTATTCACAGCCAGGAGGCGGCGCTGTTATCGCAGCGCCTACTCAGTTCAGCACAAAAGACCTAGGCAAACTACAAAACAAAACAAATAATGATGTTTTGAATTCGTACATAATTTGTGTAGTATTGTGTACAGAAATAAATTTATGAAAATTTAATAATTGAAAGTTGATTCAATTAACTAAGAATGTTTTAGTTAACTTTATTTGAATATTAAATGACATTATTATGCTTTTTTGAGTATACAGAAGGGCAAAACTAGTTCAGGTTACAGTGAATATGAGTGCTGTAGTAAGCTAATACACTTCAGTTTAATTGCCTAGTGTATTTTAACCTGTATTGATGTATGAATAATACAGTTACACTTATGATTAAAACATCTAAAAAGTTACATTTACTTACAGGTTAGTTTGAATCGAGTGGGAATAGAATGTGATCTTGCAATGGGACATATTCTTGTACTCATTCAGTTGGACTGGCCACAAGAAGAAGCCCTTCTTAATGAAATAATTGAGAGAATTAAGCAGAGAGGTAGTTGGACATATCACTTATTCACAAAATATATAGTAACAATTGATCTTCTGGAGGAATTTATGTATTTATCAACGGAACAAGGAGGAGCACTACCTCTGGATATTCTGATACCTTCATCAAGTCAGTTATTGCAGTAAGTATGTCTATGTGTGTTTTTTAATATAATATAATATGAACCTTTGTGTTAATTATTGTATTATAGAGGATATAATAATTAAAATAGTTGTGTTATGTATATTAGTTGTTGAAAATGAAAAAATAAGATTAATAAACAAATACAGTATAAAAAGTGGTGAAAAAGCCAAATAGACTTTTGAAAACTAAACACAATTGCAACAGCATCCATAGGAACAATATTGTCATCATCAAAAATTGAAAAAGGAGCAGGTTAAGTTGCAACAAGATATGAAATTAAATGAAATGTACACCTTATGATTTAGATAAAGCTCAGGCTTTCCTAATAGTTCAATGAAGCTTGAGCTTCCAACACTCCAATCTGTGGGACAGTAGTTAACCAGATTGCTGAAATTATAGAGATTTAAGGTTTCTTGTGGGTGATCAGAATTATCATTGTAGAACTGTTTATGATCATTATAGGATAATAATGAATTGGATAATGTTTTCAAGCGCCAGTACAAGTAATTTATGCGAATTAGCACCAACTTTTAATTAAGCCAACATGAATTACAGTACTGCATGCGGTAATTTAATGTACTGTATTCGAAATTTATCCGATAAATCCATAATAATCCATGCTGAATTTTTCATGAGAAAATCGATAAATCATTTGCAGCCTGCTTATTGAACTTTCGGGTCATTCCATGCCAAACCAACCAGAAAATTTTAAGATTAAACCTGACCATTTCAGATTTCAATAAAACTTTCAGGAATCATTCTCCCTTATGATAGAAATGAGAATATATTTTTATATTTTTTTTATCTGTTTGGGTTTTGATGTAATTAATTTTTAAAATGTAGAAAAATACCGTTTTTTGGCTTTCACGAACTTTTAAATTCTTGAATAACTCAAGTTCTATAAGGCCTAGAGACTTGCTTGACCGGTGAAATTTTTGTTTGTTTTGAAAATCCATAAAACATTTTTACATACATTTTTGAGATAGTGTTTTTTAAAAAAATTGAAAAAAATATGTTTCTTGTAATATTATAAGCTATAAATCCTGAAACATTTAGAGTGGGATCTCAATGGGATCAGGAGTTATGACAAAAACCTTAAAGTAATGTACAACGCATCTATAGCCTAATATAATTTTTGTTTTATGTTTACACGGTAACAGACAATTTGTAAAATCTACTTTTTTTTGTTACTTACATCATACTAATACATAGTCAATCATCATAACAAGGAAGGTTACATACCTGGTTTTACATGATAAAAATAATAAGTTTTTTCTTGGTTAGCACTCAGTCATTTTGTAATCGCACCAAAATACCTAAATAGATCTTAGTTCTGCTTTAATTTAACAGATAATTTCTTGTTTGCCTTTTTAGTTTCTAAGTCTGTAAGGCGATAAACTCTTCTTGTTGCTGTTGTAGGATCAACTTTTGTTATACCTCACTTTTGTGCACAACTAATGTCAGTAAATTGTTGGTATTTGAAAGATGGAGAAGGGCCATGTGGTTCCAAAAAACTTATTTTTACTTCATCTCCTACTCCTAACACACAACCTAACCACCACTGAGTATTGGCATGTGACAAAGCCAACAATGTCATTAGTGTCCAAATCAGCATCAGTTTTGTCAGCTGAAACTATTTCTACACTTGATACCTCTGAAAATGAGTGGCTTTTCACTAAAACTCTAGTCTCACTCATAGGAGTGTAACTGTGAAATTGCTGAGTGCCCTTTATTGTTGTTGCTGCTTCAAACCGTCTCTTCAAGGTCTGTTCCTCTGCCTCATGTTTATCTTTAGTGGAATACAAAAAAATGATATTGTCAATATTGGCTTTAGCCCAATCATAAAGTTGGCGAGGGGTCATGATTTGTTCATTGTAAACCATATGTAGAGACTGGCAAATGCTGCTAAACGTTTTACAGTTCCTCCTACACCATCACATGCATTCTTTCCATGTGACGATGCAAAAAAGTTCCATTCAGCCTTAATTCCAAAATCGTTCTCATGATGGCAGAGATTAAGGAAGTTGGATTTGTTTTTGTACTGTGATGCTGCTCTGCCTGAAAAATAATGGAGCTTTTCGGGCTTATGAGGCAGGTTCTGTTTAAGAAAGTCAATCATGAGGTGTTGAAATAAATGAACAGCAACGGTATCGTGTGTCATACAATCAGAAATGATAACTAAGCTAAGGTATGCCAGCTTTTTGCTTTCCTCATCCATGTAGTATATAATAAACGGATGTATTGTTGCTTGAGCATTATTCCAGTGAAAGCCTTGTGCAGCATCTTGAAATACAAATGCATAATTTTCAGCAAAATCACAAAGCACAATGCGTTGGTTTTGAGGTAGATTTTTTTTTATATGTTGCAAGTACGAAGACTGTTGAGTAGCAATGAAAGAGTGTCTTAAGAGTTTTGGCAAACTCTGAAACAAATAATCCATAAACTCTTCTGTTGGTTTTGTAACAGTTTCCAGGACACACTTGTTATCAATCTGCATCCATTATTTGAAACTCACATTTTCAATGGTATTTAGCTCAAAAGCTTCTTCAAACCTAGCCTTCAAATCTTCACTTCCTGGGCAATTAACACAATTTGCAAAATAACATTTACATGTTGGAGTTTTGCAAATTATATTGCTTGTTACATCTTTGTATGTTTTAATAGGGAGCTCACCATTTGTTAATTCAGGTATTTTACACTGAGCCATCATTAATTTGGCATTCTGATGCATTGTGCAAACGCACACAGTGTGTGTCCCACTGGACCCAGGAAGAACACAGTGGTTGGGACGAAGGTCACAAAATTTAGTAAATCCAATTTTCTGACCTGGGTAATGCTCCTTGAATAGTAAATATGCTTCTCTTAATGTACTTAGAATTAAATACTTTTGCACATGTACACGTTTGCCATATTTTTTCACCGAAACAAAGTCTTTTTTACCTGGCATTTGACGACTAACTTCATCATTTTGATAGAAGTCCTTGACTAAGGCCACCGTCGCAGGGTCCAGTGTTTTTCCAGGGTTTTGGTCTGGAGATGACATAACACCTTTTTCATGTAACAGTTTTTTTGCCTTTCTAGCCTTAAAGTTAGACACTCCAAATTCAGTTTCAATTGTTTTTAGAGTCCAGCTTTTGGGAAGTGTAGTTAGAATCTGCATTCTCACACTTTTGTCTGTAGTAGTGTTGAACTTTTCTTTTAATTGATTAATAACTTCATTGTCATTATTTTTTACGGCGTCAGAGTCAGAGGTACCTTGACTTAAATTTAGAACTTTTGTTCGGGAAGCTTCAGTCACTTATTTGTTTTTTCGTCTGGGTATTTTTTTTTTTCACTTAAACGTTTTCTTTTTATTGGCATTTCATCTATAGAAGCAAGAATTTTGTTTAGGGCTTCAATTGCCTCTACTTTCTCTGGAGTTGAACATGTGTTTTGAACTTGTACTTCAGGAACATTCAAATCATACTGCGATTCTGACGTGTCCGAATGCAATTCTTCTTGCTCAGTTGGAATTTCTGGTAGCTTTAAAACAGCTTTACGACAACCACAATATCTTGTCGCCTTCACGTAAATTGGCATTAGGTTTTAAAACATTTTCATTCACAGTTCTCAAGCTTTTTTTGTAGTAATAATGACCAGCTTTTTTACATGGATTACAACAATATACTGAAAAATGTTTTGTTTGACTGAGTTCACCCATATTGTTATCACAAGAGAACACTTCTTTCACATCCACTAAAAAAGTAATAACGTATAAAAATCATACTTTTATGCAAAACACTTTTTAAGTGACACTGCCAACAACTAACTGTTCACTCACTGAGATCTTAAAGGAAACTAAGCAAAAACTGAGCTAGAGTGGGTATGAGTCACACTCCTGTAAGAACATGAATCAGACAAGTCAGTACAGGCTTTCTGTGCTGTGCCAGAACACCTGTAATTGGCAGATATTTTATTCACAATGATCATAAATAAGTTATGGCTTGATTATTTGTTTGTAGGTTTAGTAAACCTCTATTATAATCCCTATTGTAAATTGGTTACCTTAGAGCCTATGTATATTTTTTACCTTTTAAAAAAAAATTAAGATTGATTGCAATCTAGCCCTTACCTTAAAACATTGTCATACGTTTTTTGGCATAACTCCTGAATCCATTGAGATCCCACTTTAAAAGTTTCAGGATCTATAGCTTATAATATTACAAGAAACATGTATTGTTTCCAAATTTTTTAAAAAACGCTTTCCAAAATGTATGTAAATGTTTTTTGGATTTAAAAAAAAAAATCACCAATCAGTGAAGTAACACACCAAATGAACCTTGAGAACCTTGAAACCTTGTAAGATTCTCTTTAAAATGAGGGTTCAAGCAAGTCTCTAGGCCTTATAGACCTTGAGTTATTCAAGAATTAAAAAGTTTGTGAAAGACGAAAAATGGTATTTTTTATAAATTTTAAAAATTAATTACATCAAAACCCAAACATAAAAAAAATCTAAAAATATATTTTCATTTCTATCATACGGGAGAATGATTCCTGAAAGTTTCATTGAAATCTGAAATGGTCAGGTTGAGTGACAGGTTGATTTGGCATGGAATGACCCTTTCACGAACTGAATGATTTGTATAAATTTTTCAAAACACATAAATTCCTTTGACGCCACAAATTTTATAACAGCTTAGTGTGAGTTATGGCTAAATATTATTATATGTACTGGAGTATTTTTCAGACTTCTTTTAGGGAAAAATTTGTCTCAAAATAGGAGTAGGCCTACATATACGAGGGCTATCCAGAAAGTAACAGACGTTTTGAAATAAAAAATTTACAAAATGAAAAAACAAAATTTTATTACATACATTTGAAAGGTACACTCTTAAGCTATTTTTCTACATAATCGCCATTCAAATTAAGGCACTTATCATACCGTGGCACAAGTTTTTCAATACCGTCTCTGTAGAAATCTACCGCCTGCGATTTCAACCACTGGTTTACACCGGCATGCAGTTCGGCGTCAGTATCAAAGCGTTGTGTAGCGAGCCATGTCTTCATCGCTGGGAAGAGGTGATAGTCGCTCGGTGCCAAATCCGGGCTGTATGGTGGATGATCGAACACCTCCCATCCAAAACCATCGAAGAGCTCTCGGGTACGATTGGCCGTGTGTGGACGTGCGTTGTCGTGAAGAAACAAAACCTTCGCACTAAGTTTTCCCCGACGCTTGTTTTGTATCGCGCGCCTTAACTTTCTCAGTGTTTCACAATACCTCTCTGAGTTAATTGTTGTGCCACGTTCAAGAAAATCAACGAGAATCACTCCTTCAGAGTCCCAAAACACAGTAGCCGTGATCTTTCTTGCTGACAGCGTTTGCAAACACTTCCTTGGTTTCTTGGGAGAATTTGTGTGTCCCCATTCCATCGACTGCCTTTTTGTTTCACTATTGACATGCTTCACCCAAGTCTCGTCCCCAGTTACGATACGATCGATAACTTTGTTACCATTTTTGTCGTAATCTTCGAGGAAAGTTAGTGCTGCAGCTGCAGCCAGTCTCTGTTTTTTGTGGTCTTCCGTTAGGATTTTCGGAATCCACCTAGCACAAAATTTGTGGTAACCAAGCTTTTCCACCACAATTTCATGCACCAAACTCCTTGAAATTTGGGGAAAATGATTCGAAAGTTCCGTAATCGTGAAACAACGATCTTCACAAATTTTGTCGTTGATTTTCATCACCAGTTCATCAGTCACAAGGCTAGGTCTACCACTGCAGTCCTCATCGTGAACATTGGTACGGCCATTTTTAAAATCAATGCACCATTGCCTCACTCGGCTTTCACTCATTATTCCTTTTCCGTACACATCACAAAGTTGGCGATAAATTTCAATTGGTTTGTGATTTTTTGCCAACAAAAACCTAATCACAGAACGCACCTCACAAGTGGCGGGATTTTCTATTGCAGCGCACATTTTAACACGTCACAGAGAGCAAAGTAAGAGGGGCACAGACCGCACGCTACCACAGCTGGATGCATACTGAGTATAGGAACGTTTTGACACCAAGATGGCGGTTCTATCCCCGCCCACCGCCGCAGTCGGTCAAAACGTCTGTTACTTTCTGGATAGCCCTCGTATTATGAGAGAAAAAGTAAAATATGGTATTACAAATACACAGTGTTACATGTTTATTACAAACTTTACAACCTGCAGTGCTTTAGGAGGGTCAGATTGTCCAAGATAGACATTTTGATTTAATGAGCATGACATTTATGTTGTATAGTAAACATGAATAGGGCTGGATGAAAGTTATAGACAAGTTGGCACTTGCTGACCTTGAAGAAATACAATTTGTTTATCACAGCTGATCATGGTGGTGGCAGGGATAATAAGCAAAGGAAAATAAACACGCCTACTGTAAAATTAAACAGACATGAAGCAGCGCGCAGGTTGTAGTGGGGAGAAGTCGGGAGCAGTGGAAGCCATGAGAGAGGAAAATGTCTACTAACACAGTTGAAAATATTGGCTTACTCTCTGAATTGTAAATAAGACGCACGTATGAGATGAGTAATCTATTTTGAAACAGATTTTTATACCTAATGTGCCGAATTTATGCTTCTTTAATTAAAGATGAAAGAAAATATTAATATTTTTGATTTCGATTACGACACGACTAGACAGTAAACGTGGACATTTTGTAAGATGAAACAAGCGTCAGACACAACAGAAAGAGACACTAATAAAGATTTCACAGAGTTATAAAATGTTTAATACTGCCATTATTTTGTAAACAGTGACTCAGCGTGTTGTGTATGTTGCAATGTTTCTCCAAAGTCTAGCATAGATATCAACAATCGTTGTATATTTTGGATGTGTACACTTTTTGTACATGTTACGATTCACGAAAAACATAGTACGAAGTATATGATTCACATTGCAAGTAACATCAATAACAGCCTGCATGTGAAATAATTGTGTTTGTGTGTTTAAAAAGCAAGCAGATATAAATTATCCATAAAGAACAGGGAAGACAATATTAATGCAACAATTAGACTAAATCTATTTAAGTAATACAGAGCACATTTACTTAGGCCTACATGCAATTACAATTATTTACAATTACAATTACAAATGTTTAATTAGTGCATAGAGCTCAGGTTTTAACATAGATGGACTACAAGGAGTGTCATGGTTGTCTAACTAGTTAATCATGTCTGCCTTTTTGTTAATGATATTTGTACATTTGAAACTCTATGACTGTATGCAAATAATAAAACTCTTATCTTACCTTAGGGTTACTCCTCCAAGGTCGTACAGACGAAAAAAAATCAGCTGCAGAAAAAGGTTATCTGGGTTTCAGTTACTCAATAATCACGCTAACACCCATTTTTAGGATTCTACTAAATTTGCTTTCTTTTATTGAACTGAACTATTTCCTTAGACTTTACACTACAATTTTCATAATAAAACAAGAATACATGGGCATTTAATCATTCAATGTAGACTAATATGACAATACTTAACAATAACTTTAATTCAGTAACCAGCACTTTACGTCACTCTCTCTCTCATACAATTTTAATTCCCTTACTGAGATCTCATTAATAAAATCTTTTAATTCAGAACTATTAAATTATTTTTAAGCTTTGATTACAATGTTTCTGTTTTTGTTAATAAATTATGTTCAGTACAGTTACCCATCAGCTGCGAGTTCATATGGTTGGTCCGACACTCGTGTTTGCCACTGGCTTCCGCATACCACACTCCCGTAACTGTTTTTGTTGAACTTATTATGTTGTTATTTACGTCACCTCATTACTTTAAAACTCTATAGGCACTGTAATGTATATGTTTATATATTTTTGATATAGCCGGCTTTTAAGTTTCGCCCGGGCACTTAATGTTTAATGGCCGCTACATTATTTGCACACTGTTAGTTGTTTTTTACCGGATAGGCCAACTATTAATTACGGCCTATCCTTTACGTCCGAGGCCACTATTTTAAATTAACTAACTTTTAACTGCTCTTTACCACTGACTGATGTTCATGCAGTGGTGACCATCTGCCTACTGTGATTCACAAGGTCTGCTGCTGGGGCAGTTACGTAATACATCTAGTCTAGTTGTCTAGACATCATTGTTTATGCTAACATTGTGTTGTACTGAGGCACCTCACAGGTGTATGCTGCCAATGGAAAATTAAAACTGAATTGATATGAAATAAAATTAAAACTGGGGTAGCACACAATTCTGTACCGTTACAATACCCCCCCAATAAGAGATTGGATGCCGAAGCATACAAACTCTTATTGCCTAAAACCTAAGAGGATCAGTGAGGATATGGCGCCACAACCCCCTGAACTTTTTACTAAAATCATGGGTACTTACCCCCCTAGTCTGGTGACTGTGGCAGCACCCATCCGATCTTACTGGACTTCTCTACTCGAGATCCCAACACCATAAGCTCGGACCGATACCCACCACAGTATCACCTGACTTTATGACATTCAATTAAAATTTAACAAAAAGGCCTTCCATTATACCATATCCCACAACTGATTCGTTTCCTCTTAGCCATACAGGTCATTCTTTGCAAAGTACTGGTTCTGCTTATACAAAGTGCTGGTTATTCATTTAGATGGGTTGCACTACAATGGCAACTGTTCTACATTCATTCATGATTACATAAACAGGATATGACATAATAAACCTTCCAACTGGATATTACAATTTTTACCTTGAGTTATAAACAAAACATTACTATGTATTCATTATAACTCAAAAATAAATTACTACGACCTTTTAGATGATCTATCTGTTAAATTATTTAATTCATCTTTGGTTGAATTCAATTTATCATCAACATTGTTTTCCATCAACACCGTAGCTAGCCTTCATGAAATACAATCCCCACTGGGTCATATGGACTTGCCATACATTTATATCTGACTAATATGAATACCATACAAATTGACTCATATTCCCAATGCAATACTACCCATCCAAAATAACACCTTAATTATACAAACAGTTTTTTATTATTGTTACCCAAAAATTAAGTTTACTACCAAGTTATCATTAATTGGTATTTAATCTACCATTACATGTGAAATTTGAATCAAGTTAAATTTAAATTTATTATTAAAAATCATCTTTTCAATTAATTTAATTACCAAATTAATTTAATTTAATTCCACAAAATCTAAGTTACAGTAATTACCTCATTATTATTTTATCTGTAAAAAAATTAGCTTCAATTCTTTTATGTCACAATAAGATTTTACTACTGGCAATGATTCAGCTGAATACAACATTTTTGTTATTGTCAACCCAGCATGACTGTAGACATTAGTCACAACATACAACACACCTGTTTACGTAAACAGTTGTATGCCAGACTGTTTTTATAAACACTCTGTCTCAACACTCAAAATTATATCACCCCTTTTACCTGTACTTCTAATTTTCAATTTCTATAAATCTTTTAGTTAACATATTTATCAACTACTATCTGTTACAATTCAGATCCAAATTAACCTTTTTAAATTATTTGTTTAACTTGAAAATTATTTTAATAACCTCCACTCAAAACAGTTTAGCTTTAGTTGTATTATTTAAAACACTTTGAATATAAACACACAATGCAAAATTAAATTCATTAATACCTCCTGTTAATTATTATTGTTAATTAACAAAATAAAATAATATTATTATTAAAATCAATCAATACACACATGGTTACATGAAACATTTATAATACAAACACAATCAATTTCACTAGAATTTATTTACAAATCTTCATCATTACTTGTTCAATTTTATCACACTTCGTTTCCAAATTCAGCAAGGTCATTAGCATAAACTAAAATGTTTAAAACGTCCATTCATTGAGTTTATATTCAACCTCCATCGTCAAAAATTAGTCTTTTCTGCACATAACACATTTCAATTTCATTGGTACACAACATATGGCTATCATTGGTGTAATAACCCTTATCAACATAATATTTCATACCATTATTACCTATTGATTCATAAAACCGGTTTACATTAGTGATTTCAATTCTGTCTCCGTTAGTGTTTTTATTCAACATCAAGTAGTTTATTTTCTCATCATATTCATTTACTATACTCATTAAAACATCAGATAAGTTATTATTATTTATACAGGTATCATCAAAATAATTATTAATCTCTATTTTACAAGGTAAGTCAATTTGTTCCTCTCTCTCAATGCATAAACTCTGTACTAATATTTCATAATCTCTATTCACCTTAAGTATTTCTATTTCTCTCTCTCTATTTCTTTCATCACAATATTTCTCACAACATTTCACATTCTCTCTCTCATTCCATGCAGAGGGTACCACTTTGTTACTACAACATCTGGCCTTACCAGATGCACAAAAAATCAAGGGACAATTATTTGTAGACCATACGTCTCCCAAATACACTCGTGAAGCATTTTCTTCACCCACAACCACACCACGGGAAAATTTTACCCTCTGTTCACCCTCTACACTTAAACTATTTCTATGCTCTCTTTCTAAATCATTAACACTAACTGACAATCTTTGATCAACCTCAACTCTTATTCTATTCTCAATATCACTACTATTATTTGCTGTATCACTTTTTGATACCCCATTTTCAAATTTATTACCCTCTTTACTTTCAAAGCTTTCTAATTTGTCATTTACTGCAATTATTTGTTGTCCAAGAATAACATTACATCGCTCATCTATGTCATTTATACGTTTCTCGATATTAAACTTTTGTAATTTCATTTTATTAATCATGTCATCTAATTTTGCGTTCTGTTCATCTAACATTGTTTCTTGTTTATCAAAATGTTTATTTATATCACTACTCATAGTTTCAAACTTTTCATCACTATTGTCTAAACGATTATTTAAGGCATTTAATTTGCTGTTAAGTTCATTAACACTTTTACGCAAAAAATCATCATTAGCATCAAATCTCTTATTATTATCATTAAACATTTGTTTAATCTCCCCCATTATCTCACGAAACCAGTTTCTCGTTTCGTTGTCAGTTTTATCACTACCCCTAGTTGGGACAGGAGTTGAATGAACCCTAACTTCTTCCATTACCGCTGATTCGGTCATTGATTGATTTCCCGTCTCATTCATAACAGTTACGTTAGCTGTATTTGTTTTATTCTCCGTGTTCTCCATTATGAACTTATGTTTAATTAAATGATTATCAATTTTACTTTAGTAAATTTACTCTCTACGATCTAAAAGCGTTCTAACCACACCCTCACTTCCAAATAACCCGTTCTGCAGCTTATTTAGGTCTGATCTGCGTGATTTATATTAAATCACGCAAATCGTCCAACTGTTCGGGCGCCATTGAAACTCTATGACTATATGCAAATAATAAAACTCTTATCTTACCTTAGGGTTACTCCTCCAAGGTCGTACAGACGAAAAAAAATCAGCTGCAGAAAAAGGTTATCTGGGTTTCAGTTACTCAATAATCACGCTAACACCCATTTTTAGGTTCTACTAAATTTGCTTTCTTTTATTGAACTGAACTATTTCCTTAGACTTTACACTACAATTTTCATAATAAAACAAGAATACATGGGCATTTAATCATTCAATGTAGACTAATATGACAATACTTAACAATAACTTTAATTCAGTAACCAGCACTTTACGTCACTCTCTCTCTCTCATACTATTTTAATTCCCTTACTGAGATCTCATTAATAAAATCTTTTAATTCAGTACTATTAAATTATTTTTAAGCTTTGATACAATGTTTCTGTTTTTGTTAATAAATTATGTTCAGTACAGTTACCCATCAGCTGCGAGTTCATATGGTTGGTCCGACACTCGTGTTTGCCACTGGCTTCCGCATACCGCACTCCCGTAACTGTTTTTGTTGAACTTATTATGTCGTTATTTACATCACCT
Source organism: Magicicada septendecula (assembly GCA_034769895.1). Classification (NCBI taxonomy): domain Eukaryota; kingdom Metazoa; phylum Arthropoda; class Insecta; order Hemiptera; family Cicadidae; genus Magicicada; species Magicicada septendecula. The sequence continues at coordinate 1,130,496,525 of CM068367.1, forward strand.
CATTACTTTAAAACTCTTTAGGCACTGTAATGTATATGTTTATATATTTTTGATATAGCCGGCTTTTAAGTTTCGCCCGGGCACTTAATGTTTAATGGCCGCTACATTATTTGCACACTGTTAGTTGTTTTTTACCGGATAGGCCGACTATTAATTACGGCCTATCCTTTACGTCCGAGGCCACTATTTTAAATTAACTAACTTTTAACTGCTCTTTACCACTGACTGATGTTCATGCAGTGGTGACCATCTGCCTACTGTGATTCACAAGGTCTGCTGCTGGGGCAGTTACGTAATACGTCTAGTCTAGTTGTCTAGACATCGTTGTTTATGCTAACATTGTGTTGTACTGAGGCACCTCACAGGTGTATGCTGCCAATGGAAAATTAAAACTGAATTGATATGAAATAAAATTAAAACTGGGGTAGCACACAATTCTGTACCGTTACACATTGTGGTAGGGGGCATTGTCTGTTACTACTACGCTGTTCTTATTCAAATGAAATGAAACTAAACGTTTCACTTTTGATGAGTACTGATGTTTTTTGAAAAGTACGCACATAATAATCTCCACAGCTTCTTGGAAAAAACTGAGTTATGTTTCTTTGTTGATGCATGCGCATTACATAACCTGCGCTGTTAGCACGAAAACGGTTGATTCATATCTAGTGAATCTTACTGTACCTTCCATTATATGATAATAGACCATTGTTTATGAATAACTGTTTAATACTAGTGCCAGATTTTATACTACGAAGAAAATTATGAGAGAATAAAAAAAAAGGTGAAAAAATTAAATGAGTAAATATGGCAGCTAATTCATGACAAAAAATTAACAAAGACGGAAATCACTGCTGTTTATATAAAGTCCATTTTAGCCAAACTTAGATCTTTTCAGTGTGAAATAAAATGTTTAGATATTTGCCCATTTAAAAATTATAAAATAAATTGTAAAAAGTAATTAAAGTAATCGATATTTAACAGTAAAAGTAATATAGTACTGGAAATAGTTAGCAGGAACTTTTATGTCAATCCAGAACAACACATAACTGACACAACATGTGACCTGTGAACAAAACAAATCAAATTTACGTGTTTCCAAGATCAAAGTAGAAATCTGAAGATCTTATTTCTGAAGGAAAGTATTTGAAGCATCTGTTTTCAAATATGTAACTTGAAATTAAAAGTGTTTTGCATGATTATTCAAATAAAAAGGGCATTATGACAATAGAAATTCCTTACCTTGAGTTGGCAAAACTTACATTGTTTGTATATGGAAATTAGTTGATACTATGAGCTTTCTCAACATCAAGGGTCAAGCGTTATATCGAAGGAGCGTTAAATCAAAGTTCCACTAGTTTTCAACAATTCAGCTTATACTAACAGATATGTGGATTTATGCTTCGTGGTTCTTTTAATTAGTTTTTTTTTTTAATAAATTAGCTGAGTTTATTAAGTTTAAACCATTTACTATCTAAAGAAACCTTACTATATACAATGAATCAAATTTGAAATATGTGCTGATTCATATGATATGAACTGGTATTTATATGCAATGTCTTTTTAAAACTATATTTTTTTTAACAGCCAAAGAAGAATTTCAACAAGGGGTGTTGATAAAGGTGCAAAAGAAGATTTTAAAACTGCTTTGCGAAGACAGACTGCCCGTAGCCATGAAGCCATGGACACGCTTATAACAAGATTTTTGACAACAGAAAGAGATCTAATAAGTGAAAGTCTAAATATAAAAGATTTTTATAGAAGTTAGAACTGTCTTGAAATATAATTCAATATAACAAACAGTGTTATATTGAAGAAAAGTGCTGTGTTAATGATTTTTATAGTAAAATGTGAGTCAACTTATGAATGTAATGTACAAAGAGTTAAAAGCAGTAAATACTGACTATATTTTCATTCATACTGTATTGATACAATCTCCACTGAAGTGTTAAATATGCCAAATAAATCTAAAGTGAAATTTTTTGAATAATCTAATGTCTCACCTAAGATTTTGAAGTAATTAATGATTGTATGTGTTATTTTTGTTCAGTGTTTAAATCATTCATAAACATATGGCCATCAAAAATCATAACATTATTAACCCTTTCAGTGCCTGGTATTTTTCCAAGGTACTATAATTAATTAAGCACATGATATACCACGCAGATTTTTGGTGTTTTGCAAGGATTTTTTTTAGAGAGTGTACAACTCTTTCAGTTTTTTACCAGTTTTCATGTTCTATCTGCTAAATGTAATAAGTTGTTCTAAAAGAAGAAAAAAATGTAAGTTTACTAGACATAATGAACAGTATAAAAAAAATAAGAGTATGTGATTACCAAAAAATTGTTTTCCAATTTTCTAGTTTGATACCAAGTAAGGCGCAGAAAAAATATTTAAAACCACGAAGAAGCCACCATTAAAAGAGACACATTACCAATTTTCAAGTGTTTCTACAAGAAAATGGAAGAAATTTTTCAGTTTTCCAAATTAACTTAATTTGGCCATTTTTGCTGTGTTTCAAAAGACAGTTACTTCAAAACAAATTATATTTAGAGAATAAAATATCACAGTCGGAATTCAGTTAACAGTGTGATTGTTTAATAGAAAATTATTAAAACTTGGAAAACATTAAAAAATAAAAAATGAAGTTTCATTTCAGCAAGTATGATTGCGAAAGAATTTTGTATGCAACCATTTCTTCAACTTTTTTGCATATATATGAAGACTTTTTTTCTTTGTCTGGTGCTGGCAGCACTAAAAACACAATAGACTTCTTTTTTATCGGGTAGTTTTTCAAAAAACTTGTTTACGTCAGTGTTACCACCCCCTTGCGTGCATCTACTGATCTTATTGCTGGAGCCAGGAGCATTATGAATATTAGCCTTCTTTGTATATTTGATATGATAATATGGAACCACATCATAAAAAATACAATAAACATCACAAACCCTTTAAAAAACTTTATCTTTGATTTAATCTCTGCAAAGTCTTTTATCAGCACCATCTTGTCCAAAGCCAACACCTTTGTGTTGTTGATGGCAAACGTTTCCAGATCACTGATTTCCTTCTGCCCCTTGTACTTCTTAAATAGCTTTTGATCTGCTTCAAGGTAGAGAATAACCTTGTGTGACACTATCGACTGCATTATTGATGACTGTAAAGTATAAGTCGCTCTAAGAATTTTTGAAAGAAGAATATTGAGGCAGATATTTGGACCTGTGAAGGAAGGGAATACGTATAGGATCCGAAATAACAGTGAAATAAATGAGTTGATTGGTGGACAAGACCTGGTGAGGCACATAAAATCAGCTAGAATTAGATGGCTGGGACACATATCACGTATGAATGTTACGAGGATGCCCAAAACTATATTAAGTGGAACGATATTGGGCAAAAGAAGAAGAGGCAGGCCTCGAAGAAGATGGCAGCAGGATGTGGAAGAAGATCTGAGAAAGATGGGCATTAGGAACTGGAGACTGAAGGCAATGGACAGAGATGAGTGGAGACGGGTCGTAGCGGAAGCCAAGGCTCACCATGGGCTGTAGTGCTGGAGAGTAGTAGTAGTAGTAGTAGTAGTAAAGTATAAGTTCTGTACAGTACAGTGAATATGTCTTCAATTTCCCAAAACTTAGTTCTAGATCTCAGATTAGTTTCGCTGGGAGTTCAACAGCACTTGCTTGTGATGTTTCTATCTGTAAAAATAATTTTTGTCCTATTGCTGCATCACTTAGCTCCATCTGTATTTTTTATACTGCATTACAAAACATGGATGATTACAATGTATTTGTTAAGTAACATAACCTTAGCACAAAATACAGCCAGTAGCACCTGGTGTATGGTCAGGTCAGGTAAGGTTGTAGGTGGTGAATAGTGAATGGCCCCCGAGGTATGGAGTTTAGCTGCTAATGAGAGACAAGCAGTACTGAACTGAGATGGCAAGGCTACTAGAGCATAGGAGGCTAACTAGTGGCATAGGTACACTTTATAAAAATTACAAAGCTTGATGACGGCCTTGTGCCAAGTAAGCACTGCCAATAAATAAGTGCCGCCTTGCAGGAAGGAAGCAATCTCTAAGGCTAAGGGAAGAATACTCTGACAAACACCAAAGCTTATGTTGGAATACCTGAAGTGCAGCCCCACCATCCACCTTCCTCCTCTCGGTTGGTAGTCTGTATTAGGGACACTATATCATACAAACAAACTTCAAGAAATGGTATGGTCGGATCTAATGGGCACTGGCTTGAGCAAACTAAGAACAGATGATTTGGTATGAAGTAGCACCTTATGTTAGCAACTCGGAATGGCGGGAGACCTGGCGTGGAGGAGGCAGACCTACATACAGTTAAAGAAGGTTAATGTAGTGATCACAATAGAGACTTCAAGGTGCTATGGATTTCAGTGGTCTACATTGGGGGTGAGTAGAAGTAGAGCATGTAGTAGTGTGGCCATCATGACTGACCTGCTGTGGAGTTGCCGAATAAGAAGTTATAATTTTTGAGAATGAGTGAATAGTTACAGTGCGATGCTGAATAGAAAAGGGGTTATAAAACTGAGAAAATTACAGAACAAAGAAACTGTCAAGTATCCATAATTGAAAACCAAACACATATGCTAGTAAGTAGGGGGAAAAGGAGAGATTAAACTCAGAAGTAGACGTCACTGGGCAATGGAAGTGGTAGAGATAAGGCGGAAGTGGCAGTAGTCAGTCAGATGAACGGTTGTCATGGAGACCGTTCATCATGTGACCACCCATACCACTTCCCCCCGCCCCCACCAATATCTTCCTTGCCCAGTGATGTCTACTTTCAAATTCAATCTCTCCTATTCTGATACTTATACTGTGGGATCCTTCCATCAACTGAGACCGATGCTTGTGTACTGACTAGCTACATAGCAGTGCTTATCTCGTCATGTTGCGTTGACCAATAGAAACATACTAGAGATAATCACATGAGACATAGAAAAATGTAATAACATTCATGTTTACGTCCAGCACATAGGTTCAGAGACGAAAGAGTATTTAATTTAGTAATAATAAGTTAAGTTATGCATATACTAGTTTAAGATATTTATTAGTTAAAAAGAAATAATACAATAATATAAAAATGTAGATCCATAACTACATTACCTGTAACAAAGAATAGAGAATAGAATTAGTTACATAAGAACATGTATCATCTGAAATGAAAAATCAGTCACATACAAATACATATATATTCAAATGGAAACAGTCTTTTAAAAAGTTCACATATATGGTCACTACTAAACAATCACTAAGCTTTACATTGTTATGTATGCTTATTCTGTAAATTTATTTTGCTCACCTGACAGGTTGAACCATATCAAAAACACGTTCACGATAGAGTGGACAAGTCAATGGAAGTCCTTCTGTCTCCTGTTCCCTTAACCATTTTAGTATACATGTCCTGTGGAATGTATGCCTACAAACCAGCAATATCGTCCCCCACTGCATAGGGGAACAAGCAAATGGTACACACTTCACTCGGGAACATTCCCATTAGAGGGAAGCGTGTGTTGGCTCGTACCCTCCACAGTGGAAGACGACGTCTGAGTACAATGAACATGAAGTGCAGAGGGACCATACCATCATCCCTGTCCAGCACTTCGATTTCTACATGCTGCTGCTGTTGTTGTTGTTGATGATCCTGCTGCTGCTGCTGTTGTTGATGGTTCTGTGGATTCAGATGCGGTGAACGTCTAACGACAGGATTGCTGCGACCACATAAACAAAGACATTATAATCATACACTGACATATATACACAAACTTAAAAGTTGAATGTTAACAAAATACTATTATCGTAACTAAATGAGATCACAGTTTTTAAAATTGTTCTATATCATTATGTTACTAACATAAAATTTGATTACGTAAAGACTCACTTTATTGAATGTTAACAAAGTACTATAATCGTAATTAAATGAGATTACAGTTTTCTAAATTGTTCTATATTATTATGTAACTAACATAAAATTTGAATATGTAAAGATTCACTACTTCCAGTGTGAACGGCCAACACGTATCTAACGATCGGAGTTCATATTGCACAGAATGAATTGTTTAACTTAGATCTGTTATTTATATTGCACATTTATGAACAAAAAATGTTACATTTTATCAAACAATGAGTGTTGTACGAATGTGACTGATTATCTTTACGAAAAAAGAACAATATAATGTTAATTAATAAATAATAATATCAATTTTAATTAATAATATCAGTCCGAGTAAAAATATATGTAACTAAGTTCATAGATCATTGACGTCAATACTAATGTTGTACAGAACTTATGAAGAGCAACATGTAACAAGTCGAAGATCATCATTGTTATCAGTCACGGTGTGCAATGGCTGAAGAGCAAAATAGTGAGTAAACAAGGTGAAAGGTCATTGATGTAAATAGTCATGCTGTGTATGAACGTGTGAGGAGTAAAATAATAGAAACAGCAAACTTTTTTAAATACATTTATTAAACAATAAAGATACAATTAAATTAGACACAATTCACCAATACAAGAGTCATTCTTTTAAGTCTTTCTTTTCTTCTTCCATATCCATCAATTCTTTTTTCACTACTGTGTTCACCTTTCTGTTCACTATAAGTTCGTCAGCAAATGATCATAAGCTGCGTTATCAGAGAGACACCATTTGGTGGAACTATACTCAGTCCTGTTGTCACCACTTGTGTAATATATGAGTGTAACATCAAATTGTTGTCAAATAAACAAAACCTGTATTTGTTGAATATGGGTAACAATGTAATACAACACAACCACTTACTTTTCGTGAGAGTAAAAACAATGTTCATAATAGTCCTTATGTTAACATAGTTATTAGCTTTCTTACAGTTTACAGAAACACTTTTAATGTCTCTATGATTGTCGTCTCCATCACACATGAAGTATATCTTAACATTCTTACTAAACAAGAGCGTAGATGGTTGTGACTTTTTTTTGTATATATGAGGTCAAAGATCATAGTACAATTTGATAAGAACAATATAATTTCATTATTTGTTTGTGCATTTATTCGCGATGTTGTAGACTTTGCATTGTTAAAAAGTTTCAGCATAGTATAAAAGCCGTCATTTACTAATGTGCTTTGCATATGTGCTCATCGTGTACACTGTACCCTTGTTAGTCTTCGTCTCATCAGAAGTACCTTACAGGTAAGCAGTATTTAAATATTTATAATTTCTTTTTATTTACCATCATTATATGGTCAACTTTTAAAACTGATATACATTTCTATTGGTTCAGGTATGGAACGATTTAATGTTGTCAAAAACAGTAGAATGAATAGGGAAAATTATGAGGTATGAATACACACCTATTGTGACAGACGATGATGATGAAAATGATGAGATGTGTAGAGACGTATTATCTGTGATGACTGAGGTAAGACATTTGTTGCGTTAAAACATCCTTGCAGAGTGTACACGTTTGCGAAATATAAAGTGGCATATTGCATGCAGGATAAAGTTTATAAAAACTGTATTAGATGGTGAAACTGGTAACGAAGCGCACACGTCTCAAGTAGTTGTCTTTCACGGATGTTGTAACATGTTGTTGACTGATGATGGTGACGAATTGGACAGTCTGTCAGACGAATCTTATGAGAAAATATTTGATAGTACAGTAGAACCTCATTATAACGGACTAATTGGGGCTAAAGGTCTGTTGTAATGAAAGTCCATTATATAACAAATAAGTCTTGTTAGGTCGTATTTACATCAATAAAACGTGGTAAATTAGTATAAAACATGTTTATTTTTACTTGACATCATTTTACATAGCATACATGACAAATGAGATCATACTGTTCATATTTACATTATAGACCAGAATTGAAACTTTATATACATTCTATTGTTTTATTCTCTTGAACAAGAAGGGCCTGGTTCATTACACTATGCAACATGATTTTCTATGTTTCTGTAGTCTTAGGTGTTCCTAAAGCAGTTTTTTTGCAAATCAAATGAACTCGTCTTTTATTTACACGTAAGTTTCACAAGGGGAAATTTTATTGTGGGGGAGGGATTAGTTGGCCACACTTGTTACACCCAGCTGGCTGTTAGGCGGGAAACAGTGGTTCATTGTTTACATGCTATAGTGCTGTGAGGTTATATTTGTGCTGTCATATATAGTTTGTGAACTTTCTGTAGAAATGAGTTCCCGGAAGTGTTTGAATAACCCAAACGTGTTCTGTTATATTTGTGGTAGCTACGTAATTGGTAAGCAAAGACAGGACATTAATAGTTTTGTGAGAAACGTGTATTACGCGTACTTCGGCATAAGGCTTGGTGATGAAGACAAAAGCTGGGCACCACACAAGGTATGTCGTACATGTGTTGAGGGACTGAGACTGTGGAAAAATGGTGCAGAAAATCAATGCCTTTTGCAATCCCAATGGTTTGGAGGGAGCCACAAAATCATGTTAACGATTGCTATTTTTGTATGGTTAAAATTCAAGGTCATAACGCAAAAAGTAAGAAGGATATACAATATCCGAACATTCCTTCGGCCTTAGACCAGTTACGCATTGTAATTCTCTCCCTATCCCAGTTCCACCTCCCGTTCTTGAAGATGTGCCACTGGTGAGCAGCTCAGAAAATGAAAGCGATAATGCTGATGATTACAACCCGGAAGAAGATTCTGCACCAAAATTGTTCAGTCAAAATGAACTTGATGATATTACTCGTGACTTGAACCTGACAAAAGATGCCGCCCAATTGCTTGGGTCAAGATTGAATGCAAAAAATCTTCTACTACCCGGAGTTACGTTCTCTTGGTATAGGTCCAGAGAGAAGGAATTAATGAAATTCTTTAAAGAAGAAGACTCTCTGGTTTATTGTTGTGATATTGAGGGTTTATTGAATTTCTTTAACGTCACTTACAATCCAAGTGAGTGGAGGTTATTTATAGACTCGTCCAAAACTAGCCTCAAAGGTGTACTTTTACTCAATGGAAATTTGTTTGGTTCAGTACCCATTGCACATTCAGTTCATCTCAAGGAGACGTATGTAAATCTCAAAGCTCTGCTAAAATACGTGAATTATGAAAAATATTCTTGGACAATTTGTGGGGATTTAAAAGTAGTAGGTATGTTACTTGGTCAACAATCCGGCTACACAAAAATGCCTTGTTTCATTTGTGAATGGGATAGTCGAGCCAGAGACAAACATTGGAAGAAGACAGACTGGCCCAAAAGAAAAACCCTCCAACCCGGTTCACAGAACATAATAAATGTACCACTTGTTCAACGAAGCAAGATACTATTACCTCCTCTGCACATCAAACTCGGATTAATGAAAGTTCACTAAAGCTCTTCCAAAAGATGGTGACTGTTTCCAGTACTTGGTAACAAGATTTCCGAAAGTATCTTATGAGAAACTTAAAGAAGGGATCTTCGTGGGACCGCAGATAAGAAAGTTAATGAAAGACAATTTGTTTGAAAGTACAATGAATTCAGTGGAAAAAAGGGCCTGGGTTTCGTTTAAAGAAGTTGTTGTCAACTTTTTGGGCAACCACAAACATCCAGAGTACAAAACCATGGTTAAAAGAATGTTGCAGAGTTTCATGAAATTAGGATGTAACATGAGTGTAAAGCTTCACTTCCTACACTCACATGTTGACTTTTTCCCTGCGAACCTCGGTGATGACAGTGAAGAACAAGGCGAACGTTTCCACCAGGATATCAAGGACATGGAAAAGAGATATCAGGGAAGGTGGAATGCCAACATGATGGCCGACTACTGTTTTATGCTAAAAAGAGATGGCACTGGTGAAGGGAGACGATCACAGAAGAGAAGTTTCAACCCACGTCAGAAAGATCTTGAAGCAATGAATTCAGCGAAGAAGAGGAATTAAATTGTCATATATATGTTGTGTTTTTGTAATAATTATAACATTTTTAAGTGAGTGTATACCATTGTCTACTGCACCGCCATGTGTTGTGATTTTATGCAGGATTAAAATATAAACAATTTTGAAATCACAATCAAATAATAATAATTTTCCCTGTTCACAAAATTCGATTTTTTAAAACTTCAAAATTGAATTGTATAAAAACCTTACGTGATACAGAAAAACTAAAATCAGATTTGAAATCAGCATGAAAAATACTTTTAAAATCACCTTACAGTCTTAAAACATCGTACCAAAAGTTTTAAAATGTTGCATAGTGTTATTATTCATTAGGTTATTACTACTAACATTAACTGGTTTGAAAAAAGTATTGATTTTTTGTTGTGTTTGTTTGTTATTTATTTCGTTGGTCAGTAACTGACGAAGATGCTGCAAGTGTTCATAGTAAGCAAACACATTTTCATTTTTTGATTGTTCAACATATTCAGTGACAAAATTTAAATGATCTTTCACTTCACTCGCTTTTATTGTTGCCTGAGTATTGTCTTCCTCTTGTTAAGTCTTCCTCCGAAGAGTCTTCTTTCTCAGTGACACTGCCAACAATCTCCTCTTCCGACAACAAGTGGAATCCAGGGTCATCTTCATCTTCTTCAAGCCAGGTCTCCACATCTTCCAATAAAACTTCTTCCTCCTCTCCTCTTTGCAAAGTTTCATGGAAATCTTCTGTCTCACAATTTTCTATCTCTAAATATGCTTCTTCATTCTTTAACAGTTTTTTCCATGAGTTTACCAAAGTAGTTGGTTTAATTTCTTTTACAGCATCAGCAAAGTTGTGAATCCTAGATCGAATGTTGTAGGCCTTCAAGTTTTGAAGAGTCTTTTGGCCCCTTCTATCTTCTTCAGCAGCGGATGGCTCATCAACTTCTAAGATTTTAATTGAGAAATTTTTTTCTATAAAGCCGCTTGGCAGTATAAATTACTCCTTGGTCCATGGGCTAAAACACGGATGTTGTGTTTGGAGGCAGGAACTTACACTTCATCTTCTTGTCTCGACTGCAGAGTTTGTCAACATCAGGGTGGGTTGGTGCGTTATCCAAAAGAACCAAAGCTTTTATTTTTTCTGTTGGAATGTTCAAAATTTCGATTTGGTGGTTTATAATTGCTGGCACAGCTTTCTTATGAAACCAATCACTTGTTATTTCAGTTGTAAACCACACATTTCGGGAACTATAATAGTGAACTGGTAAATTGTCCATCACATTTTTAAGTGCCCTTGGTTTTTTGCTTTTACCAACAATAGCAGATTTTAGTATATGAGTGCCGTCTGCATTTGCACACAACAAAACTGACACACGCTCCTTGCTGACTTTCCTACCAGGTGTAGTTTTTTCGGCTTTTAAAGCTTGTGTATTGTCAGGTAGAGTTCTCCAAAACAAACCTGTCTCATCAAAATTATAAATTTGGCTCAATTGATAACCTTTTTTAATCAAATCGTCTAATTCTTTTATAAAAGGCTCAACAGCTTCAAAGTCTGCGCTAAGAATTTCCCCACTAATCTTCTTGTTTGAAATGTTGTGACGTCGACGAAACCTAAATAGCCAACCAGAGCTCGCTTTAAACTGTTCAAGTCCCATCTGTTTGGAGAGTCTTTTGGCAGCCGCTTGAATTTCAGTTCCTCTAACAGCCATTCCACATGAACGAAGCTGAGAGAACCACTTGTAGACTGCATCATCCAGTGTTGCCATAGAAAGCAGCCGCATACGCTTACCTGCACTCTTCACCTTTTCTACATTGAACTTCAGAACAAAGTTATGAATGTCATTTTTTGATTTTTTAATGTCCGATACGGTTTGTTTTGCGATTTTATACTCACGACAAATGCTAGAAACAGACGCTCCTTTTTCTAATGTTTCTATAATGGAGAGTTTATCTTGAAGACTGAGCGCCTTACGCTTTCATTTCTGCCCTACACTTGGCTTACTTAACGACATGATTTGAATAAATTAAAAAAGTTATAGACTGGTCGTGTGACTGTGCGCGACAAACAACTGAACAATACTGACCAGTAGTGGTGGGAGTGAAAATATACTTGGCTAAGGCGTTAACCTTTCTTTGTTTTCAACTCCCTTTCCCTTACCATTCAAACAAACAGTTTCCTGTATTTGTTGTTATTATCTCAACAGTTAATTCTCAAACCAGTTAATTCAATGGTGGATTGAGGTTGGGTTTTAACTTTCAATGATTTATACCTGACAAGGGTGTTTGTCTCTGAAAACTGTCATTCGGCACTGGCGGGCGGACGTGAGTCATTCCGGTGCATTGACTTAGTTACTAGGGGGTGGGGGTACGACGTAAAAGACGTGTCCGTTGTAAAAGAAGTCCGTAGTAACGGGGTCCATTTTACTCGTGATGGAAGCAGATGGGTAGTGGACAGTGTTCTGAAAGTAGAGCTTGTGTCTGGACGCTACCTACCTCTGTCAGCATCCTCCTATATCTGTACACCGTCCAGAATTGCTGCCACATGGCAGTAGTCAACATCGATAATTCAGGTGATGAAATGTGCTTCCTATGGTGTGTATTAACTCATTTTCATCCTCAACAAAGAAATAGAGAACGTGTTTCAAAATACAGACCATTTATCAATGCAATAAACATGTCAGGCATTGAGTGTCCTGTTTCTGTAAAGTATGTTTCTAAATTTGAAAATCAAAACCCTACTATTTCTATCAACGTGTTTGATTATGAAAAAGAAGACAATTCTAGGAATGAATTGAAGACTGAGGTTTATCCTGTGAGAATCACAAACAATAAAGATAGATTACACCATATCAATCTCTTGCTTCTAACAAATTGACAAAGCCGAAAACATTATTGTCTTATAACTGACATAAGTCAATTGTTATCATCCTTAACTAAACATAATGGTAAAAGATTTTATTGTGACTATTGCTTGCATCGCTTTACCGAAGATCGACTTCTATCTGAATATCTTCCCTATTGTTTGCTTTATGGTGCCCAAAAAACATGTATGCCTACTGTGAACAAAAAAATTATGTCTTTCAAAAATTATACTTATTCTATGAAAGTACCTTTTACTATTTACGCCAACTTTGAATCCTTTATAGTGCCTATTTAATCATGTTCTCCAAGTAACAACATTCCATCAGCAGTTCAAGATCCTTTGGGTGATAACTCTATCGATAGTAACGGAGTTCATATCGTCCACATCATATGAAGCAATCTACATTCCTTCAGGTTTTTGTTATGTTATTGTAGACTACATGTGTAGACTTGTGAAACCGCCTGTCATCTACCGTGGTAACAGAGTAATAGACACTTTCTTGTCGTGTTTGATGAATGAAGCTAAAGATCTGATTAATGTTATGCATCATATCGTACCTATTAACATAACTGATGACAACGAAACTTTCACTAATGCCACCATCTGTCAATTACGTGAACAACCACTATCAGAAAGTGATCATTGTCATCTTACATGCAAGTTCCTGGGGGCAGCGCATAATATTTGTAATTTTAATTATAAGATGCCTAATCACATCCCAGTCTTTTTTCATAACCTGCGTGGGTACGACTTTCACCGTTTGATACATTATTTAGGTAAATATAATGACAAAGACTTATCCTGCATAGCTACTTCAAGTGAACGCTATGTAACATTCTTGTTAGGATACATATGATTTTTTGTAGACTCGTTTCAGTTTCTTAATCGGTCTCTAGATATGCTTGTTGACAATCTGTTCAAGTCGGGAAGTCAATTCCCTGTGCTGAGACAACATTTCAACAAACATATTAATCTGCTCATACGTAAGGGGGTATACCCATATGAGTATGTTGACAGTGTTGATAAGTTCGAGAAACATGTTTGCCTGCACATGAACACTTTGACAACATGTTACTAGAGTCAACAATTTCGGACAGTGATTATGACCATGCACAACAAGTGTGGAGAGCGTTCAATATGTGTAGCGGGTCGATTTTTGGGTGTTTTATTTTAACCGTTTGGGACATTATTTATATTTTTATGTATTTCATTCTGGGCGGATTATCATTGTGCAACGTATTTGTGCGTATATAAGTCAATGTAACAGAACAGTGAAACAACGTAAGACGCAGTTGTTGTCGAGGAATGCGGCAGAATATCTGCACCTCCACAAAATTCTGAGAACTTTGTACCTGTGTGTGGCAGCGCACATACGCAACTGCTCAATCACGCTCCAAGTGACGCTCTGGCAAAAAACTAAGATGGCCAGAGAGAGAAATTTTCATCCTTCATTTGGTTTCACTACGGAAATGCTGTGTTAAGTCCCACCCACTTTTATGACATTAGCCAGTGCCTATTTGAAATCGTCTGCTATCGTCACTCCAACAACTACGTGACTAGTATGATTCGAAACTGGGACGACTAACTGGAAGGCATTGATGTCCGTCGTCTTGACTAAAATGCTCCCGGAGTGGGGAACGGAAAGACGCCGGCAGTTCGTTATCGACTCCAGCCTGCGCAGGCCGCCCGTCAACCGGGCTCGTCACAAATTTATATATTTGAACAGTAAAAAGTTTAATAGGAGGAAAGTTTATGTGACCGCGGTCGAGTAGAAAAGGGTAAAGAAATTAACTGTATAATTTTCGGACAGTAAACAACAAGAAATTAACAGAAGATGAGTGCGCGCGCGAACCACGTTGCCGGCGGTTTAAGTGTAAGGGCTGGGGGTTTTATTAGAAAATGTTAAGGGGTTCATAATTTAGTGTGTTTGAGTGAGTGTGAAAAATTTGCAGGCTGGGCTCTGTCTGTATGTCTGTTTTATATAGTGATCAGTAAGGTAAGAGATTAGCGTAAGTTAGTATGTAGAAGACGCCAAGAGAAAAAAGAAACATGTAACGTAATCTGTAAAATGCTGAGAAAAATTTTGAACAAGATTTTCAAATGAGTCTGATTAAAGAAAAATATTAATTCTCTTCCAAAATGAGTTGTGTCAGTACTTTGCATAACCTATAGACCATGCTTGTATCTAGGTACATGTGATCGAACCCTGTGACCCCGTAAGAATTATCGTAACGGTAAGTAACAATTTAATTGGACATTTAATTATAATAATATATGTGATTGATTAGCAAGTCACAATTGGCGCCACGGAACAGGCACGAATTTAATTAATTATAATTAATTAATTGAATTCCGCATCGACAGAGATACAAGCGTGTTCTGGGTTAGCATAGCGACCTAGCATTATATTACAAAATTTAAGTAATGACACCATGTATTTAATTAATCCATTTAAGCAATTTATTTAATTTAAGCATATCAATAATACAAAATGTCAAATAACGAAAATAACGTAAATAAAATGAGTGTCGAAGTGTTCGACGACTCGAACATTAGTAACTTTGAAGCACGCTCGACTCCAAGTGTGAGTCAGAATGAAATAGAAATAAGTGAAACAGAATCAAGAATTATGGATGAAGGAATTCATTCAACCCCAATTCAAAATAAAAACTCAGATAACAATAATATGATGAAATATTTATGTAGCATGGTATGTAGTATGAAAGAGAGTTCAGACAAGCAGCAGGCGATGTTAGAGTTAAAATTCAGTGAACAGAAGAGTGATTCTGACGCTAAATTCAATGTATTAAAAAATCTGAATAATGAATTGAAAAATGATATTAATGAGATTAATAGACGTTGTGAAAATACCAAAGTAGAATTTACCAATAGAGTTAACCAAGTAGAAACCAAGTTAGATGATTCAATGCAAAAGGTAGATGTTAAATTTAATGAAATAGATAGTCAGATAGATAGAGTTGAGAAGCAGATAAATGAGAATAACGAGTATTTAATAAATTCAATGAATGAGTATAACAATGATATAGAATCCAAAATTAATAAATGTAGTATTGAAACTGAGTGTAAGTTGAATAGTGTAGTAATGACAGTTGAAAAATTTAGTCAGAATATTGATGAACACCAAAGTAAGATAGAATCTAAAATATATGAAATTGAAAATAATTATAAGACAGAAATACAAGCAGTAAATGAATCTATCGATGTGATAGCAAAGAATAACGTACAGTCTGAACATAGTAATGACAAAAAATTATATTCACTTGAACAGAATATTAATAATATGAGAGATGAATTAAGTGTAGTAAAAAATCAAAATGTAAACAATGTTACTGAACGCGTATTTATGACACGTGACACAAACAATGAAATAGAATTAGAAAATTTTAGTAATGAAAATAGGAGAGTGCATCCAATGCAATTTTTAAATCGAGTACGGGAGTTTGACAGATTTAATGGTAGTAGCTGGGAGGTTAAACTTATAAAAATTTTGAAATGTTTTAAAGGTGATTCAGAGATATGGGCGGAGACGCATCGAAACGAATGGGAGAGTTATGGAGATTTTGAAAGAGCATTTCGGAACAAATACTGGTCGGAGGAGGAGCAGGAGATACTGCGAAGTCAAATAATGGGAACTGGGAGTTTTGGAAGAAACAACCGTAGTATCACAGTATATACGATGAAGCTGTACAACGAAGCGAAGTATTTGGAACCACCGTTGCCATTCCAGTCGTTTGTACGCCACGTTAGCAAGCACCTACCAAGGGAGGTGCAGATCACATTGATGACCAGAGAGGTAAGCGACATAAATGAATTAGAAAAAGTATTAGACGTTTTTCAGAATATTAAGGACCAGGAAGACAGCAGACGCATACAACAACATAATATACAAAATGGAGGTAATTATGTACCAAGAGGAGGACCAAACGGAGGAACCACACACAATGGTCGAGAACGGGACAGACGATACCCAATGTGGAAATGTGACGGGTGTCTGGTGGAAAATTATGCTGATCGTAATTTCTGTTATAGATGTAGAAGGACGAGGCCCGGACAGCAGCCGAGAACACCACCGAGGTTCAACAACCCACAGCAGAGGAACGGTGACCGACGAGTAGAGAATCTGAGAAATGAAGGAGGAAATCAGCAGATGGGCAGGGTATACATGCCCCGTAACGCAGACGAAAGAATGGGAAACTAAGGAGGACAATGGATGAGGAGGCCCGGCCATTGTCGAGGAATAATCACGGGGTCCATGAAAATAAATACAGGAATAACACGATTCACACGGACTTGGCCACAGAATTGTTGGAAGAAGAGGAGACGGAAACGAGGAGACAAGAGGCGTGGTTGACTGAGGTAAAACTGGAAATAGAAGGTAAGTCAATCTTGACACTTATAGATACAGGTAGCGAAATATCTGTAATAGCAGAACATGTACTCAATAAATTGAAAGAAACTAACAAACATATTCCGTCTTTGCCAGTAGCAGGAGTAGCAATTGTAGGTATTACGGGTGTTAGAAGTAAACGGGTTACAACACAAGTCCAGTTGAACATGTTAATAAATGGGGAAAAATATGAGAATACATTTTTAGTTGTAAGAGGTTTAAATTTAGAAGTAATTTTGGGTAATGATTTTTTAATAAGGAATAATGCGGTCATTAACTTTCGAAAAAGAATTTTAGAATTGAGTAATGAAAATAAACAAATAACAGTTAATTTTGAACGGGTTCTAGACACAGTAAAGATTTCGGGTATAAGGGTTATACCAGATAAAACCATAAATAGGGATATGGAATTTAGTATACATGCGTGTAGAGAGAGTGTGAGTGAAGAGAGGGGAGATAGAATATGGGCCGAAAGAGAGGTTAAATTTTGTGGGGAAGGTGATGAAATGGGGAGTTCTCAGCGTAAAGCGCTGTGGCGGGTAGTTGAGGATTATCGGGGAGTGTTTGCCGGGGAACCAGGGAGGGCAAAAGGTTATGAATGTGAATTAAGGGTGAGGGAGCATGCGCCATATGTCCAACGTAGTTATCCGGTACCATATTCGAAAAGGGAGGCTGTACAGTCAGAATTAGATAGGATGTTAGCGGGGGATATTATAGAAAGGTCGGTATCAACTTATTCCAACCCTTTAGTAGTAGTAATCAAAAAAGAGGGGAGAGTGAGGTTATGTCTAGATGCCCGCAAAATCAATCAAATAATCATTCCAGACCGGGAGTCACCAGAAGCGATAGAAGAGATTTTTCAGAAATTTAGTGGTGTGAAATACATGACTTCTTTAGACCTGACCGCCGGATATTGGCAAGTCCCGTTGGCAGTAAATAGTAGAAAATATACAGCGTTTTTGTTCAATGGAAAAAATTACCAATTTAAGAGACTACCGTTCGGTTTGAACACAAGTGTAGCTAGTTTTATTAAGTGTCTCGACGAAATTTTGCAGCCACATAACTTAGATTTTCTAACCATATACGTAGACGACATACTAATAGCTTCTAGAACATTTGAAGAGCATGTAGAGCATTTGGAATATGTATTGGAGAAATTATATCAGGGAGGTTTGACGGTGAATTGGGACAAATCAAAATTTTTGCAAACTGAGATACATTTTTTAGGTTTCATCATAACACCTACAGGAATACGTGCCAATCCGGATAAGGTAGAATCCATCCTGACGTTCCCGGAGCCCAAAAATATAAAACAATTGCAAAGTTTTCTTGGTCTTTGTAATTTTTACAGGAAGTTCCAGCGGAACTACGCCCAGACGACGGCCCGACTAAGTGCAGTGCTGCAAAAGAATAAGCAATGGAGATGGGGCGATAACGAAAGAGCGGCGTTTAATGACATCAAAATTAAGTTCACAGACATGATACTAATGAATCATCCCAATTTTAATGACAAATTTTATTTACAGACAGATGCTAGTAATATAGCATTGGGAGCGGAACTCTACCAAGAGGACGAGGAGAAAGAGCATAAAACCATCGCCTTCGCCAGCCGGACATTGCTAGCCGCTGAGCGCAACTACACTACCACAGAAAAGGAGCTCCTCAGTATAGTGTTCGCAGTGAGGAAGTTCCGAACGTATCTGCTGGGTAACAGAACCATCATCAGGACGGACCACAAAGCGCTATCGTTCCTTAATACTTGTAAACTCACACACAGCCGGATTACCAGGTGGGTGTTAGCTCTTCAAGAGTATAATTTTTCTTGGGAATATATCAAGGGTGTAGAGAACAGGGTGCCAGACACACTATCACGAATAGACACAGACAGAAATAGAACAGGTAGAGATATCAAAGAGATAGAAATTTATAGACTATCCCGGGAAGATAAACTTTTTGGGGAGGAATTGAAAGATATAAATGTAATGCAAAGAGCTGATAATAAATTAAATAAAATAATTACTAGTATAGAATCAGATGTAGATGAGTTTGGGTATAAACAATATTTTCAAGTGTTTAAAGGGAGTTTGTTTAAAAAAGTAGAGGGGAGAGAGAGAGATTGGAGATTAGTCATACCTGAAGGGTTGATAGAGAAAATAGTGTGGGACTGTCATTTTAGATACGGGCATTTTGGGGCACGGAAGTGTGTGAATGTATTAAAGGAATCTTGTTTATTTAAGAACATGGAGAAACGAGTCCGAAGAATACTTAGAGTTTGTGAGTTATGTCAGAAATCCAAAGTTGTAAATTATAGGTTAGAGGGCGAACTAAATTATATTAAAGTAGAAAAACCATTTGATTTAGTAGCTGTAGATTTGTACGGCCCACTGCCGAAAGGTAGGGGTGGAGTGATGCATATTTTTGTTGTACTTGATACTTTTTCTAAATATGTCAGGCTATATAGTGTAAAGCGAGCCACAAGTAAGGTGCTGAGCGAGAAAATCACACGCGACTATATGATCAACGTGGGAAAGCCGAAGGTGATATTATCCGACCACGGTCCGCAGTTCATCAGCGGAAGATGGCGCCAGACTCTTGGATGGGAAGGTATTATCCCAAAGCACACTGCCGTATATCATCCACAGTCGAATCAAGCGGAGAGAGTCATGAGGGAGTTGGGCAGAATTTTTCGAACATACTGCCATGCCAAACATAGTGAGTGGCCACTCTATGTGCAGAAGATTGAAAACTGGCTAAACTGCACCACCCACGAGTCGACGGGGTTCACGCCTTACGAGTTGATACGAGGAAAGCGCCCACAGCGGATTTTGGAACAATTAATTGAATATCCACCGGAAACCAACACTATTAGCAACGATGTTAAACTTAGACTAGCGAATGAGAGTTTGTTGACGAAGGGAGAGCGGAGAAAACAGCGCCATGATAGGAAAGGTAAGTGGACGAAGTATGAGATTGGACAGCTGGTATTGGTACGACGACACGATTTATCAAGTGAACAAGATAAGGAGATCAAGAAGTTTTTCTTATTGTACGAGGGGCCGTACGAGGTAGTGGAAATAAAAATGAAAAATTCATATGTGTTACAGAATAGAGAAACCAGGGAGATAGTGGGTACGCACAACGCTACAAATTTGAAATTATTTTGGTCAGCATAAGTATTTTGTTAATTTGTAAAGGTATGAATGTTATTTAATTATTCTTTTATGTTTTTAGAGGGGCTCCTCCCCCATTTTCGGGCGGCCACGATCTTACCAGTCCTGGCCGTGGCATTCGGAACTCGGAGGCGGGCCATGGTTGGCAGGATCTTCCTTCGGGCAGTGAAAACAACGATGGTCCGGCTCCACCAAAATTGGTACAAAATAGAAATTTAACCATACATATTTGAACGGGGAGGGGGACCCCAACAGGTACGTGACTCGACTTAAAATTTTTTAATACACTCATGGTGCAGCGGTTCTGGTGTGCCTGTCACGTGCCTGCACTGCCTTAGAGTGTTTGTATATAATGGAGGCTGCATTAAATAAAAGGCAGTGCATTCAAATTAAATTTTTTGGTGTCAAGGGCAAAATTAAAATGGAGCCTTTGACAATATTTTCTGTTTGGCCCGAAACAACGAGTTTTGGGGCAAGACGGTTTGGCGCACGGTAGAAGGCGGGGTAGAAGAAATGGTAGGAGAGAGGGGGTAGTGTGTTTCAGAGGGGGGACGTGAATTCACGTAGTATATCTATCTCGTGCCAATCCGTTTTGCAGCAAGACCCGGCATTTCAGGCGATGTGTCGCGTCAGCAAATTATATTACGGCAATAGAGTCAGCCTCCTATGTAAATATATATATATAAAAAAAAAAAAAAAAAAAAAAAAAAAAAAAAAAAAAAAATACCAAAACAATTTTGGATGTGTATAATTTTAAATTTAAGATATAATTTTTTTCTTCTAAATTTTTTAGCATTAGGTGACCAAATATAATTGTTGGATTTTAGTAGTAGTGGGTATAAGAACGTTTTGAAGAAATGTGGTAATATAAGAACTTGTTATCAATACAAGATGTGGGGATAATTTTGGGGGGGGTAGTTTGATGCTCAATGAAGGGACATAACAGTGTAGTGTGGAACTGCTATGGTGGAAAGTTGTAGATTTTGTATTAATTATTTTATGTTAATAATGGTTAAGTTTCCATATAAAATGGGTTAAAACCCCATCTCAATTAAGATTGTCATTTAAATTTTAATTTAATATTACGAAAGATATTTTACTTGTGATTCCCCAAATTTTCGGGCGGTCACGGCCTCACCGAACCCTGACCGTGGAATTGGTTTAGCTTTAACAGCTATGGTTGGGGCACATTACGATTACGCGCTGACCATAACTGGCCATAGCTGTTATCGTTGTAAAGGTGTATTTTGAAATTGATGGGGGGTAATAAAAAGGGGAATCACCAAACTATGGAACAGCGGCTGCCACTCTGTTCGAGAAGGAACAGCAGAGCCAGGTGGTAGATCCGTTTAAGGGTGCATGATTATTAACGAGAACATGATGATGTTCACCAATTTTAACTTAACAGCGGAAGCAGAGACACGGAGAGGTAAAACCCTGCTCCAAAATATACAGTCTCTGTGGAAGCGAAAGGGCGAAACAGTCCTCCATAACCTGAAATAGTGTGTGTGGCTGGGAGGTGACGCAAAGGAGTCACGAATTTTAAAATCTTATGACGTAAAAGTTTTGCTTATTCAAAGTAATCCAATCAAAAATGCTTGTGCTCTGTCCACATAATTATATGCTCAGACTCGTAAAATAAGGTTCATACTATAATTTTAAAGGTATCATTTTATTGTTGTGTGTTAGATATAGTTGTTGATAAAATGTATTTTCATTATGTGTGTATTTTTTTTTTTCTAAGCCAATCATTAGACGCCTGGCAGGCAATCAACATAATAGAAGTAAGTGTTGATAATGTATTAAATGTATTTGTTCAATTTTAAGATGTAGTTTCATTGTGTTTTAATTATGTTAGGATATCAGCTGATCAACAATACCATGTCACTGGTATATGGGTTTGTAAATGTTACAAGTAATTAATGTTTAGTGTACTACAGATATTTTGAAGTAAAGATAAAAAGAATATGAGAAATAAAATAACAATTTATGCAAATTAATAAAAGATAATTCATGGGTGATAAATGTTTTATGGGACATGCAGACCTGTCCAAGTTGAATTAAAAGCTGAATGTGAAATAGTAGAGATGAGTATGATGTAATGTTGTTTTTGAGTTGATGTGATATAACAGGATTTTGTGAAATATAGATGTTGACACAGTGGTAATGGAGACTTTATGTAGATTTTGAATGATATATGGTTGTTTTTATAGTTAATGAGGTTATTTTGTGTATTTGTAGTAAAGTAATGAGATTGAGATTTTTGGGGAAGGCAATATTGTATTAGGGGGTAGTGTATTTGGGGAGTCCGCAACAAGGGTTGGGACGGGATAGGGACCGATTGGCGCCGGAAAGGGTTACCTAGGGAGGGTCCAGGAACCAACATAAGGGAATGAGTTTTGGGAAGGAAACACGTATCCTATGTACAAAGGGTTGGAGAGTATTTTTTTTATATATGGGGAGAAGGCGGCGTTTTGAGTTAAATGGTAAGTTGGGGTTTAGAATGTCCTGATTAGTAGATATTTTGGTAGAGATGGGTGTCATGGGAGTTGAAGTTGATGAATATTGGAGTCAAAGGGGTAAAGATTATATAGGTAGACAGAATAAATGAGAGTAAATAATTTACATCACCCCCAGTAAGGTAGAATTAACTGTTAACTAAGGAGAGGAATTTATAATAAAGAATGTACAATTGTTTTTTCAACCAGTGACAGAATGTTGATAAAATTTGAAAATAATGTAAAGTCAAGAAGTGTTTAATTTAAATGATTTAAATGCCAATTTGATTATTATTTATATTAATATTGTGTTTATTATAAATATTTTATGTTATTATGTTTGTATTTCAAGGTAGGATATTACAGATATTTAAAGTGTTTTCAGAAATCATACATAACATATGTAGGTCAAGGGTTTTGTACTTGACCTAGTTAGGATCAGCTGATGAGTTCATACACCTACTAAGCTTGTAGAGTAGGAATTTAATTTTAATTTGTTTGCTTGATTAATTCAAACTAATCTTTGAATAATTTTAATAAATGTTATTTAATAAATAAATTTAATAAATATTTAATGAATAATTTTTTTGAATTTTAAAATTTTGAAAATTTTAAATTTTTTTGAAAAAAAAAAAAAAAAAAAAACTTGATTTGTCGCCTGCCAGCGAGTGAATATGTTGAGTAATAATTATTTTATTGTGTATGTATTGATGATGTTTCTTTTATTGTATTGCTTTGTATTGGTAGGCTATAAATTGTTTTCATGCTAGAGTAAGGATGTACTTGTATTAATAGGAATGTTGAGGTTAAATCATTGAAACAAAAATTAGAAAAAAGAGGAAGAGAATTTTTTGGTAAAAGATTTTTTTTGAATATTGAATTTTTTGAATTTATAATAAATTTTAAAAAGGAAGTTTTTAGTTTAATGTGTTAGGGTATCATGTAACGTGAGTGTGTGTGAGCCCAGTATCTGCTAAAGGCAGCCCAGCTTGCAAAAAGGGGAAACATATCGGCGGAGGAGCTGGAGTAATTTTAGCCAGGGATTGCGGATTTTGGGGGTAGCATGTTAGAAGGCGAGGTGGGCCGTGGTGCGAGTCTGATCAATTTCTCGGTGTTGGGATCTCTTACGGAGAAGTCCAGTGATCTCGTTCAGATGAGTCCATGGTCGCTGAGCCAAGGGGGTCGTGTACCCATGAGGTTGAGAACCAGGGGGTTGTTGGCACCAGTTCCTCACCGGTCCTCTTCGGGGTTTATCGATGAGATTTCTTCTGTCATGGACAGCAGAATTCTCATCGAGGGGGTATTGTAGCGGGTCGATTTTTGGGTGTTTTATTTTAACCGTTTGGGACATTATTTATATTTTTATGTATTTCATTCTGGGCGGATTATCATTGTGCAACGTATTTGTGCGTATATAAGTCAATGTAACAGAACAGTGAAACAACGTAAGACGCAGTTGTTGTCGAGGAATGCGGCAGAATATCTGCACCTCCACAAAATTCTGAGAACTTTGTACCTGTGTGTGGCAGCGCACATACGCAACTGCTCAATCACGCTCCAAGTGACGCTCTGGCAAAAAACTAAGATGGCCAGAGAGAGAAATTTTCATCCTTCATTTGGTTTCACTACGGAAATGCTGTGTTAAGTCCCACCCACTTTTATGACATTAGCCAGTGCCTATTTGAAATCGTCTGCTATCGTCACTCCAACAACTACGTGACTAGTATGATTCGAAACTGGGACGACTAACTGGAAGGCATTGATGTCCGTCGTCTTGACTAAAATGCTCCCGGAGTGGGGAACGGAAAGACGCCGGCAGTTCGTTATCGACTCCAGCCTGCGCAGGCCGCCCGTCAACCGGGCTCGTCACAAATTTATATATTTGAACAGTAAAAAGTTTAATAGGAGGAAAGTTTATGTGACCGCGGTCGAGTAGAAAAGGGTAAAGAAATTAACTGTATAATTTTCGGACAGTAAACAACAAGAAATTAACAGAAGATGAGTGCGCGCGCGAACCACGTTGCCGGCGGTTTAAGTGTAAGGGCTGGGGGTTTTATTAGAAAATGTTAAGGGGTTCATAATTTAGTGTGTTTGAGTGAGTGTGAAAAATTTGCAGGCTGGGCTCTGTCTGTATGTCTGTTTTATATAGTGATCAGTAAGGTAAGAGATTAGCGTAAGTTAGTATGTAGAAGACGCCAAGAGAAAAAAGAAACATGTAACGTAATCTGTAAAATGCTGAGAAAAATTTTGAACAAGATTTTCAAATGAGTCTGATTAAAGAAAAATATTAATTCTCTTCCAAAATGAGTTGTGTCAGTACTTTGCATAACCTATAGACCATGCTTGTATCTAGGTACATGTGATCGAACCCTGTGACCCCGTAAGAATTATCGTAACGGTAAGTAACAATTTAATTGGACATTTAATTATAATAATATATGTGATTGATTAGCAAGTCACATATGCAAACGTTTGGCGATTAGCATGGTCTGTATTTGTTAACAGATGAATTGCTGTTGGCTGTCATTTTTGAGGGTTTCTGAGACATGAGCATTCACAACTACAAATTAGATCCTTGTCATTTCTACTCACTTCCAGGTCTCACTTGGAACGCTGTGCTAAAAATGACAGTGGTGGAGTTGGTACTTTTAATAGACATAAATCAGCACCTCTTCCTTGAGAGCTCAATCCGCAGTAGAGTAGCGATGATATCCAACCGCCATGCAGTTGCCAATAACTCACTAATACCAAACCAGTACGATGCTTCACGTCCGAACACCTTCATTCTATATACGGATTGCAACAATCTATACGGTGCCGCCATGTCACAACCGTTTCCTTACGCTGTCTTTACATGGCTCGAACATAGTGAAATTGAGACTTTAGATGTACATAATGTGAAAGATGGTTCTGATTTGGCTACATCCTAGAAGTTGATTTGCATTATCCTGGCAGACTCCACAATCTTCATTCAGACTATCCTCTTGCACCTGTGCGTCAACATGTAACACAGGACATGTTGTCACCCTTTTCAAAACGATTACATGAAAGAATATACAGACCGTTTTCACATATCAGATCATCTACCATGTCGTCTCTCGAGAAGTTGTTAACGAGTGTAGATGATAAACAAAAAGTATGATTTTGTTGTTCAAAAAAACAAAATGCATACCAGTATTTGAAATTTAAAATTGTACATGAACCTTGGTTTAGAGTTGAAAGCAATCCATAGAGTGTTATCCTTTAAACAGCAAGCTTGGTTGAAACCGTTTATCGATTTCAACACACAAAGGAGACAAGACGCCGTCAACAGTTTCAAAAAGATCTTTTCAAATGAATGAACAATGCTGTCTATGGAAAATCATTATTAGAGAACGTGCGGAAACGACTAGACTTTCAACTAGCTATTAACATCGAACATCGACTTTTAAAACTTATTTCTACTCCTAGACTAAAACGCGTGATTCGGTATACTAATGATCTTGTTGGTTTATCGTTACGACGCAAATCGATCGTTCTTTCTCGTCCTGTTTATGTTGGCTTCACTGTACTTGACCTTAGCAAAGCAATAATGTACGATTTTCATTATCGTTCAGAGGTGGGAAAAGTAGTTCATCCAAACGAACTTCTCATAGCTAGATCGCTCACACCAGCGAACTAGCATATTGAGCTAGTTCACTAGTTCAATGTGTCGAACGAGTCTTTTTCTAAAATTTTTATAAATATTAAAAGAACAGAAATTGACATCTTTGTCGAAATAACAAATATCAGACAATAAAAAAACTTTTCAGTCTGTTCTGTCACCTCCTATAGATTCATCGTGACTGATAAAACGTTTACTTTTACAAATCCTTGTCGTAAAAATAACTTTACATATAGATTAATTATTTAACGGTGTAACAAAATAATTAAAAACTTAAAAATATGGAGTTTGTAATACTACAAAAACTCTAAAAATATACTGCAGTCTAAAACAGTAAACGAATTAAACAATGAGCCAACAGCGGGCAGACGAATTACATATGTTGTAACAGTCATTAGTCATTCGCGAACGACCTACTGAAAGCGAACTACCTACTACAGGCGAACGTCCTACTGCAAGCGAACGACCTACTGCACGCGAACAACCTACTGCAAGCGAATGACCTACTGAAAACGAACGACCTACTGCAAACGAACGACCTCAGTAGTTCGTTGTTAGTTCAGTTGTTCCCTTGCAGTCCGGTAGTAGCTTCCACAGAGTACGAATATATATACTATATAGGTAGCTTCTGTGGCTAACACAAACGAAGTACTGCGTTCCGGTGGTCTCGACATTAATAATTTTTTATAATTTGATATTTATGCAGCTACAGAATTCTTGTTGTATTTATTTTTTATGTTATCTTAGTTTTATCATTTCATATGTTAAAACTATCTAACTGAATTACTGACGTTAACAAAATACCAGCTGCAAATATCCATAAATTTAGGTTAACCCATGAAAGTTAGGCTATACTTGAAAATTTTTTTTTAATGTTACTTTATACAATGAAAAATTTTCTAGAAACTAATGTTATTTTCTTTTTTGACTTAACATTCCTTATAATTTTATACCTTGTATTTTCATGTTAGGGTACTTTATTATGATTTTTTGTATATTTCAACCCTCAGAAGAATATTTTATGAAAAATTGTGTACCCATCAATCAGTCGTAAAACAGTGTACCTTCATATTAAATTTCATTACAGTCATCGAGATATTCGCCCGAAAATGCGTTACAAATAGACAGAGGAACAGTTGGACGATAGAATTCAATCAAAATTTCATTTCGACAGGTCAATTAATCTAAAGGTTTCACACATAGAGTGACTATCAACAGAGAATTTACTTCAGTGTGATTAATCTCAAACAAATACAAGCACAAAAAATTATTCTTGTAATTTAATCGCTTAAGTTTGAAGTAAAATTTAAGTATTAACGTGTGTGGGGGGAGGGGGCGCGTCCGCTTGTTCTGAAATGTATTATTTATTTACTATCAGCAAATGATTTATATATGTTTACTCTGCCTAAGAAATAGTCGGTTTTTATTATATTGTAACCCAAATGCCTTGCCTTTAAAATAATCGTAAAATTACCAATTAATAATTATAAAAAAGTAACACGCAAAATACGAATCTCTAAAGGTAAATTGACAATGACATGCTTATTTTTAGTTTTTACTACGCATGCGCGCCTTCCCAATATTTTTTGGTGTTTCAACGTAAAGAAAATTATGAAAATAAAATTATTCATGTCACCTTCGGCCAGAATCGCGATACCTATCTCTCATTTAAGAATCGTAATAAATAATATTATCTGAAGTAACAAAAATTATTCTTTTCAGTTATTTAATAATTTGTAAATCGACTTCTCCCAATCCCGGAATACGATATTCTCAGATATTTTACTTTTATCACACTTATGCCAAAATTTATCAAAGAACAAAAATCAGACAATAAAACAAAATTTTCAAATACTCTATTCTCTCACCCCCTTCCGATTCATCGGAACTGATAGACTTTTACACATCCTTGTGTTAAATTTAAAAAAATATGTATGTGTATGTATATAAATTATTTAACAGTATAATAAAATAATGGAGTTTGTAAAACTATAAAAAATCCAAAAACGAACTACCGCTGTTTAGTTTTATAAGTGGCCGACAGGAGCGTGGCTAACGCGAACTACTTTTCAGCGGTGCGAACGACTGTAGTCAGTAGTTCACTTGACGGAGTAGTTCTTTTTGGCTAGGTCGTTCGCGAATGACCCACCACTATAATATCGTTACGCTGTCGCTAAGTATGGTTCTAATGTACGCTTATTGATGACGGATACAGACAGTCTCCTCTACAGTATACAAACAAATGACCTGTACGCAGGCATTAAAGAAAATATTCACTTTTTTGACACATCAGATTGCCCTGCAGATCATCCTTGTTACATTATTGACAACAAAAAAGTCGTTGGATGGTTCAAAGATGAGACATGTGGATGTCCCATTAAGGAGTTTATTGGGCTTCGAGTGAAATGCTACTCACTTCTTGTGGCTCGTGACACTCTCAACACTAGATCAAAAACAAGTAGCAAAAGGTATACCAAGGGTTGCTATAAAACGCAGTCTACGACATGAAGTGTATCGTGCATGTCTCACAGAACATTGTCAGTTTTATACTAGTGTTCTTTGCATGTGAAGTGATCATCATAAGTTGTATACGATGCGTGTTTACAAGTAATTGATTACATCCTATGACGGTATATACTGGACAATGGATGGGAGACACTCGCGTACAGCCATTATAGGATATGTCAACAAAACACATCTAATGATAACGATGATGCTGACGGCCCCCACCACCACAAAATAAAATTTTGCTTATAATGTAATCCTTCCCACACATACTACTGTATATTGTTTCTAACAACCTGTGTATACTGTGAGTCGCTGTCTTTCCTTACTCCAATGCAAACTCATAACGTAAGTACTTTCATTACTTCTTTTGTAAAAGTTAAGACACTCCCAAATTACAATTTACCTGTAATTAAATAATTACTTTAATACATACGCTTTTTGTTTTACAGACGCAGTAGTTTCATACATCATGAATATTGACACAGCAACATACTGGATTTCCATTGTTTACGAGATGACGAAGGAAACTATATGTTATCAAGGAACTAATGGTTATGGATGTGTTAAAATTTGCAACAAGACAGTACTTTTTGTCTTTCTTCTGTTTCCAGCAGGAGGGTTTTCTGTCTCGTTTCCAGTTTCTCATCTTGCTTTTCTGTTTGAAGTAGGAGCGCTTGGAAAGCTTCCATTATCTGACTGGTATCCATGTTTACAGATTATGTTTACAATGTACACTATTCCTATACAAAGTGTCCTCTGTTTTCACAGTTAAAGGTTCTGACCCACTGTTACGACAGTCTAATTGATCGTCTGATCGTCATATGGTACAGTGGAAAACAAAATACAGACACCAATGAAATCACTAATTACCAGCTTTAATGAATGAATTAATTACAACAATGCAACTTAAGTTTGTACACGCGCAATAATAATGTCAAGTAACAGAGTTCCGCACTAAACACAACACAGTAAACACTTCTCACAATACTTCGACAACCACTCAATCCACACTAAGGAAATTGCTCACTGTAAACTGGTTAACCAACTATAGCCTGCAGGGTTCCAGACTAATGTTCCATAATATGCGTCCTAAACAAGCACTCGAAAACTCTAGAGGACATTTGAGTGTGGCCTTGGCAGAAACACGCACTTGCTCGGCTAGCTGAGAAACGACACTCTCCATTGTTCGAGAATGTTCCGTTGTTACAATATTATTATAATACATTAACATTATATTATTAATTGTTAATAGTATTTTTAATTAATAAATTATTATATACATTCATTACTGTTTTATCATAATACTGTCATATTCAGACTTGGGATTAACGATTAAATTAATCATTAAAATTTGTTTAAACATAATCATTAAATTTTTTGTTAACAATTAAAAAATTAACGAGTCCCCCCCCCCCCAAGTGGTACAGTAGCTAAAATAGTTGTTGAAGTTGAAGAAAGTTTGTTCTAAGTATTCCTAATCCTTTGGCAAACAATGGACTGGTTCCCCCCATGGCACCATTAGGTCTCCTTTGTCTCTTTGTCAATGTCAGGATGGCAAGGATGGTTTTCTGTCTTTTGTTGAATTATTCGCATGACTACCCCAGAGAAGTAGACAACAAATAACTTCTGTTTTGACATCTGAAATACTGGGAATACAATGTTGTTAACATACGTTTTAATAACAGGCTGAGATCTAAAACAAAATTTCTTTACATGTGCTGAATATTGCAAGTGTTCATTTGGTGACACGAACTGGCAACATTTATCAGCTGCTAGGCCAGAGCATCATAAACGTTTAGCAATGATTGGCTAGTTCAAAGAACGCCAAATCTCACTTCTCCTTCTACCCAGACATCACAAAGGAGGTTTATTTAAACAGATTTTCAATTCCACCAATTTATTGTTCACTGTCCGTTCTCATGTGCTTGTTGTCATTTTTATATTTGTGCAGTCAGCGTAGTGGTAATTATTTTTGTTGTGTTTCTACAGTTTTGTGTTGGTTGCTTTGTAAATAGAGCAGTGTTTTGTTGTGTACCAGTATTTTTGTTTTTTCACGAATTCATTATCCGTATCATTTATTATTTTTATATTAATATGACGTCGTCACATTGGCTACATTTTTCTAGATTTTTATGAACATACTGAGAAAGTAGATGGTCTTAATATAACTTTTAAGTGCTTGATGTGTGTGCCCAAGGTCAAATATATTAAACTTTGCTGACTGTATTGTCTAATTTGAGGACACACATAAAGGTAAGCAGATATATATATATATATATAATGTTACAACACAAATAAGCCACCTCAATACCAGAGATAAAAATGAGGAATCAACTATATAAAATGTTTAAACTAATGAAAATAAAATAACAATGACGCGACAAACGACGACATGACCTAACCCCAGTGATTGACCAAATAAAAGGAAACAAAAGGAGAAGGGGAAAAACGAAACCAAATAAGAAAGTGATTGACTCATTACAACCAGATTGAATGAAACCTATTGAAGGAAGTGAATGACTCCATACAACCAAATAAAATCAAATCAAATGAGAAAGTGGAAAACCAAAATAAAATGAAATTAAAACGAAATAAGATGAAAGTGAAGAAGAAGGAAAATGAAAATGAAACAAAACAAGTATAAAGGAAATAAAATGGAATCAAATAAAAAGAGTCACAGACAAATAATATAGAATATGAAAAGGAGAAATGATACACTCAAATATCATAAAGGAAATGAAACCATTAACTAACCAATGTAAAAAATAAGTATTAGTATTGACTAAATGATAGATGTAAATGATAATTGATAAAACCCGATAAATAAAAGTACACTAACCCAAGAA
Source organism: Magicicada septendecula (assembly GCA_034769895.1). Taxonomy (NCBI): domain Eukaryota; kingdom Metazoa; phylum Arthropoda; class Insecta; order Hemiptera; family Cicadidae; genus Magicicada; species Magicicada septendecula. The sequence continues at coordinate 1,130,528,327 of CM068367.1, forward strand.
TTAGAGTTATATGTAATAAAGAACTCTATAAAGACATGAAATTATTAATAGTATAATAATATTTGTAAAGAGAGAGATAGTGAGATGGTGAGAAAATAAAAATAACTAAGTGACGACAAAGAGAAAGTAATGGTAGGGATTACCCAGTAATAAACACTTAAAATAAAAATTTAAGAAGTGCAAAAGTGAAAGTGTAAAAACCCCAAAATAATGAGAAAATCTAGTGATAAATAAAAAACGCTTAGTAAATCAGTGATAAACACTAAATGATTTAAAAGTGAATATTATTAATAAATAAGAATATTGTGAATTAGAAAATCTAGTGATAGATAAAAAACGCTTAATAAATCAGTGATAAACACTAAATGATTTAATGGTGAACACGTAAGAATTTTGTTAATGATAGTAATTAATGATAGTATTAAGATTAAATATAAATGAAGGATACGATGTTATTCAGGGGAGGAAGCCCATAGAATGTCAACAGTTAGTGTTACCATGGATAGAAAGTAAAGCTAGTAAAAGGAAAAAATATAGTAAAGAAATTAAAAACAAAATCAATAAACACCCCATGTTATAAGGGATAATCAATTAAGTAAGTTTAAAGGGTGTGATGATGTTTATCACCCAAAAAATAATAAAGAATGAAATGAATCGTTAACAAACATTGCTTAATAGCTGTTAAAAAATTGTTCAATTAAATTTATGAATAGGATATGGCTGAAGGAATTATACAGACCATAGGCCTAGATGTTATGTTTTATGTAATAAAGAATGGTAAGGAATAGCCAAATTATTAACAATGGCAATTTAAATAAATAAGAAGGTGAATCAATACAGATCTAATAACACTGGAAAATCAGTTAGGAAATAATTAACAAACTGTAATATAGAAAATAATGGTAACATACAATTAGTATAAAAACAGATCCAAAACACATCAACAAATCAATTATAATAACAAAATAAAACACATTAGGGTAAAATGAGAGGTAATTTGTATAAAATAAGTCAATATAATCAGTTACTACTTAGGCCTATGAAATGCCTGTCAAAAACAAATAACTACAAATTGTAAAAAATCAACAAGGAAATTAGCAAATCCAAGGCAAATAACTAGTCAAGGATAATTTGTGAATCATATTAAAAGATAAATGTTATATTAAGGACTTAAAATAAGAAAGAAATGTAATTAACAAATATCAACATAACTGTCAAATTTTAATACATAAGAGAACCCAACCTTATGGGATGTCAAAATAATCTTTGAAAGGAAATACAAACAGTAGTGATAATATTTAATACATAGGAAGGAAGACGGAAGAATAAAAGCAATCAGAAGATATACAGTAATTTTGAATAAAAATTCAAAATTGATAACAATGGTTATAAGTCATGGTCAACCAATTGGAATCAATTAATAACCATGACAACGGACCGTTGGTTACGATTTTTCCGTTAAATCTTAGTATTCAATAAGTGACGCTCATCCAGAATAGACGCCAGGCCGTGAATGACCAAAATTTTAATCTAAAATGTATGAAAAGTAATCAAAATTCAAAAAGATGGAAACGTAAGAAGCAGACGAGGAACGAGAACATTTAACTGATGCCAAGGACCAATTTAAATAAATTGTAAATGAATAAATTGCTACAACTAACATGAAAAAGATGCCAGAAGCCCCAGATAATTGAAAATTGACCACTATTGAAGCCCCATTCCATTTCAACTGAACGACTGTTTACATCAAGTCTACTGATTTGATAAGTATTATTAAATTACCCGAATTTCAGAAATAAACTCGCTTTAAATATTTCTCACAGTAATCTGAACTCTCACTATAAACTGAATATTATTTCTTTCAAAGATTAAGTAAAAAAATAAAACACTGAAAATTTGTTAACTAATAAAATAACCTGTTGTTAAATTACGAACTTTTGAAACACACTTTACTACACTGCAGGAACAAATTATAGTTACACATATTATTTAAGTACAAATAATATAAGGTAGTGTACTTTTTATTGTAATCATTATCAATATTTTTCTCGTAATCACAAGAACCTGGATTTTGAACGGAACAAATTGTAAACAAACAAAACAGTCGCCATCTTTGACTGTATAAGTCGTTCAAAATCGATTTGCCAAACCCTAGAGATATTAGTCTTATAATAATTGTCGGTGCAAATTTGTTGAATAACCAAATATAATTTTAATGTCGAACTGAGTAATTACCAATCACAAATTAAAGAAACTAGTACAGAGTGTAGCCATCGTTTTTATTTCATAGGGAAGTGTATTGTATAAATTGTGTATTGTTTAGCAAAGAGAGCGAGAATGACGGTAAGCGCTCACGTTGCAAATTCGGTGAACTAACTGCTCGATTAATAAGGTCGAACGAAGGCGGGAGTAAAATTTGAATGCTCCAGGCCGTCATAGCTAAGAACACCTTTTACCACACTATTTATTAATTTAATTGTTTTAAATAAACAATTTGGCGCCACCCGGGATTTATAAATACCTATGAAACAACAGGTAAGGTTTACTCTCGCGTTGTACTGGTAATTGAAGAATCGCTACGGACATCGTTAGCGCAAAACATAGAAGTAACGACACCAATGTGAGGCGAACACACAACTTATATACATTTTTACAGAGATGACAGAGTTATCACGTTACAGATTGGCTTCCATCGCGGGGCTTAAACAAGGCGGGCGTCATCACGTTACAGATTGGCGACCACCTAGTGAGGCTAGAAAAGAAGACTAGCGGAGATTACGGGAAAATATGCAACATTCCATGATTACAAAGTATGTATAAAGCAAAGAAGGGAACTGAAGGTACCAACGAAGAAGAGATGGAAATGATCGAAGAGGATGCCCAAGAGGACCAACCAGAACCGGAAATAGAGGTAACAGTCAGTGACCAACCAGACAAAACAAACGAAGAGGCGAATTTGGATAGCTTGATGAGGATGATGATGGAGCAATTCGAACAAAGAAAAGAAGACAAGGAAGAATTGAATAAAAAATTAGAATCATTACAAGAGGAAATGAAGGAGGATAATGAGAAGAATCATGAACTAAAGAATCAAATCAAGGAGGACATAGAACTTCTAAATAATAAAATGGAAAGCAACCATGAAGCATTGAAGAGAAATATTAGAAGAGAAGAGTGAAGAGTTAAAAAGGCAGATCAAGAAGGACCTGGATATATTAAATTGCAAGATCGAGAATAACAATGAAACACTCCAATGACAAATGAAGGAAGACAGTGAGAAGAACAGAGAAGAATTAAGATACATACTAATAGGGTATCGTAAAGAGGCCCATCAGACAAAAACGGGGATGAATAAGAAATGGGAAGAAACAATTTATCCAGCAGATCAACATCATGAAACATTAGATAGTGGTTTCACACCATTGAATGAAACACTAGACAGCACTTCTAAAGGTATCAATGAAGAAATAAAAAATAAAGAAGACAAAAGTGTATTATTACCTGAGAATAAAGATAACAAAAACAAAGAGAAAATTAAGCACATAAAAACCAACCGTAGAGAAGTAAAGAAGAACCGAATAATGAAGAAGATGAAGAAAACAAAAGAAATAGGAAAAATATATAAAAAGAAACTAATAAAAACACGAGAAGAATTGGAGATGATGAAGCATGGACTAATTGATGTGCTTAATTTACCCCTGACCGACCAAAGCAAATTAATGAATTATAAAGACTGTAGGAGGACCTTAAAAGAAATTATAGAGGGAATTCACAACAAACCAGCGGATGAAAACTTCAGCAAATCTATAATTAAATGCAAAATACCCAAAATTGAAAGGACTCACAACAAAATAGTGTGCCACAAATTAAGAAGGTCTCTAAAACACTTGAGTACACCAGGAATGGAAATGCAGAATAAAAAATCAATGATGACATTAATGAGGGAGGTACAATTAACTTCTTTGATTAATAAACAACATAATATAGTGAATGATGTAGGCATGGAGACAAATGAACAAATAATATTAGAAGAATTGTGGTACAAGATAGAAGAGACCTACATCACAAGGAAGAAAATAGTTCTACACACCAAGGTTATCCGAACCACAAGTGCAGAGGAAATGATGGACCATGGGTAAACAAAGTGAAGATAAACACCGAGAAAAGGGACTGATTTTCGGATTACTGACCAAACCAACCAATGGAAAAGAAGAAAAGAGAAAATGATTTACCAAATTCAAAAGATGTAAGGTCAACTTACAATAATATTTAGATGACATATGAGGTATAATATAAAATAAAGGAATAAGTTACAAAAATTCCTACAAAGTAAGATCACCTTACAATAATATTTAAATAACATATGAAGTAAAATAAAAGAAAAAAAATGTGTAAAATGAAGGAATAAGTTACAAAAAATTCCTATAAAGTAAGAACAACAAACTTACAAAAATTATTTAGAATAATATTTGAGACAAAACGAAATAAACAAAAATAAAATCAAGCAAGAACTGCTTAGCAAATACCTAAAATTATAAAGAATATAGAGTATTAAAAAGAAAAATAATGAACTGGTATGAAAAAAAAATTGTATAAAGCAAATATACAGCAAATGGCTAAAGCAAAATAATGGTAACCAACCAAGAAAAAGAAAAAGATGTCTAAGATAATTAAAATGATCACAAGAAGAAAAGAAAAACAAACTAATGAAAAGTTAGAGATAATGAAATTAACAACTAAATAAATAAAAATCAATCAACTTTGTGAGTAGATAACAGTATATAGCAAAGGTACAGCAGAAGGAAGAATGAGTAAAAGGTTAAAATGATCGAAAAAACCACGAAGTGGACAATCCCAAAAAATATTATTATTAATGAAAGTCACAAGATGACAAAAAAGGTATTTAAGATTGACTGAGAATAGGTCCAGCAATCAATTACTGAGCAGAGATGATGTTCCTCTGGTCTCAGAAAAAAAGGTAGTAATGGAAGAAACCAGCTACTAAAAAGTTAGGGAAAAAATTATATAAAAGGGAGAACGCACTAATGGAAATAAATAAAAACAGATCTAAATAAAAAGGAGTGGAACAAGTAAGAAGAGAAAGAAGAAATAAACAAGAAGAAAAAGGAAAAAATTATATATAACTATTAATTTCATAAAAACCTATGCTAGTGTTTTACCAAAATGATCAATTTAGAAGGAGAGGCATTATGTTACAACACAAATAAGCCACCTCAATACCAGGGATAAAAATGAGGAATCAACTATATAAAATGTTTAAACTAATGAAATAAAATGACAATGACGTGACAAACGACGACATGACCTAACCCAAGTGATCGACCAAATAAAAGGAAACAAAAGGAGAAGGGGAAAAACGAAACCAAATAAGAAAGTGATTGACTCATTACAACCAGATTGAATGAAACCTATTGAAGGAAGTGAATGACTCCATACAACCAAATAAAATAAAATCAAATGAGAAAGTGGAAAACCAAAATAAAATGAAATTAAAACGAAATAAGATGAAAGTGAAGAAGAAGGAAAATGAAAATGAAACAAAACAAGTATAAAGGAAATAAAATGGAATCAAATAAAAAGAGTCACAGACAAATAATATAGAATATGAAAAGGAGAAATGATACACTCAAATATCATAAAGGAAATGAAACCATTAACTAACCAATGTAAAAAATAAGTATTAGTATTGACTAAATGATAGATGTAAATGATAATTGATAAAACCCGATAAATAAAAGTACACTAACCCAAGAATTAGAGTTATATGTAATAAAGAACTCTATAAAGACATGAAATTATTAATAGTATAAATAATATTTGTAAAGAGAGAGATAGTGAGATGGTGAGAAAATAAAAATAACTAAGTAACAAAGAGAAAGTAATGGTAGGGATTACCCAGTAATAAACACTTAAAATAAAAATTTAAGAAGTGCAAAAGTGAAAGTGTAAAAACCCCAGAATAATTAGAAAATCTAGTGATAAATAAAAAACGCTTAGTAAATCAGTGATAAACACTAAATGATTTAAAAGTGAATATTATTAATAAATAAGAATATTGTGAATTAGAAAATCTAGTGATAGATAAAAAACGCTTAATAAATCAGTGATAAACACTAAACGATTTAATGGTGAACACGTAAGAATTTTGTTAATGATAGTAATTAAAGATAGTATTAAGATTAAATATAAATGAAGGATACGATGTTATTCAGGGGAGGAAGCCCATAGAATGTCAACAGTTAGTGTTACCATGGATAGAAAGTAAAGCTAGTAAAATGAAAAAATATAGTAAAGAAATTAAAAACAAAATCAATAAACACCCCATGTTATAAGGGATAATCAATTAAGTAAGTTTAAAGGGTGTGATGATGTTTATCACCCAAAAAATAATAAAGAATGAAATGAATCGTTAACAAACATTGCTTAATAGCTGTTAAAAAATTGTTCAATTAAATTTATGAATAGGATATGGCTGAAGGAATTATACAGACCATAGGCCTAGATGTTATGTTTTATGTAATAAAGAATAGTAAGGAATAGCCAAATTATTAACAATGGCAATTTAAATAAATAAGAAGGTGAATCAATACAGATCTAATAACACTGGAAAATCAGTTAGGAAATAATTAACAAACTGTAATATAGAAAATAATGGTAACATACAATTAGTATAAAAACAGATCCAAAACACATCAACAAATCAATTATAATAACAAAATAAAACACATTAGGGTAAAATGAGAGGTAATTTGTATAAAATAAGTCAATATAATCAGTTACTACTTAGGCCTATGAAATGCCTAACTGTCAAAAACAAATAACTACAAATTGTAAAAAATCAACAAGGAAATTAGCAAATCCAAGGCAAATAACTAGTCAAGGATAATTTGTGAATCATATTAAAAGATAAATGTTATATTAAGGACTTAAAATAAGAAAGAAATGTAATTAACAAATATCAACATAACTGTCAAATTTTAATACATAAGAGAACCCAACCTTATGGGATGTCAAAATAATCTTTGAAAGGAAATACAAACAGTAGTGATAATATTTAATACATAGGAAGGAAGACGGAAGAATAAAAGCAATCAGAAGATATACAGTAATTTTGAATAAAAATTCAAAATTGATAACAATGGTTATAAGTCATGGTCAACCAATCGGAATCAATTAATAACCATGACAACGGACCGTTGGTTACGATTTTTCCGTTAAATCTTAGTATTCAATAAGTGACGCTCATCCAGAATAGACGCCAGGCCGTGAATGACCAAAATTTTAATCTAAAATGTATAAAAAGTAATCAAAATTCAAAAAGATGGAAACGTAAGAAGCAGACGAGGAACGAGAACATTTAACTGATGCCAAGGACCAATTTAAATAAATTGTAAATGAATAAATTGCTACAACTAACATGAAAAAGATGCCAGAAGCCCCAGATAATTGAAAATTGACCACTATTGAAGCCCCATTCCATTTCAACTGAACGACTGTTTACATCAAGTCTACTGATTTGATAAGTATTATTAAATTACCCGAATTTCAGAAATAAACTCGCTTTAAATATTTCTCACAGTAATCTGAACTCTCACTATAAACTGAATATTATTTCTTTCAAAGATTAAGTAAAAAAATAAAACACTGAAAATTTGTTAACTAATAAAATAACCTGTTGTTAAATTACGAACTTTTGAAACACACTTTACTACACTGCAGGAACAAATTATAGTTACACATATTATTTAAGTACAAATAATATAAGGTAGTGTACTTTTTATTGTAATCATTATCAATATTTTTCTCGTAATCACAAGAACCTGGATTTTGAACGGAACAAATTGTAAACAAACAAAACAGTCGCCATCTTTGACTGTATAAGTCGTTCAAAATCGATTTGCCAAACCCTAGAGATATTAGTCTTATAATAATTGTCGGTGCAAATTTGTTGAATAACCAAATATAATTTTAATGTCGAACTGAGTAATTACCAATCACAAATTAAAGAAACTAGTACAGAGTGTAGCCATCGTTTTTATTTCATAGGGAAGTGTATTGTATAAATTGTGTATTGTTTAGCAAAGAGAGCGAGAATGACGGTAAGCGCTCACGTTGCAAATTCGGTGAACTAACTGCTCGATTAATAAGGTCGAACGAAGGCGGGAGTAAAATTTGAATGCTCCAGGCCGTCATAGCTAAGAACACCTTTTACCACACTATTTATTAATTTAATTGTTTTAAATAAACAATTTGGCGCCACCCGGGATTTATAAATACCTATGAAACAACAGGTAAGGTTTACTCTCGCGTTGTACTGGTAATTGAAGAATCGCTACGGACATCGTTAGCGCAAAACATAGAAGTAACGACACCAATGTGAGGCGAACACACAACTTATATACATTTTTACAGAGATGACAGAGTTATCACGTTACAGATTGGCTTCCATCGCGGGGCTTAAACAAGGCGGGCGTCATCACGTTACAGATTGGCGACCACCTAGTGAGGCTAGAAAAGAAGACTAGCGGAGATTACGGGAAAATATGCAACATTCCATGATTACAAAGTATGTATAAAGCAAAGAAGGGAACTGAAGGTACCAACGAAGAAGAGATGGAAATGATCGAAGAGGATGCCCAAGAGGACCAACCAGAACCGGAAATAGAGGTAACAGTCAGTGACCAACCAGACAAAACAAACGAAGAGGCGAATTTGGATAGCTTGATGAGGATGATGATGGAGCAATTCGAACAAAGAAAAGAAGACAAGGAAGAATTGAATAAAAAATTAGAATCATTACAAGAGGAAATGAAGGAGGATAATGAGAAGAATCATGAACTAAAGAATCAAATCAAGGAGGACATAGAACTTCTAAATAATAAAATGGAAAGCAACCATGAAGCATTGAAGAGAAATATTAGAAGAGAAGAGTGAAGAGTTAAAAAGGCAGATCAAGAAGGACCTGGATATATTAAATTGCAAGATCGAGAATAACAATGAAACACTCCAATGACAAATGAAGGAAGACAGTGAGAAGAACAGAGAAGAATTAAGATACATACTAATAGGGTATCGTAAAGAGGCCCATCAGACAAAAACGGGGATGAATAAGAAATGGGAAGAAACAATTTATCCAGCAGATCAACATCATGAAACATTAGATAGTGGTTTCACACCATTGAATGAAACACTAGACAGCACTTCTAAAGGTATCAATGAAGAAATAAAAAATAAAGAAGACAAAAGTGTATTATTACCTGAGAATAAAGATAACAAAAACAAAGAGAAAATTAAGCACATAAAAACCAACCGTAGAGAAGTAAAGAAGAACCGAATAATGAAGAAGATGAAGAAAACAAAAGAAATAGGAAAAATATATAAAAAGAAACTAATAAAAACACGAGAAGAATTGGAGATGATGAAGCATGGACTAATTGATGTGCTTAATTTACCCCTGACCGACCAAAGCAAATTAATGAATTATAAAGACTGTAGGAGGACCTTAAAAGAAATTATAGAGGGAATTCACAACAAACCAGCGGATGAAAACTTCAGCAAATCTATAATTAAATGCAAAATACCCAAAATTGAAAGGACTCACAACAAAATAGTGTGCCACAAATTAAGAAGGTCTCTAAAACACTTGAGTACACCAGGAATGGAAATGCAGAATAAAAAATCAATGATGACATTAATGAGGGAGGTACAATTAACTTCTTTGATTAATAAACAACATAATATAGTGAATGATGTAGGCATGGAGACAAATGAACAAATAATATTAGAAGAATTGTGGTACAAGATAGAAGAGACCTACATCACAAGGAAGAAAATAGTTCTACACACCAAGGTTATCCGAACCACAAGTGCAGAGGAAATGATGGACCATGGGTAAACAAAGTGAAGATAAACACCGAGAAAAGGGACTGATTTTCGGATTACTGACCAAACCAACCAATGGAAAAGAAGAAAAGAGAAAATGATTTACCAAATTCAAAAGATGTAAGGTCAACTTACAATAATATTTAGATGACATATGAGGTATAATATAAAATAAAGGAATAAGTTACAAAAATTCCTACAAAGTAAGATCACCTTACAATAATATTTAAATAACATATGAAGTAAAATAAAAGAAAAAAAATGTGTAAAATGAAGGAATAAGTTACAAAAAATTCCTATAAAGTAAGAACAACAAACTTACAAAAATTATTTAGAATAATATTTGAGACAAAACGAAATAAACAAAAATAAAATCAAGCAAGAACTGCTTAGCAAATACCTAAAATTATAAAGAATATAGAGTATTAAAAAGAAAAATAATGAACTGGTATGAAAAAAAAAATTGTATAAAGCAAATATACAGCAAATGGCTAAAGCAAAATAATGGTAACCAACCAAGAAAAAGAAAAAGATGTCTAAGATAATTAAAATGATCACAAGAAGAAAAGAAAAACAAACTAATGAAAAGTTAGAGATAATGAAATTAACAACTAAATAAATAAAAAACAATCAACTTTGTGAGTAGATAACAGTATATAGCAAAGGTACAGCAGAAGGAAGAATGAGTAAAAGGTTAAAATGATCGAAAAAACCACGAAGTGGACAATCCCAAAAAATATTATTATTAATGAAAGTCACAAGATGACAAAAAAGGTATTTAAGATTGACTGAGAATAGGTCCAGCAATCAATTACTGAGCAGAGATGATGTTCCTCTGGTCTCAGAAAAAAAGGTAGTAATGGAAGAAACCAGCTACTAAAAAGTTAGGGAAAAAATTATATAAAAGGGAGAACGCACTAATGGAAATAAATAAAAACAGATCTAAATAAAAAGGAGTGGAACAAGTAAGAAGAGAAAGAAGAAATAAACAAGAAGAAAAAGGAAAAAATTATATATAACTATTAATTTCATAAAAACCTATGCTAGTGTTTTACCAAAATGATCAATTTAGAAGGAGAGGCATTATGTTACAACACAAATAAGCCACCTCAATACCAGGGATAAAAATGAGGAATCAACTATATAAAATGTTTAAACTAATGAAATAAAATGACAATGACGTGACAAACGACGACATGACCTAACCCAAGTGATCGACCAAATAAAAGGAAACAAAAGGAGAAGGGGAAAAACGAAACCAAATAAGAAAGTGATTGACTCATTACAACCAGATTGAATGAAACCTATTGAAGGAAGTGAATGACTCCATACAACCAAATAAAATAAAATCAAATGAGAAAGTGGAAAACCAAAATAAAATGAAATTAAAACGAAATAAGATGAAAGTGAAGAAGAAGGAAAATGAAAATGAAACAAAACAAGTATAAAGGAAATAAAATGGAATCAAATAAAAAGAGTCACAGACAAATAATATAGAATATGAAAAGGAGAAATGATACACTCAAATATCATAAAGGAAATGAAACCATTAACTAACCAATGTAAAAAATAAGTATTAGTATTGACTAAATGATAGATGTAAATGATAATTGATAAAACCCGATAAATAAAAGTACACTAACCCAAGAATTAGAGTTATATGTAATAAAGAACTCTATAAAGACATGAAATTATTAATAGTATAAATAATATTTGTAAAGAGAGAGATAGTGAGATGGTGAGAAAATAAAAATAACTAAGTGACAAAGAGAAAGTAATGGTAGGGATTACCCAGTAATAAACACTTAAAATAAAAATTTAAGAAGTGCAAAAGTGAAAGTGTAAAAACCCCAGAATAATTAGAAAATCTAGTGATAAATAAAAAACGCTTAGTAAATCAGTGATAAACACTAAATGATTTAAAAGTGAATATTATTAATAAATAAGAATATTGTGAATTAGAAAATCTAGTGATAGATAAAAAACGCTTAATAAATCAGTGATAAACACTAAACGATTTAATGGTGAACACGTAAGAATTTTGTTAATGATAGTAATTAAAGATAGTATTAAGATTAAATATAAATGAAGGATACGATGTTATTCAGGGGAGGAAGCCCATAGAATGTCAACAGTTAGTGTTACCATGGATAGAAAGTAAAGCTAGTAAAATGAAAAAATATAGTAAAGAAATTAAAAACAAAATCAATAAACACCCCATGTTATAAGGGATAATCAATTAAGTAAGTTTAAAGGGTGTGATGATGTTTATCACCCAAAAAATAATAAAGAATGAAATGAATCGTTAACAAACATTGCTTAATAGCTGTTAAAAAATTGTTCAATTAAATTTATGAATAGGATATGGCTGAAGGAATTATACAGACCATAGGCCTAGATGTTATGTTTTATGTAATAAAGAATAGTAAGGAATAGCCAAATTATTAACAATGGCAATTTAAATAAATAAGAAGGTGAATCAATACAGATCTAATAACACTGGAAAATCAGTTAGGAAATAATTAACAAACTGTAATATAGAAAATAATGGTAACATACAATTAGTATAAAAACAGATCCAAAACACATCAACAAATCAATTATAATAACAAAATAAAACACATTAGGGTAAAATGAGAGGTAATTTGTATAAAATAAGTCAATATAATCAGTTACTACTTAGGCCTATGAAATGCCTAACTGTCAAAAACAAATAACTACAAATTGTAAAAAATCAACAAGGAAATTAGCAAATCCAAGGCAAATAACTAGTCAAGGATAATTTGTGAATCATATTAAAAGATAAATGTTATATTAAGGACTTAAAATAAGAAAGAAATGTAATTAACAAATATCAACATAACTGTCAAATTTTAATACATAAGAGAACCCAACCTTATGGGATGTCAAAATAATCTTTGAAAGGAAATACAAACAGTAGTGATAATATTTAATACATAGGAAGGAAGACGGAAGAATAAAAGCAATCAGAAGATATACAGTAATTTTGAATAAAAATTCAAAATTGATAACAATGGTTATAAGTCATGATCAACCAATCGGAATCAATTAGTAACCATGACAACGGACCGTTGGTTACGATTTTTCCGTTAAATCTTAGTATTCAATAAGTGACGCTCTTCCAGAATAGACGCCAGGCCGTGAATGACCAAAATTTTAATCTAAAATGTATAAAAAGTAATCAAAATTCAAAAAGATGGAAACGTAAGAAGCAGACGAGGAACGAGAACATTTAACTGATGCCAAGGACCAATTTAAATAAATTGTAAATGAATAAATTGCTACAACTAACATGAAAAAGATTCCAGAAACCCCAGATAATTGAAAATTGACCACTATTGAAGCCCCATTCCATTTCAACTGAACGACTGTTTACATCAAGTCTACTGATTTGATAAGTATCATTAAATCACCCGAATTTCAGAAATAAACTCACTTTAAATATTTCTCACAGTAATCTGAACTCTCACTATAAACTGAATATTATTTCTTTCAAAGATTAAGTAAAAAAATAAAACACTGAAAATTTGTTAACTAATAAAATAACCTGTTGTTAAATTACGAACTTTTGAAACACACTTTACTACACTGCAGGAACAAATTATAGTTACACATTATATTATTTAAGTACAAATAATATAAGGTAGTGTACTTTTTATTGTAATCATTATCAATATTTTTCTCGTAATCACAAGAACCTGGATTTTGAACGGAACAAATTGTAAACAAACAAAACAGTCGCCATCTTTGACTGTATAAGTCGTTCAAAATCGATTTGCCAAACCCTAGAGATATTAGTCTTATAATAATTGTCGGTGCAAATTTGTTGAATAACCAAATATAATTTTAATGTCGAACTGAGTAATTACCAATCACAAATTAAAGAAACTACTTAACACTTAACTAAAAATGAACTTTTTTCATGTGAAAAACTTACTATTTTATCGGACGCGTTTCGGCTTAGTATCCGCCTTCTTCAGCTTTGGTAACAGACTGCCAGCATTTTGTAACGGTTGTGTGGAAGGTGAAGTGGGGGTGGTGTGTGGCGGAAGGGGATTGGCGCGGGGATTCAATTTACTGTTTGTTTTCTGTATAATTGTGTCAAAAAGTGTATGTGATTTATATTGTAATTGATCGTTGAGTATGTTGTTTGGTTGTGTTGTGTGGTGTTTATATATTTCGTATTGTTCAGTTGTGTTGAGTTTTTGACCTTTGGGTATGTAATGTAGAATTTCAAGATTAGTGTCTATGTTGGTGTAACTGTGGTTTTCTGTGTGTATGTGTGTGGCAAATGCAGAGTGTATATTGTTGTTGGTTAAAGCTTTTAAGTGTTCAGAATAACGGGATGAAAAAGATCTTCCCGTCTGGCCTATGTAGAAACTATTGCAGTCATTACAATTTAATTTGTAAACTCCTGTTTTGTTATATTTGTCTATGTCTGTGTTTGTATTACTGATGTGTTTTTTGATGGTATTGGTTGTTCTGAATGCTATTTTGTATTTGTGTTTTCTGAATGTATTGGCGATTTTGTGTGTGTATGAGTTGTGGTATGTGAGTGTGATGTACTTATTGTGTTGTGTGTTGATGGTATTTAGTGTTTTGTTGTTTTTGTTTTTGATGCGTTTGTGTAGTATGTTTATGAAATTGGGGTTATAACCGTTTTTTATTGCTATGTATTTTATTGTGTTGAGTTCGTCGGTGTAATCTTGTTTATTTAAGGGTATTTTAGTTAGTCTATGGAGCATATGGTTGAAGGCCGCATATTTATATTGTGTTGGGTGGTTTGATGTGTTGTGTATAACCATGTCGGTTGTGGTTGGTTTCCTGTATATTTTGTACGTGTGTGTATTGTTAGTTTTGTTAATTGTTAGGTCTAGAAAATTTATACTATTGTTTTGTTCAGTTTCCAGTGTAAATTTTAATTTGTGGTGTATAGTGTTTATGTATTTGTGGAAGTTTTCAACTTGTCTTGTGTTGCCTTTGAATAAAAGTAATATATCATCTACATACCTGTGCCAGTATATAATTTTGTTAGTGTATTTGTTGTTGTTTATTATGTGGTTCTGTTCAAAATATACAAAATATACACACAAACAGAAGGACTCCCGATGGGATCCCCCATATCAGGAATACTAGCAGAAATATATATACACAACATGAACAGAACCACATAATAAACAACAACAAATACACTAACAAAATTATATACTGGCACAGGTATGTAGATGATATATTACTTTTATTCAAAGGCAACACAAGACAAGTTGAAAACTTCCACAAATACATAAACACTATACACCACAAATTAAAATTTACACTGGAAACTGAACAAAACAATAGTATAAATTTTCTAGACCTAACAATTAACAAAACTAACAATACACACACGTACAAAATATACAGGAAACCAACCACAACCGACATGGTTATACACAACACATCAAACCACCCAACACAATATAAATATGCGGCCTTCAACCATATGCTCCATAGACTAACTAAAATACCCTTAAATAAACAAGATTACACCGACGAACTCAACACAATAAAATACATAGCAATAAAAAACGGTTATAACCCCAATTTAATAAACATACTACACAAACGCATCAAAAACAAAAACAACAAAACACTAAATACCATCAACACACAACACAATAAGTACATCACACTCACATACCACAACTCATACACACACAAAATCGCCAATACATTCAGAAAACACAAATACAAAATAGCATTCAGAACAACCAATACCATCAAAAAACACATCAGTAATACAAACACAGACATAGACAAATATAACAAAACAGGAGTTTACAAATTAAATTGTAATGACTGCAATAGTTTCTACATAGGCCAGACGGGAAGATCTTTTTCATCCCGTTATTCTGAACACTTAAAAGCTTTAACCAACAACAATATACACTCTGCATTTGCCACACACATACACACAGAAAACCACAGTTACACCAACATAGACACTAATCTTGAAATTCTACATTACATACCCAAAGGTCAAAAACTCAACACAACTGAACAATACGAAATATATAAACACCACACAACACAACCAAACAACATACTCAACGATCAATTACAATATAAACCCACATACACTTTTTGACACAATTATACAGAAAACAAACAGTAAATTGAATCCCCGCGCCAATCCCCTTCCGCCACACACCACCCCCACTTCACCTTCCACACAACCGTTACAAAATGCTGGCAGTCTGTTACCAAAGCTGAAGAAGGCGGATACTAAGCCGAAACGCGTCCGATAAAATAGTAAGTTTTTCACATGAAAAAAGTTCATTTTTAGTTAAGTGTTAGTGCTGTGAAAGAAGAGATGAATAATCAAGACAACTATAAAGAAACTAGTACAGAGTGTAGCCATCGTTTTTATTTCATAGGGAAGTGTATTGTATAAATTGTGTATTGTTTAGCAAAGAGAGCGAGAATGACGGTAAGCGCTCACGTTGCAAATTCGGTGAACTAACTGCTCGATTAATAAGGTCGAACGAAGGCGGGAGTAAAATTTGAATGCTCCAGGCCGTCATAGCTAAGAACACCTTTTACCACACTATTTATTAATTTAATTGTTTTAAATAAACAATTTGGCGCCACCCGGGATTTATAAATACCTATGAAACAACAGGTAAGGTTTACTCTCGCGTTGTACTGGTAATTGAAGAATCGCTACGGACATCGTTAGCGCAAAACATAGAAGTAACGACACCAATGTGAGGCGAACACACAACTTATATACATTTTTACGGAGATGACAGAGTTATCACGTTACAGATTGGCTTCCATCGCGGGGCTTAAACAAGGCGGGCGTCATCACGTTACAGATTGGCGACCACCTAGTGAGGCTAGAAAAGAAGACTAGCGGAGATTACGGGAAAATATGCAACATTCCATGATTACAAAGTATGTATAAAGCAAAGAAGGGAACTGAAGGTACCAACGAAGAAGAGATGGAAATGATCGAAGAGGATGCCCAAGAGGACCAACCAGAACCGGAAATAGAGGTAACAGTCAGTGACCAACCAGACAAAACAAACGAAGAGGCGAATTTGGATAGCTTGATGAGGATGATGATGGAGCAATTCGAACAAAGAAAAGAAGACAAGGAAGAATTGAATAAAAAATTAGAATCATTACAAGAGGAAATGAAGGAGGATAATGAGAAGAATCATGAACTAAAGAATCAAATCAAGGAGGACATAGAACTTCTAAATAATAAAATGGAAAGCAACCATGAAGCATTGAAGAGAAATATTAGAAGAGAAGAGTGAAGAGTTAAAAAGGCAGATCAAGAAGGACCTGGATATATTAAATTGCAAGATCGAGAATAACAATGAAACACTCCAATGACAAATGAAGGAAGACAGTGAGAAGAACAGAGAAGAATTAAGATACATACTAATAGGGTATCGTAAAGAGGCCCATCAGACATAGAGGGGATGAATAAGAAATGGGAAGAAACAATTTATCCAGCAGATCAACATCATGAAACATTAGATAGTGGTTTCACACCATTGAATGAAACACTAGACAGCACTTCTAAAGGTATCAATGAAGAAATAAAAAATAAAGAAGACAAAAGTGTATTATTACCTGAGAATAAAGATAACAAAAACAAAGAGAAAATTAAGCACATAAAAACCAACCGTAGAGAAGTAAAGAAGAACCGAATAATGAAGAAGATGAAGAAAACAAAAGAAATAGGAAAAATATATAAAAATAAACTAATAAAAACACGAGAAGAATTGGAGATGATGAAGCATGGACTAATTGATGTGCTTAATTTACCCCTGACCGACCAAAGCAAATTAATGAATTATAAAGACTGTAGGAGGACCTTAAAAGACATTATAGAGGGAATTCACAACAAACCAGCGGATGAAAACTTCAGCAAATCTATAATTAAATGCAAAATACCCAAAATTGAAAGGACTCACAACAAAATAGTGTGCCACAAATTAAGAAGGTCTCTAAAACACTTGAGTACACCAGGAATGGAAATGCAGAATAAAAAATCAATGATGACATTAATGAGGGAGGTACAATTAACTTCTTTGATTAATAAACAACATAATATAGTGAATGATGTAGGCATGGAGACAAATGAACAAATAATATTAGAAGAATTGTGGTACAAGATAGAAGAGACCTACATCACAAGGAAGAAAATAGTTCTACACACCAAGGTTATCCGAACCACAAGTGCAGAGGAAATGATGGACCATGGGTAAACAAAGTGAAGATAAACACCGAGAAAAGGGACTGATTTTCGGATTACTGACCAAACCAACCAATGGAAAAGAAGAAAAGAGAAAATGATTTACCAAATTCAAAAGATGTAAGGTCAACTTACAATAATATTTAGATGACATATGAGGTATAATATAAAATAAAGGAATAAGTTACAAAAATTCCAACAAAGTAAGATCACCTTACAATAATATTTAAATAACATATAAAGTAAAATAAAAGAAAAAAAATGTGTAAAATGAAGGAATAAGTTACAAAAAATTCCTATAAAGTAAGAACAACAAACTTACAAAAATTATTTAGAATAATATTTGAGACAAAACGAAATAAACAAAAATAAAATCAAGCAAGAACTGCTTAGCAAATACCTAAAATTATAAAGAATATAGAGTATTAAAAAGAAAAATAATGAACTGGTATGAAAAAAAAAATTGTATAAAGCAAATATACAGCAAATGGCTAAAGCAAAATAATGGTAACCAACCAAGAAAAAGAAAAAGATGTCTAAGATAATTAAAATGATCACAAGAAGAAAAGAAAAACAAACTAATGAAAAGTTAGAGATAATGAAATTAACAACTAAATAAATAAAAATCAATCAACTTTGTGAGTAGATAACAGTATATAGCAAAGGTACAGCAGAAGGAAGAATGAGTAAAAGGTTAAAATGATCGAAAAAACCACGAAGTGGACAATCCCAAAAAATATTATTATTAATGAAAGTCACAAGATGACAAAAAAGGTATTTAAGATTGACTGAGAATAGGTCCAGCAATCAATTACTGAGCAGAGATGATGTTCCTCTGGTCTCAGAAAAAAAGGTAGTAATGGAAGAAACCAGCTACTAAAAAGTTAGGGAAAAAATTATATAAAAGGGAGAACGCACTAATGGAAATAAATAAAAACAGATCTAAATAAAAAGGAGTGGAACAAGTAAGAAGAGAAAGAAGAAATAAACAAGAAGAAAAAGGAAAAAATTATATATAACTATTAATTTCATAAAAACCTATGCTAGTGTTTTACCAAAATGATCAATTTAGAAGGAGAGGCATTATGTTACAACACAAATAAGCCACCTCAATACCAGGGATAAAAATGAATCAACTATATAAAATGTTTAAACTAATGAAATAAAATGACAATGACGTGACAAACGACGACATGACCTAACCCAAGTGATCGACCAAATAAAAGGAAACAAAAGGAGAAGGGGAAAAACGAAACCAAATAAGAAAGTGATTGACTCATTACAACCAGATTGAATGAAACCTATTGAAGGAAGTGAATGACTCCATACAACCAAATAAAATAAAATCAAATGAGAAAGTGGAAAACCAAAATAAAATGAAATTAAAACGAAATAAGATGAAAGTGAAGAAGAAGGAAAATGAAAATGAAACAAAACAAGTATAAAGGAAATAAAATGGAATCAAATAAAAAGAGTCACAGACAAATAATATAGAATATGAAAAGGAGAAATGATACACTCAAATATCATAAAGGAAATGAAACCATTAACTAACCAATGTAAAAAATAAGTATTAGTATTGACTAAATGATAGATGTAAATGATAATTGATAAAACCCGATAAATAAAAGTACACTAACCCAAGAATTAGAGTTATATGTAATAAAGAACTCTATAAAGACATGAAATTATTAATAGTATAAATAATATTTGTAAAGAGAGAGATAGTGAGATGGTGAGAAAATAAAAATAACTAAATAACAAAGAGAAAGTAATGGTAGGGATTACCCAGTAATAAACACTTAAAATAAAAATTTAAGAAGTGCAAAAGTGAAAGTGTAAAAACCCCAGAATAATTAGAAAATCTAGTGATAAATAAAAAACGCTTAGTAAATCAGTGATAAACACTAAATGATTTAAAAGTGAATATTATTAATAAATAAGAATATTGTGAATTAGAAAATCTAGTGATAGATAAAAAACGCTTAATAAATCAGTGATAAACACTAAACGATTTAATGGTGAACACGTAAGAATTTTGTTAATGATAGTAATTAAAGATAGTATTAAGATTAAATATAAATGAAGGATACGATGTTATTCAGGGGAGGAAGCCCATAGAATGTCAACAGTTAGTGTTACCATGGATAGAAAGTAAAGCTAGTAAAATGAAAAAATATAGTAAAGAAATTAAAAACAAAATCAATAAACACCCCATGTTATAAGGGATAATCAATTAAGTAAGTTTAAAGGGTGTGATGATGTTTATCACCCAAAAAATAATAAAGAATGAAATGAATCGTTAACAAACATTGCTTAATAGCTGTTAAAAAATTGTTCAATTAAATTTATGAATAGGATATGGCTGAAGGAATTATACAGACCATAGGCCTAGATGTTATGTTTTATGTAATAAAGAATAGTAAGGAATAGCCAAATTATTAACAATGGCAATTTAAATAAATAAGAAGGTGAATCAATACAGATCTAATAACACTGGAAAATCAGTTAGGAAATAATTAACAAACTGTAATATAGAAAATAATGGTAACATACAATTAGTATAAAAACAGATCCAAAACACATCAACAAATCAATTATAATAACAAAATAAAACACATTAGGGTAAAATGAGAGGTAATTTGTATAAAATAAGTCAATATAATCAGTTACTACTTAGGCCTATGAAATGCCTAACTGTCAAAAACAAATAACTACAAATTGTAAAAAATCAACAAGGAAATTAGCAAATCCAAGGCAAATAACTAGTCAAGGATAATTTGTGAATCATATTAAAAGATAAATGTTATATTAAGGACTTAAAATAAGAAAGAAATGTAATTAACAAATATCAACATAACTGTCAAATTTTAATACATAAGAGAACCCAACCTTATGGGATGTCAAAATAATCTTTGAAAGGAAATACAAACAGTAGTGATAATATTTAATACATAGGAAGGAAGACGGAAGAATAAAAGCAATCAGAAGATATACAGTAATTTTGAATAAAAATTCAAAATTGATAACAATGGTTATAAGTCATGATCAACCAATCGGAATCAATTAGTAACCATGACAACGGACCGTTGGTTACGATTTTTCCGTTAAATCTTAGTATTCAATAAGTGACGCTCTTCCAGAATAGACGCCAGGCCGTGAATGACCAAAATTTTAATCTAAAATGTATAAAAAGTAATCAAAATTCAAAAAGATGGAAACGTAAGAAGCAGACGAGGAACGAGAACATTTAACTGATGCCAAGGACCAATTTAAATAAATTGTAAATGAATAAATTGCTACAACTAACATGAAAAAGATTCCAGAAACCCCAGATAATTGAAAATTGACCACTATTGAAGCCCCATTCCATTTCAACTGAACGACTGTTTACATCAAGTCTACTGATTTGATAAGTATCATTAAATCACCCGAATTTCAGAAATAAACTCACTTTAAATATTTCTCACAGTAATCTGAACTCTCACTATAAACTGAATATTATTTCTTTCAAAGATTAAGTAAAAAAATAAAACACTGAAAATTTGTTAACTAATAAAATAACCTGTTGTTAAATTACGAACTTTTGAAACACACTTTACTACACTGCAGGAACAAATTATAGTTACACATTATATTATTTAAGTACAAATAATATAAGGTAGTGTACTTTTTATTGTAATCATTATCAATATTTTTCTCGTAATCACAAGAACCTGGATTTTGAACGGAACAAATTGTAAACAAACAAAACAGTCGCCATCTTTGACTGTATAAGTCGTTCAAAATCGATTTGCCAAACCCTAGAGATATTAGTCTTATAATAATTGTCGGTGCAAATTTGTTGAATAACCAAATATAATTTTAATGTCGAACTGAGTAATTACCAATCACAAATTAAAGAAACTAGTACAGAGTGTAGCCATCGTTTTTATTTCATAGGGAAGTGTATTGTATAAATTGTGTATTGTTTAGCAAAGAGAGCGAGAATGACGGTAAGCGCTCACGTTGCAAATTCGGTGAACTAACTGCTCGATTAATAAGGTCGAACGAAGGCGGGAGTAAAATTTGAATGCTCCAGGCCGTCATAGCTAAGAACACCTTTTACCACACTATTTATTAATTTAATTGTTTTAAATAAACAATTTGGCGCCACCCGGGATTTATAAATACCTATGAAACAACAGGTAAGGTTTACTCTCGCGTTGTACTGGTAATTGAAGAATCGCTACGGACATCGTTAGCGCAAAACATAGAAGTAACGACACCAATGTGAGGCGAACACACAACTTATATACATTTTTACGGAGATGACAGAGTTATCACGTTACAGATTGGCTTCCATCGCGGGGCTTAAACAAGGCGGGCGTCATCACGTTACAGATTGGCGACCACCTAGTGAGGCTAGAAAAGAAGACTAGCGGAGATTACGGGAAAATATGCAACATTCCATGATTACAAAGTATGTATAAAGCAAAGAAGGGAACTGAAGGTACCAACGAAGAAGAGATGGAAATGATCGAAGAGGATGCCCAAGAGGACCAACCAGAACCGGAAATAGAGGTAACAGTCAGTGACCAACCAGACAAAACAAACGAAGAGGCGAATTTGGATAGCTTGATGAGGATGATGATGGAGCAATTCGAACAAAGAAAAGAAGACAAGGAAGAATTGAATAAAAAATTAGAATCATTACAAGAGGAAATGAAGGAGGATAATGAGAAGAATCATGAACTAAAGAATCAAATCAAGGAGGACATAGAACTTCTAAATAATAAAATGGAAAGCAACCATGAAGCATTGAAGAGAAATATTAGAAGAGAAGAGTGAAGAGTTAAAAAGGCAGATCAAGAAGGACCTGGATATATTAAATTGCAAGATCGAGAATAACAATGAAACACTCCAATGACAAATGAAGGAAGACAGTGAGAAGAACAGAGAAGAATTAAGATACATACTAATAGGGTATCGTAAAGAGGCCCATCAGACAAAAACGGGGATGAATAAGAAATGGGAAGAAACAATTTATCCAGCAGATCAACATCATGAAACATTAGATAGTGGTTTCACACCATTGAATGAAACACTAGACAGCACTTCTAAAGGTATCAATGAAGAAATAAAAAATAAAGAAGACAAAAGTGTATTATTACCTGAGAATAAAGATAACAAAAACAAAGAGAAAATTAAGCACATAAAAACCAACCGTAGAGAAGTAAAGAAGAACCGAATAATGAAGAAGATGAAGAAAACAAAAGAAATAGGAAAAATATATAAAAAGAAACTAATAAAAACACGAGAAGAATTGGAGATGATGAAGCATGGACTAATTGATGTGCTTAATTTACCCCTGACCGACCAAAGCAAATTAATGAATTATAAAGACTGTAGGAGGACCTTAAAATAAATTATAGAGGGAATTCACAACAAACCAGCGGATGAAAACTTCAGCAAATCTATAATTAAATGCAAAATACCCAAAATTGAAAGGACTCACAACAAAATAGTGTGCCACAAATTAAGAAGGTCTCTAAAACACTTGAGTACACCAGGAATGGAAATGCAGAATAAAAAATCAATGATGACGTTAATGAGGGAGGTACAATTAACTTCTTTGATTAATAAACAACATAATATAGTGAATGATGTAGGCATGGAGACAAATGAACATATAATATTAGAAGAATTGTGGTACAAGATAGAAGAGACCTACATCACAAGGAAGAAAATAGTTCTACACACCAAGGTTATCCGAACCACAAGTGCAGAGGAAATGATGGACCATGGGTAAACAAAGTGAAGATAAACACCGAGAAAAGGGACTGATTTTCGGATTACTGACCAAACCAACCAATGGAAAAGAAGAAAAGAGAAAATGATTTACCAAATTCAAAAGATGTAAGGTCAACTTACAATAATATTTAGATGACATATGAGGTATAATATAAAATAAAGGAATAAGTTACAAAAATTCCAACAAAGTAAGATCACCTTACAATAATATTTAAATAACATATAAAGTAAAATAAAAGAAAAAAAATGTGTAAAATGAAGGAATAAGTTACAAAAAATTCCTATAAAGTAAGAACAACAAACTTACAAAAATTATTTAGAATAATATTTGAGACAAAACGAAATAAACAAAAATAAAATCAAGCAAGAACTGCTTAGCAAATACCTAAAATTATAAAGAATATAGAGTATTAAAAAGAAAAATAATGAACTGGTATGAAAAAAAAAATTGTATAAAGCAAATATACAGCAAATGGCTAAAGCAAAATAATGGTAACCAACCAAGAAAAAGAAAAAGATGTCTAAGATAATTAAAATGATCACAAGAAGAAAAGAAAAACAAACTAATGAAAAGTTAGAGATAATGAAATTAACAACTAAATAAATAAAAATCAATCAACTTTGTGAGTAGATAACAGTATATAGCAAAGGTACAGCAGAAGGAAGAATGAGTAAAAGGTTAAAATGATCGAAAAAACCACGAAGTGGACAATCCCAAAAAATATTATTATTAATGAAAGTCACAAGATGACAAAAAAGGTATTTAAGATTGACTGAGAATAGGTCCAGCAATCAATTACTGAGCAGAGATGATGTTCCTCTGGTCTCAGAAAAAAAGGTAGTAATGGAAGAAACCAGCTACTAAAAAGTTAGGGAAAAAATTATATAAAAGGGAGAACGCACTAATGGAAATAAATAAAAACAGATCTAAATAAAAAGGAGTGGAACAAGTAAGAAGAGAAAGAAGAAATAAACAAGAAGAAAAAGGAAAAAATTATATATAACTATTAATTTCATAAAAACCTATGCTAGTGTTTTACCAAAATGATCAATTTAGAAGGAGAGGCATTATGTTACAACACAAATAAGCCACCTCAATACCAGGGATAAAAATGAGGAATCAACTATATAAAATGTTTAAACTAATGAAATAAAATGACAATGACGTGACAAACGACGACATGACCTAACCCAAGTGATCGACCAAATAAAAGGAAACAAAAGGAGAAGGGGAAAAACGAAACCAAATAAGAAAGTGATTGACTCATTACAACCAGATTGAATGAAACCTATTGAAGGAAGTGAATGACTCCATACAACCAAATAAAATAAAATCAAATGAGAAAGTGGAAAACCAAAATAAAATGAAATTAAAACGAAATAAGATGAAAGTGAAGAAGAAGGAAAATGAAAATGAAACAAAACAAGTATAAAGGAAATAAAATGGAATCAAATAAAAAGAGTCACAGACAAATAATATAGAATATGAAAAGGAGAAATGATACACTCAAATATCATAAAGGAAATGAAACCATTAACTAACCAATGTAAAAAATAAGTATTAGTATTGACTAAATGATAGATGTAAATGATAATTGATAAAACCCGATAAATAAAAGTACACTAACCCAAGAATTAGAGTTATATGTAATAAAGAACTCTATAAAGACATGAAATTATTAATAGTATAAATAATATTTGTAAAGAGAGAGATAGTGAGATGGTGAGAAAATAAAAATAACTAAGTAACAAAGAGAAAGTAATGGTAGGGATTACCCAGTAATAAACACTTAAAATAAAAATTTAAGAAGTGCAAAAGTGAAAGTGTAAAAACCCCAGAATAATTAGAAAATCTAGTGATAAATAAAAAACGCTTAGTAAATCAGTGATAAACACTAAATGATTTAAAAGTGAATATTATTAATAAATAAGAATATTGTGAATTAGAAAATCTAGTGATAGATAAAAAACGCTTAATAAATCAGTGATAAACACTAAACGATTTAATGGTGAACACGTAAGAATTTTGTTAATGATAGTAATTAAAGATAGTATTAAGATTAAATATAAATGAAGGATACGATGTTATTCAGGGGAGGAAGCCCATAGAATGTCAACAGTTAGTGTTACCATGGATAGAAAGTAAAGCTAGTAAAATGAAAAAATATAGTAAAGAAATTAAAAACAAAATCAATAAACACCCCATGTTATAAGGGATAATCAATTAAGTAAGTTTAAAGGGTGTGATGATGTTTATCACCCAAAAAATAATAAAGAATGAAATGAATCGTTAACAAACATTGCTTAATAGCTGTTAAAAAATTGTTCAATTAAATTTATGAATAGGATATGGCTGAAGGAATTATACAGACCATAGGCCTAGATGTTATGTTTTATGTAATAAAGAATAGTAAGGAATAGCCAAATTATTAACAATGGCAATTTAAATAAATAAGAAGGTGAATCAATACAGATCTAATAACACTGGAAAATCAGTTAGGAAATAATTAACAAACTGTAATATAGAAAATAATGGTAACATACAATTAGTATAAAAACAGATCCAAAACACATCAACAAATCAATTATAATAACAAAATAAAACACATTAGGGTAAAATGAGAGGTAATTTGTATAAAATAAGTCAATATAATCAGTTACTACTTAGGCCTATGAAATGCCTAACTGTCAAAAACAAATAACTACAAATTGTAAAAAATCAACAAGGAAATTAGCAAATCCAAGGCAAATAACTAGTCAAGGATAATTTGTGAATCATATTAAAAGATAAATGTTATATTAAGGACTTAAAATAAGAAAGAAATGTAATTAACAAATATCAACATAACTGTCAAATTTTAATACATAAGAGAACCCAACCTTATGGGATGTCAAAATAATCTTTGAAAGGAAATACAAACAGTAGTGATAATATTTAATACATAGGAAGGAAGACGGAAGAATAAAAGCAATCAGAAGATATACAGTAATTTTGAATAAAAATTCAAAATTGATAACAATGGTTATAAGTCATGATCAACCAATCGGAATCAATTAGTAACCATGACAACGGACCGTTGGTTACGATTTTTCCGTTAAATCTTAGTATTCAATAAGTGACGCTCTTCCAGAATAGACGCCAGGCCGTGAATGACCAAAATTTTAATCTAAAATGTATAAAAAGTAATCAAAATTCAAAAAGATGGAAACGTAAGAAGCAGACGAGGAACGAGAACATTTAACTGATGCCAAGGACCAATTTAAATAAATTGTAAATGAATAAATTGCTACAACTAACATGAAAAAGATTCCAGAAACCCCAGATAATTGAAAATTGACCACTATTGAAGCCCCATTCCATTTCAACTGAACGACTGTTTACATCAAGTCTACTGATTTGATAAGTATCATTAAATCACCCGAATTTCAGAAATAAACTCACTTTAAATATTTCTCACAGTAATCTGAACTCTCACTATAAACTGAATATTATTTCTTTCAAAGATTAAGTAAAAAAATAAAACACTGAAAATTTGTTAACTAATAAAATAACCTGTTGTTAAATTACGAACTTTTGAAACACACTTTACTACACTGCAGGAACAAATTATAGTTACACATTATATTATTTAAGTACAAATAATATAAGGTAGTGTACTTTTTATTGTAATCATTATCAATATTTTTCTCGTAATCACAAGAACCTGGATTTTGAACGGAACAAATTGTAAACAAACAAAACAGTCGCCATCTTTGACTGTATAAGTCGTTCAAAATCGATTTGCCAAACCCTAGAGATATTAGTCTTATAATAATTGTCGGTGCAAATTTGTTGAATAACCAAATATAATTTTAATGTCGAACTGAGTAATTACCAATCACAAATTAAAGAAACTAGTACAGAGTGTAGCCATCGTTTTTATTTCATAGGGAAGTGTATTGTATAAATTGTGTATTGTTTAGCAAAGAGAGCGAGAATGACGGTAAGCGCTCACGTTGCAAATTCGGTGAACTAACTGCTCGATTAATAAGGTCGAACGAAGGCGGGAGTAAAATTTGAATGCTCCAGGCCGTCATAGCTAAGAACACCTTTTACCACACTATTTATTAATTTAATTGTTTTAAATAAACAATTTGGCGCCACCCGGGATTTATAAATACCTATGAAACAACAGGTAAGGTTTACTCTCGCGTTGTACTGGTAATTGAAGAATCGCTACAGACATCGTTAGCGCAAAACATAGAAGTAACGACACCAATGTGAGGCGAACACACAACTTATATACATTTTTACGGAGATGACAGAGTTATCACGTTACAGATTGGCTTCCATCGCGGGGCTTAAACAAGGCGGGCGTCATCACGTTACAGATTGGCGACCACCTAGTGAGGCTAGAAAAGAAGACTAGCGGAGATTACGGGAAAATATGCAACATTCCATGATTACAAAGTATGTATAAAGCAAAGAAGGGAACTGAAGGTACCAACGAAGAAGAGATGGAAATGATCGAAGAGGATGCCCAAGAGGACCAACCAGAACCGGAAATAGAGGTAACAGTCAGTGACCAACCAGACAAAACAAACGAAGAGGCGAATTTGGATAGCTTGATGAGGATGATGATGGAGCAATTCGAACAAAGAAAAGAAGACAAGGAAGAATTGAATAAAAAATTAGAATCATTACAAGAGGAAATGAAGGAGGATAATGAGAAGAATCATGAACTAAAGAATCAAATCAAGGAGGACATAGAACTTCTAAATAATAAAATGGAAAGCAACCATGAAGCATTGAAGAGAAATATTAGAAGAGAAGAGTGAAGAGTTAAAAAGGCAGATCAAGAAGGACCTGGATATATTAAATTGCAAGATCGAGAATAACAATGAAACACTCCAATGACAAATGAAGGAAGACAGTGAGAAGAACAGAGAAGAATTAAGATACATACTAATAGGGTATCGTAAAGAGGCCCATCAGACAAAAACGGGGATGAATAAGAAATGGGAAGAAACAATTTATCCAGCAGATCAACATCATGAAACATTAGATAGTGGTTTCACACCATTGAATGAAACACTAGACAGCACTTCTAAAGGTATCAATGAAGAAATAAAAAATAAAGAAGACAAAAGTGTATTATTACCTGAGAATAAAGATAACAAAAACAAAGAGAAAATTAAGCACATAAAAACCAACCGTAGAGAAGTAAAGAAGAACCGAATAATGAAGAAGATGAAGAAAACAAAAGAAATAGGAAAAATATATAAAAAGAAACTAATAAAAACACGAGAAGAATTGGAGATGATGAAGCATGGACTAATTGATGTGCTTAATTTACCCCTGACCGACCAAAGCAAATTAATGAATTATAAAGACTGTAGGAGGACCTTAAAAGAAATTATAGAGGGAATTCACAACAAACCAGCGGATGAAAACTTCAGCAAATCTATAATTAAATGCAAAATACCCAAAATTGAAAGGACTCACAACAAAATAGTGTGCCACAAATTAAGAAGGTCTCTAAAACACTTGAGTACACCAGGAATGGAAATGCAGAATAAAAAATCAATGATGACGTTAATGAGGGAGGTACAATTAACTTCTTTGATTAATAAACAACATAATATAGTGAATGATGTAGGCATGGAGACAAATGAACATATAATATTAGAAGAATTGTGGTACAAGATAGAAGAGACCTACATCACAAGGAAGAAAATAGTTCTACACACCAAGGTTATCCGAACCACAAGTGCAGAGGAAATGATGGACCATGGGTAAACAAAGTGAAGATAAACACCGAGAAAAGGGACTGATTTTCGGATTACTGACCAAACCAACCAATGGAAAAGAAGAAAAGAGAAAATGATTTACCAAATTCAAAAGATGTAAGGTCAACTTACAATAATATTTAGATGACATATGAGGTATAATATAAAATAAAGGAATAAGTTACAAAAATTCCAACAAAGTAAGATCACCTTACAATAATATTTAAATAACATATAAAGTAAAATAAAAGAAAAAAAATGTGTAAAATGAAGGAATAAGTTACAAAAAATTCCTATAAAGTAAGAACAACAAACTTACAAAAATTATTTAGAATAATATTTGAGACAAAACGAAATAAACAAAAATAAAATCAAGCAAGAACTGCTTAGCAAATACCTAAAATTATAAAGAATATAGAGTATTAAAAAGAAAAATAATGAACTGGTATGAAAAAAAAAATTGTATAAAGCAAATATACAGCAAATGGCTAAAGCAAAATAATGGTAACCAACCAAGAAAAAGAAAAAGATGTCTAAGATAATTAAAATGATCACAAGAAGAAAAGAAAAACAAACTAATGAAAAGTTAGAGATAATGAAATTAACAACTAAATAAATAAAAATCAATCAACTTTGTGAGTAGATAACAGTATATAGCAAAGGTACAGCAGAAGGAAGAATGAGTAAAAGGTTAAAATGATCGAAAAAACCACGAAGTGGACAATCCCAAAAAATATTATTATTAATGAAAGTCACAAGATGACAAAAAAGGTATTTAAGATTGACTGAGAATAGGTCCAGCAATCAATTACTGAGCAGAGATGATGTTCCTCTGGTCTCAGAAAAAAAGGTAGTAATGGAAGAAACCAGCTACTAAAAAGTTAGGGAAAAAATTATATAAAAGGGAGAACGCACTAATGGAAATAAATAAAAACAGATCTAAATAAAAAGGAGTGGAACAAGTAAGAAGAGAAAGAAGAAATAAACAAGAAGAAAAAGGAAAAAATTATATATAACTATTAATTTCATAAAAACCTATGCTAGTGTTTTACCAAAATGATCAATTTAGAAGGAGAGGCATTATGTTACAACACAAATAAGCCACCTCAATACCAGGGATAAAAATGAATCAACTATATAAAATGTTTAAACTAATGAAATAAAATGACAATGACGTGACAAACGACGACATGACCTAACCCAAGTGATCGACCAAATAAAAGGAAACAAAAGGAGAAGGGGAAAAACGAAACCAAATAAGAAAGTGATTGACTCATTACAACCAGATTGAATGAAACCTATTGAAGGAAGTGAATGACTCCATACAACCAAATAAAATAAAATCAAATGAGAAAGTGGAAAACCAAAATAAAATGAAATTAAAACGAAATAAGATGAAAGTGAAGAAGAAGGAAAATGAAAATGAAACAAAACAAGTATAAAGGAAATAAAATGGAATCAAATAAAAAGAGTCACAGACAAATAATATAGAATATGAAAAGGAGAAATGATACACTCAAATATCATAAAGGAAATGAAACCATTAACTAACCAATGTAAAAAATAAGTATTAGTATTGACTAAATGATAGATGTAAATGATAATTGATAAAACCCGATAAATAAAAGTACACTAACCCAAGAATTAGAGTTATATGTAATAAAGAACTCTATAAAGACATGAAATTATTAATAGTATAAATAATATTTGTAAAGAGAGAGATAGTGAGATGGTGAGAAAATAAAAATAACTAAGTAACAAAGAGAAAGTAATGGTAGGGATTACCCAGTAATAAACACTTAAAATAAAAATTTAAGAAGTGCAAAAGTGAAAGTGTAAAAACCCCAGAATAATTAGAAAATCTAGTGATAAATAAAAAACGCTTAGTAAATCAGTGATAAACACTAAATGATTTAAAAGTGAATATTATTAATAAATAAGAATATTGTGAATTAGAAAATCTAGTGATAGATAAAAAACGCTTAATAAATCAGTGATAAACACTAAACGATTTAATGGTGAACACGTAAGAATTTTGTTAATGATAGTAATTAAAGATAGTATTAAGATTAAATATAAATGAAGGATACGATGTTATTCAGGGGAGGAAGCCCATAGAATGTCAACAGTTAGTGTTACCATGGATAGAAAGTAAAGCTAGTAAAATGAAAAAATATAGTAAAGAAATTAAAAACAAAATCAATAAACACCCCATGTTATAAGGGATAATCAATTAAGTAAGTTTAAAGGGTGTGATGATGTTTATCACCCAAAAAATAATAAAGAATGAAATGAATCGTTAACAAACATTGCTTAATAGCTGTTAAAAAATTGTTCAATTAAATTTATGAATAGGATATGGCTGAAGGAATTATACAGACCATAGGCCTAGATGTTATGTTTTATGTAATAAAGAATAGTAAGGAATAGCCAAATTATTAACAATGGCAATTTAAATAAATAAGAAGGTGAATCAATACAGATCTAATAACACTGGAAAATCAGTTAGGAAATAATTAACAAACTGTAATATAGAAAATAATGGTAACATACAATTAGTATAAAAACAGATCCAAAACACATCAACAAATCAATTATAATAACAAAATAAAACACATTAGGGTAAAATGAGAGGTAATTTGTATAAAATAAGTCAATATAATCAGTTACTACTTAGGCCTATGAAATGCCTAACTGTCAAAAACAAATAACTACAAATTGTAAAAAATCAACAAGGAAATTAGCAAATCCAAGGCAAATAACTAGTCAAGGATAATTTGTGAATCATATTAAAAGATAAATGTTATATTAAGGACTTAAAATAAGAAAGAAATGTAATTAACAAATATCAACATAACTGTCAAATTTTAATACATAAGAGAACCCAACCTTATGGGATGTCAAAATAATCTTTGAAAGGAAATACAAACAGTAGTGATAATATTTAATACATAGGAAGGAAGACGGAAGAATAAAAGCAATCAGAAGATATACAGTAATTTTGAATAAAAATTCAAAATTGATAACAATGGTTATAAGTCATGATCAACCAATCGGAATCAATTAGTAACCATGACAACGGACCGTTGGTTACGATTTTTCCGTTAAATCTTAGTATTCAATAAGTGACGCTCTTCCAGAATAGACGCCAGGCCGTGAATGACCAAAATTTTAATCTAAAATGTATAAAAAGTAATCAAAATTCAAAAAGATGGAAACGTAAGAAGCAGACGAGGAACGAGAACATTTAACTGATGCCAAGGACCAATTTAAATAAATTGTAAATGAATAAATTGCTACAACTAACATGAAAAAGATTCCAGAAACCCCAGATAATTGAAAATTGACCACTATTGAAGCCCCATTCCATTTCAACTGAACGACTGTTTACATCAAGTCTACTGATTTGATAAGTATCATTAAATCACCCGAATTTCAGAAATAAACTCACTTTAAATATTTCTCACAGTAATCTGAACTCTCACTATAAACTGAATATTATTTCTTTCAAAGATTAAGTAAAAAAATAAAACACTGAAAATTTGTTAACTAATAAAATAACCTGTTGTTAAATTACGAACTTTTGAAACACACTTTACTACACTGCAGGAACAAATTATAGTTACACATTATATTATTTAAGTACAAATAATATAAGGTAGTGTACTTTTTATTGTAATCATTATCAATATTTTTCTCGTAATCACAAGAACCTGGATTTTGAACGGAACAAATTGTAAACAAACAAAACAGTCGCCATCTTTGACTGTATAAGTCGTTCAAAATCGATTTGCCAAACCCTAGAGATATTAGTCTTATAATAATTGTCGGTGCAAATTTGTTGAATAACCAAATATAATTTTAATGTCGAACTGAGTAATTACCAATCACAAATTAAAGAAACTAGTACAGAGTGTAGCCATCGTTTTTATTTCATAGGGAAGTGTATTGTATAAATTGTGTATTGTTTAGCAAAGAGAGCGAGAATGACGGTAAGCGCTCACGTTGCAAATTCGGTGAACTAACTGCTCGATTAATAAGGTCGAACGAAGGCGGGAGTAAAATTTGAATGCTCCAGGCCGTCATAGCTAAGAACACCTTTTACCACACGATTTATTAATTTAATTGTTTTAAATAAACAATTTGGCGCCACCCGGGATTTATAAATACCTATGAAACAACAGGTAAGGTTTACTCTCGCGTTGTACTGGTAATTGAAGAATCGCTACGGACATCGTTAGCGCAAAACATAGAAGTAACGACACCAATGTGAGGCGAACACACAACTTATATACATTTTTACGGAGATGACAGAGTTATCACGTTACAGATTGGCTTCCATCGCGGGGCTTAAACAAGGCGGGCGTCATCACGTTACAGATTGGCGACCACCTAGTGAGGCTAGAAAAGAAGACTAGCGGAGATTACGGGAAAATATGCAACATTCCATGATTACAAAGTATGTATAAAGCAAAGAAGGGAACTGAAGGTACCAACGAAGAAGAGATGGAAATGATCGAAGAGGATGCCCAAGAGGACCAACCAGAACCAGAAATAGAGGTAACAGTCAGTGACCAACCAGACAAAACAAACGAAGAGGCGAATTTGGATAGCTTGATGAGGATGATGATGGAGCAATTCGAACAAAGAAAAGAAGACAAGGAAGAATTGAATAAAAAATTAGAATCATTACAAGAGGAAATGAAGGAGGATAATGAGAAGAATCATGAACTAAAGAATCAAATCAAGGAGGACATAGAACTTCTAAATAATAAAATGGAAAGCAACCATGAAGCATTGAAGAGAAATATTAGAAGAGAAGAGTGAAGAGTTAAAAAGGCAGATCAAGAAGGACCTGGATATATTAAATTGCAAGATCGAGAATAACAATGAAACACTCCAATGACAAATGAAGGAAGACAGTGAGAAGAACAGAGAAGAATTAAGATACATACTAATAGGGTAACGTAAAGAGGCCCATCAGACAAAAACGGGGATGAATAAGAAATGGGAAGAAACAATTTATCCAGCAGATCAACATCATGAAACATTAGATAGTGGTTTCACACCATTGAATGAAACACTAGACAGCACTTCTAAAGGTATCAATGAAGAAATAAAAAATAAAGAAGACAAAAGTGTATTATTACCTGAGAATAAAGATAACAAAAACAAAGAGAAAATTAAGCACATAAAAACCAACCGTAGAGAAGTAAAGAAGAACCGAATAATGAAGAAGATGAAGAAAACAAAAGAAATAGGAAAAATATATAAAAAGAAACTAATAAAAACACGAGAAGAATTGGAGATGATGAAGCATGGACTAATTGATGTGCTTAATTTACCCCTGACCGACCAAAGCAAATTAATGAATTATAAAGACTGTAGGAGGACCTTAAAAGAAATTATAGAGGGAATTCACAACAAACCAGCGGATGAAAACTTCAGCAAATCTATAATTAAATGCAAAATACCCAAAATTGAAAGGACTCACGACAAAATAGTGTGCCACAAATTAAGAAGGTCTCTAAAACACTTGAGTACACCAGGAATGGAAATGCAGAATAAAAAATCAATGATGACGTTAATGAGGGAGGTACAATTAACTTCTTTGATTAATAAACAACATAATATAGTGAATGATGTAGGCATGGAGACAAATGAACATATAATATTAGAAGAATTGTGGTACAAGATAGAAGAGACCTACATCACAAGGAAGAAAATAGTTCTACACACCAAGGTTATCCGAACCACAAGTGCAGAGGAAATGATGGACCATGGGTAAACAAAGTGAAGATAAACACCGAGAAAAGGGACTGATTTTCGGATTACTGACCAAACCAACCAATGGAAAAGAAGAAAAGAGAAAATGATTTACCAAATTCAAAAGATGTAAGGTCAACTTACAATAATATTTAGATGACATATGAGGTATAATATAAAATAAAGGAATAAGTTACAAAAATTCCAACAAAGTAAGATCACCTTACAATAATATTTAAATAACATATAAAGTAAAATAAAAGAAAAAAAATGTGTAAAATGAAGGAATAAGTTACAAAAAATTCCTATAAAGTAAGAACAACAAACTTACAAAAATTATTTAGAATAATATTTGAGACAAAACGAAATAAACAAAAATAAAATCAAGCAAGAACTGCTTAGCAAATACCTAAAATTATAAAGAATATAGAGTATTAAAAAGAAAAATAATGAACTGGTATGAAAAAAAAAATTGTATAAAGCAAATATACAGCAAATGGCTAAAGCAAAATAATGGTAACCAACCAAGAAAAAGAAAAAGATGTCTAAGATAATTAAAATGATCACAAGAAGAAAAGAAAAACAAACTAATGAAAAGTTAGAGATAATGAAATTAACAACTAAATAAATAAAAAACAATCAACTTTGTGAGTAGATAACAGTATATAGCAAAGGTACAGCAGAAGGAAGAATGAGTAAAAGGTTAAAATGATCGAAAAAACCACGAAGTGGACAATCCCAAAAAATATTATTATTAATGAAAGTCACAAGATGACAAAAAAGGTATTTAAGATTGACTGAGAATAGGTCCAGCAATCAATTACTGAGCAGAGATGATGTTCCTCTGGTCTCAGAAAAAAAGGTAGTAATGGAAGAAACCAGCTACTAAAAAGTTAGGGAAAAAATTATATAAAAGGGAGAACGCACTAATGGAAATAAACAAAAACAGATCTAAATAAAAAGGAGTGGAACAAGTAAGAAGAGAAAGAAGAAATAAACAAGAAGAAAAAGGAAAAAATTATATATAACTATTAATTTCATAAAAACCTATGCTAGTGTTTTACCAAAATGATCAATTTAGAAGGAGAGGCATTATGTTACAACACAAATAAGCCACCTCAATACCAGGGATAAAAATGAGGAATCAACTATATAAAATGTTTAAACTAATGAAATAAAATGACAATGACGTGACAAACGACGACATGACCTAACCCAAGTGATCGACCAAATAAAAGGAAACAAAAGGAGAAGGGGAAAAACGAAACCAAATAAGAAAGTGATTGACTCATTACAACCAGATTGAATGAAACCTATTGAAGGAAGTGAATGACTCCATACAACCAAATAAAATAAAATCAAATGAGAAAGTGGAAAACCAAAATAAAATGAAATTAAAACGAAATAAGATGAAAGTGAAGAAGAAGGAAAATGAAAATGAAACAAAACAAGTATAAAGGAAATAAAATGGAATCAAATAAAAAGAGTCACAGACAAATAATATAGAATATGAAAAGGAGAAATGATACACTCAAATATCATAAAGGAAATGAAACCATTAACTGACCAATGTAAAAAATAAGTATTAGTATTGACTAAATGATAGATGTAAATGATAATTGATAAAACCCGATAAATAAAAGTACACTAACCCAAGAATTAGAGTTATATGTAATAAAGAACTCTATAAAGACATGAAATTATTAATAGTATAAATAATATTTGTAAAGAGAGAGATAGTGAGATGGTGAGAAAATAAAAATAACTAAGTAACAAAGAGAAAGTAATGGTAGGGATTACCCAGTAATAAACACTTAAAATAAAAATTTAAGAAGTGCAAAAGTGAAAGTGTAAAAACCCCAGAATAATTAGAAAATCTAGTGATAAATAAAAAACGCTTAGTAAATCAGTGATAAACACTAAATGATTTAAAAGTGAATATTATTAATAAATAAGAATATTGTGAATTAGAAAATCTAGTGATAGATAAAAAACGCTTAATAAATCAGTGATAAACACTAAACGATTTAATGGTGAACACGTAAGAATTTTGTTAATGATAGTAATTAAAGATAGTATTAAGATTAAATATAAATGAAGGATACGATGTTATTCAGGGGAGGAAGCCCATAGAATGTCAACAGTTAGTGTTACCATGGATAGAAAGTAAAGCTAGTAAAATGAAAAAATATAGTAAAGAAATTAAAAACAAAATCAATAAACACCCCATGTTATAAGGGATAATCAATTAAGTAAGTTTAAAGGGTGTGATGATGTTTATCACCCAAAAAATAATAAAGAATGAAATGAATCGTTAACAAACATTGCTTAATAGCTGTTAAAAAATTGTTCAATTAAATTTATGAATAGGATATGGCTGAAGGAATTATACAGACCATAGGCCTAGATGTTATGTTTTATGTAATAAAGAATAGTAAGGAATAGCCAAATTATTAACAATGGCAATTTAAATAAATAAGAAGGTGAATCAATACAGATCTAATAACACTGGAAAATCAGTTAGGAAATAATTAACAAACTGTAATATAGAAAATAATGGTAACATACAATTAGTATAAAAACAGATCCAAAACACATCAACAAATCAATTATAATAACAAAATAAAACACATTAGGGTAAAATGAGAGGTAATTTGTATAAAATAAGTCAATATAATCAGTTACTACTTAGGCCTATGAAATGCCTAACTGTCAAAAACAAATAACTACAAATTGTAAAAAATCAACAAGGAAATTAGCAAATCCAAGGCAAATAACTAGTCAAGGATAATTTGTGAATCATATTAAAAGATAAATGTTATATTAAGGACTTAAAATAAGAAAGAAATGTAATTAACAAATATCAACATAACTGTCAAATTTTAATACATAAGAGAACCCAACCTTATGGGATGTCAAAATAATCTTTGAAAGGAAATACAAACAGTAGTGATAATATTTAATACATAGGAAGGAAGACGGAAGAATAAAAGCAATCAGAAGATATACAGTAATTTTGAATAAAAATTCAAAATTGATAACAATGGTTATAAGTCATGATCAACCAATCGGAATCAATTAGTAACCATGACAACGGACCGTTGGTTACGATTTTTCCGTTAAATCTTAGTATTCAATAAGTGACGCTCTTCCAGAATAGACGCCAGGCCGTGAATGACCAAAATTTTAATCTAAAATGTATAAAAAGTAATCAAAATTCAAAAAGATGGAAACGTAAGAAGCAGACGAGGAACGAGAACATTTAACTGATGCCAAGGACCAATTTAAATAAATTGTAAATGAATAAATTGCTACAACTAACATGAAAAAGATTCCAGAAACCCCAGATAATTGAAAATTGACCACTATTGAAGCCCCATTCCATTTCAACTGAACGACTGTTTACATCAAGTCTACTGATTTGATAAGTATCATTAAATCACCCGAATTTCAGAAATAAACTCACTTTAAATATTTCTCACAGTAATCTGAACTCTCACTATAAACTGAATATTATTTCTTTCAAAGATTAAGTAAAAAAATAAAACACTGAAAATTTGTTAACTAATAAAATAACCTGTTGTTAAATTACGAACTTTTGAAACACACTTTACTACACTGCAGGAACAAATTATAGTTACACATTATATTATTTAAGTACAAATAATATAAGGTAGTGTACTTTTTATTGTAATCATTATCAATATTTTTCTCGTAATCACAAGAACCTGGATTTTGAACGGAACAAATTGTAAACAAACAAAACAGTCGCCATCTTTGACTGTATAAGTCGTTCAAAATCGATTTGCCAAACCCTAGAGATATTAGTCTTATAATAATTGTTGGTGCAAATTTGTTGAATAACCAAATATAATTTTAATGTCGAACTGAGTAATTACCAATCACAAATTAAAGAAACTAGTACAGAGTGTAGCCATCGTTTTTATTTCATAGGGAAGTGTATTGTATAAATTGTGTATTGTTTAGCAAAGAGAGCGAGAATGACGGTAAGCGCTCACGTTGCAAATTCGGTGAACTAACTGCTCGATTAATAAGGTCGAACGAAGGCGGGAGTAAAATTTGAATGCTCCAGGCCGTCATAGCTAAGAACACCTTTTACCACACTATTTATTAATTTAATTGTTTTAAATAAACAATTTGGCGCCACCCGGGATTTATAAATACCTATGAAACAACAGGTAAGGTTTACTCTCGCGTTGTACTGGTAATTGAAGAATCGCTACGGACATCGTTAGCGCAAAACATAGAAGTAACGACACCAATGTGAGGCGAACACACAACTTATATACATTTTTACGGAGATGACAGAGTTATCACGTTACAGATTGGCTTCCATCGCGGGGCTTAAACAAGGCGGGCGTCATCACGTTACAGATTGGCGACCACCTAGTGAGGCTAGAAAAGAAGACTAGCGGAGATTACGGGAAAATATGCAACATTCCATGATTACAAAGTATGTATAAAGCAAAGAAGGGAACTGAAGGTACCAACGAAGAAGAGATGGAAATGATCGAAGAGGATGCCCAAGAGGACCAACCAGAACCGGAAATAGAGGTAACAGTCAGTGACCAACCAGACAAAACAAACGAAGAGGCGAATTTGGATAGCTTGATGAGGATGATGATGGAGCAATTCGAACAAAGAAAAGAAGACAAGGAAGAATTGAATAAAAAATTAGAATCATTACAAGAGGAAATGAAGGAGGATAATGAGAAGAATCATGAACTAAAGAATCAAATCAAGGAGGACATAGAACTTCTAAATAATAAAATGGAAAGCAACCATGAAGCATTGAAGAGAAATATTAGAAGAGAAGAGTGAAGAGTTAAAAAGGCAGATCAAGAAGGACCTGGATATATTAAATTGCAAGATCGAGAATAACAATGAAACACTCCAACGACAAATGAAGGAAGACAGTGAGAAGAACAGAGAAGAATTAAGATACATACTAATAGGGTATCGTAAAGAGGCCCATCAGACAAAAACGGGGATGAATAAGAAATGGGAAGAAACAATTTATCCAGCAGATCAACATCATGAAACATTAGATAGTGGTTTCACACCATTGAATGAAACACTAGACAGCACTTCTAAAGGTATCAATGAAGAAATAAAAAATAAAGAAGACAAAAGTGTATTATTACCTGAGAATAAAGATAACAAAAACAAAGAGAAAATTAAGCACATAAAAACCAACCGTAGAGAAGTAAAGAAGAACCGAATAATGAAGAAGATGAAGAAAACAAAAGAAATAGGAAAAATATATAAAAAGAAACTAATAAAAACACGAGAAGAATTGGAGATGATGAAGCATGGACTAATTGATGTGCTTAATTTACCCCTGACCGACCAAAGCAAATTAATGAATTATAAAGACTGTAGGAGGACCTTAAAAGAAATTATAGAGGGAATTCACAACAAACCAGCGGATGAAAACTTCAGCAAATCTATAAATAAATGCAAAATACCCAAAATTGAAAGGACTCACAACAAAATAGTGTGCCACAAATTAAGAAGGTCTCTAAAACACTTGAGTACACCAGGAATGGAAATGCAGAATAAAAAATCAATGATGACATTAATGAGGGAGGTACAATTAACTTCTTTGATTAATAAACAACATAATATAGTGAATGATGTAGGCATGGAGACAAATGAACATATAATATTAGAAGAATTGTGGTACAAGATAGAAGAGACCTACATCACAAGGAAGAAAATAGTTCTACACACCAAGGTTATCCGAACCACAAGTGCAGAGGAAATGATGGACCATGGGTAAACAAAGTGAAGATAAACACCGAGAAAAGGGACTGATTTTCGGATTACTGACCAAACCAACCAATGGAAAAGAAGAAAAGAGAAAATGATTTACCAAATTCAAAAGATGTAAGGTCAACTTACAATAATATTTAGATGACATATGAGGTATAATATAAAATAAAGGAATAAGTTACAAAAATTCCAACAAAGTAAGATCACCTTACAATAATATTTAAATAACATATAAAGTAAAATAAAAGAAATAAAATGTGTAAAATGAAGGAATAAGTTACAAAAAATTCCTATAAAGTAAGAACAACAAACTTACAAAAATTATTTAGAATAATATTTGAGACAAAACGAAATAAACAAAAATAAAATCAAGCAAGAACTGCTTAGCAAATACCTAAAATTATAAAGAATATAGAGTATTAAAAAGAAAAATAATGAACTGGTATGAAAAAAAAAATTGTATAAAGCAAATATACAGAAAATGGCTAAAGCAAAATAATGGTAACCAACCAAGAAAAAGAAAAAGATGTCTAAGATAATTAAAATGATCACAAGAAGAAAAGAAAAACAAACTAATGAAAAGTTAGAGATAATGAAATTAACAACTAAATAAATAAAAAACAATCAACTTTGTGAGTAGATAACAGTATATAGCAAAGGTACAGCAGAAGGAAGAATGAGTAAAAGGTTAAAATGATCGAAAAAACCACGAAGTGGACAATCCCAAAAAATATTATTATTAATGAAAGTCACAAGATGACAAAAAAGGTATTTAAGATTGACTGAGAATAGGGCCAGCAATCAATTACTGAGCAGAGATGATGTTCCTCTGGTCTCAGAAAAAAAGGTAGTAATGGAAGAAACCAGCTACTAAAAAGTTAGGGAAAAAATTATATAAAAGGGAGAACGCACTAATGGAAATAAATAAAAACAGATCTAAATAAAAAGGAGTGGAACAAGTAAGAAGAGAAAGAAGAAATAAACAAGAAGAAAAAGGAAAAAATTATATATAACTATTAATTTCATAAAAACCTATGCTAGTGTTTTACCAAAATGATCAATTTAGAAGGAGAGGCATTATGTTACAACACAAATAAGCCACCTCAATACCAGGGATAAAAATGAGGAATCAACTATATAAAATGTTTAAACTAATGAAATAAAATGACAATGACGTGACAAACGACGACATGACCTAACCCAAGTGATCGACCAAATAAAAGGAAACAAAAGGAGAAGGGGAAAAACGAAACCAAATAAGAAAGTGATTGACTCATTACAACCAGATTGAATGAAACCTATTGAAGGAAGTGAATGACTCCATACAACCAAATAAAATAAAATCAAATGAGAAAGTGGAAAACCAAAATAAAATGAAATTAAAACGAAATAAGATGAAAGTGAAGAAGAAGGAAAATGAAAATGAAACAAAACAAGTATAATGGAAATAAAATGGAATCAAATAAAAAGAGTCACAGACAAATAATATAGAATATGAAAAGGAGAAATGATACACTCAAATATCATAGAGGAAATGAAACCATTAACTAACCAATGTAAAAAATAAGTATTAGTATTGACTAAATGATAGATGTAAATGATAATTGATAAAACCCGATAAATAAAAGTACACTAACCCAAGAATTAGAGTTATATGTAATAAAGAACTCTATAAAGACATGAAATTATTAATAGTATAAATAATATTTGTAAAGAGAGAGATAGTGAGATGGTGAGAAAATAAAAATAACTAAGTAACAAAGAGAAAGTAATGGTAGGGATTACCCAGTAATAAACACTTAAAATAAAAATTTAAGAAGTGCAAAAGTGAAAGTGTAAAAACCCCAGAATAATTAGAAAATCTAGTGATAAATAAAAAACGCTTAGTAAATCAGTGATAAACACTAAATGATTTAAAAGTGAATATTATTAATAAATAAGAATATTGTGAATTAGAAAATCTAGTGATAGATAAAAAACGCTTAATAAATCA
This sequence comes from Magicicada septendecula, assembly GCA_034769895.1. Classification (NCBI taxonomy): domain Eukaryota; kingdom Metazoa; phylum Arthropoda; class Insecta; order Hemiptera; family Cicadidae; genus Magicicada; species Magicicada septendecula. Next base: position 1,130,571,619 of record CM068367.1, read on the forward strand.
GTGATAAACACTAAACGATTTAATGGTGAACACGTAAGAATTTTGTTAATGATAGTAATTAAAGATAGTATTAAGATTAAATATAAATGAAGGATACGATGTTATTCAGGGGAGGAAGCCCATAGAATGTCAACAGTTAGTGTTACCATGGATAGAAAGTAAAGCTAGTAAAATGAAAAAATATAGTAAAGAAATTAAAAACAAAATCAATAAACACCCCATGTTATAAGGGATAATCAATTAAGTAAGTTTAAAGGGTGTGATGATGTTTATCACCCAAAAAATAATAAAGAATGAAATGAATCGTTAACAAACATTGCTTAATAGCTGTTAAAAAATTGTTCAATTAAATTTATGAATAGGATATGGCTGAAGGAATTATACAGACCATAGGCCTAGATGTTATGTTTTATGTAATAAAGAATAGTAAGGAATAGCCAAATTATTAACAATGGCAATTTAAATAAATAAGAAGGTGAATCAATACAGATCTAATAACACTGGAAAATCAGTTAGGAAATAATTAACAAACTGTAATATAGAAAATAATGGTAACATACAATTAGTATAAAAACAGATCCAAAACACATCAACAAATCAATTATAATAACAAAATAAAACACATTAGGGTAAAATGAGAGGTAATTTGTATAAAATAAGTCAATATAATCAGTTACTACTTAGGCCTATGAAATGCCTAACTGTCAAAAACAAATAACTACAAATTGTAAAAAATCAACAAGGAAATTAGCAAATCCAAGGCAAATAACTAGTCAAGGATAATTTGTGAATCATATTAAAAGATAAATGTTATATTAAGGACTTAAAATAAGAAAGAAATGTAATTAACAAATATCAACATAACTGTCAAATTTTAATACATAAGAGAACCCAACCTTATGGGATGTCAAAATAATCTTTGAAAGGAAATACAAACAGTAGTGATAATATTTAATACATAGGAAGGAAGACGGAAGAATAAAAGCAATCAGAAGATATACAGTAATTTTGAATAAAAATTCAAAATTGATAACAATGGTTATAAGTCATGATCAACCAATCGGAATCAATTAGTAACCATGACAACGGACCGTTGGTTACGATTTTTCCGTTAAATCTTAGTATTCAATAAGTGACGCTCTTCCAGAATAGACGCCAGGCCGTGAATGACCAAAATTTTAATCTAAAATGTATAAAAAGTAATCAAAATTCAAAAAGATGGAAACGTAAGAAGCAGACGAGGAACGAGAACATTTAACTGATGCCAAGGACCAATTTAAATAAATTGTAAATGAATAAATTGCTACAACTAACATGAAAAAGATTCCAGAAACCCCAGATAATTGAAAATTGACCACTATTGAAGCCCCATTCCATTTCAACTGAACGACTGTTTACATCAAGTCTACTGATTTGATAAGTATCATTAAATCACCCGAATTTCAGAAATAAACTCACTTTAAATATTTCTCACAGTAATCTGAACTCTCACTATAAACTGAATATTATTTCTTTCAAAGATTAAGTAAAAAAATAAAACACTGAAAATTTGTTAACTAATAAAATAACCTGTTGTTAAATTACGAACTTTTGAAACACACTTTACTACACTGCAGGAACAAATTATAGTTACACATTATATTATTTAAGTACAAATAATATAAGGTAGTGTACTTTTTATTGTAATCATTATCAATATTTTTCTCGTAATCACAAGAACCTGGATTTTGAACGGAACAAATTGTAAACAAACAAAACAGTCGCCATCTTTGACTGTATAAGTCGTTCAAAATCGATTTGCCAAACCCTAGAGATATTAGTCTTATAATAATTGTCGGTGCAAATTTGTTGAACAACCAAATATAATTTTAATGTCGAACTGAGTAATTACCAATCACAAATTAAAGAAACTAGTACAGAGTGTAGCCATCGTTTTTATTTCATAGGGAAGTGTATTGTATAAATTGTGTATTGTTTAGCAAAGAGAGCGAGAATGACGGTAAGCGCTCACGTTGCAAATTCGGTGAACTAACTGCTCGATTAATAAGGTCGAACGAAGGCGGGAGTAAAATTTGAATGCTCCAGGCCGTCATAGCTAAGAACACCTTTTACCACACTATTTATTAATTTAATTGTTTTAAATAAACAATTTGGCGCCACCCGGGATTTATAAATACCTATGAAACAACAGGTAAGGTTTACTCTCGCGTTGTACTGGTAATTGAAGAATCGCTACGGACATCGTTAGCGCAAAACATAGAAGTAACGACACCAATGTGAGGCGAACACACAACTTATATACATTTTTACGGAGATGACAGAGTTATCACGTTACAGATTGGCTTCCATCGCGGGGCTTAAACAAGGCGGGCGTCATCACGTTACAGATTGGCGACCACCTAGTGAGGCTAGAAAAGAAGACTAGCGGAGATTACGGGAAAATATGCAACATTCCATGATTACAAAGTATGTATAAAGCAAAGAAGGGAACTGAAGGTACCAACGAAGAAGAGATGGAAATGATCGAAGAGGATGCCCAAGAGGACCAACCAGAACCGGAAATAGAGGTAACAGTCAGTGACCAACCAGACAAAACAAACGAAGAGGCGAATTTGGATAGCTTGATGAGGATGATGATGGAGCAATTCGAACAAAGAAAAGAAGACAAGGAAGAATTGAATAAAAAATTAGAATCATTACAAGAGGAAATGAAGGAGGATAATGAGAAGAATCATGAACTAAAGAATCAAATCAAGGAGGACATAGAACTTCTAAATAATAAAATGGAAAGCAACCATGAAGCATTGAAGAGAAATATTAGAAGAGAAGAGTGAAGAGTTAAAAAGGCAGATCAAGAAGGACCTGGATATATTAAATTGCAAGATCGAGAATAACAATGAAACACTCCAACGACAAATGAAGGAAGACAGTGAGAAGAACAGAGAAGAATTAAGATACATACTAATAGGGTATCGTAAAGAGGCCCATCAGACAAAAACGGGGATGAATAAGAAATGGGAAGAAACAATTTATCCAGCAGATCAACATCATGAAACATTAGATAGTGGTTTCACACCATTGAATGAAACACTAGACAGCACTTCTAAAGGTATCAATGAAGAAATAAAAAATAAAGAAGACAAAAGTGTATTATTACCTGAGAATAAAGATAACAAAAACAAAGAGAAAATTAAGCACATAAAAACCAACCGTAGAGAAGTAAAGAAGAACCGAATAATGAAGAAGATGAAGAAAACAAAAGAAATAGGAAAAATATATAAAAAGAAACTAATAAAAACACGAGAAGAATTGGAGATGATGAAGCATGGACTAATTGATGTGCTTAATTTACCCCTGACCGACCAAAGCAAATTAATGAATTATAAAGACTGTAGGAGGACCTTAAAAGAAATTATAGAGGGAATTCACAACAAACCAGCGGATGAAAACTTCAGCAAATCTATAAATAAATGCAAAATACCCAAAATTGAAAGGACTCACAACAAAATAGTGTGCCACAAATTAAGAAGGTCTCTAAAACACTTGAGTACACCAGGAATGGAAATGCAGAATAAAAAATCAATGATGACATTAATGAGGGAGGTACAATTAACTTCTTTGATTAATAAACAACATAATATAGTGAATGATGTAGGCATGGAGACAAATGAACATATAATATTAGAAGAATTGTGGTACAAGATAGAAGAGACCTACATCACAAGGAAGAAAATAGTTCTACACACCAAGGTTATCCGAACCACAAGTGCAGAGGAAATGATGGACCATGGGTAAACAAAGTGAAGATAAACACCGAGAAAAGGGACTGATTTTCGGATTACTGACCAAACCAACCAATGGAAAAGAAGAAAAGAGAAAATGATTTACCAAATTCAAAAGATGTAAGGTCAACTTACAATAATATTTAGATGACATATGAGGTATAATATAAAATAAAGGAATAAGTTACAAAAATTCCAACAAAGTAAGATCACCTTACAATAATATTTAAATAACATATAAAGTAAAATAAAAGAAATAAAATGTGTAAAATGAAGGAATAAGTTACAAAAAATTCCTATAAAGTAAGAACAACAAACTTACAAAAATTATTTAGAATAATATTTGAGACAAAACGAAATAAACAAAAATAAAATCAAGCAAGAACTGCTTAGCAAATACCTAAAATTATAAAGAATATAGAGTATTAAAAAGAAAAATAATGAACTGGTATGAAAAAAAAAATTGTATAAAGCAAATATACAGCAAATGGCTAAAGCAAAATAATGGTAACCAACCAAGAAAAAGAAAAAGATGTCTAAGATAATTAAAATGATCACAAGAAGAAAAGAAAAACAAACTAATGAAAAGTTAGAGATAATGAAATTAACAACTAAATAAATAAAAAACAATCAACTTTGTGAGTAGATAACAGTATATAGCAAAGGTACAGCAGAAGGAAGAATGAGTAAAAGGTTAAAATGATCGAAAAAACCACGAAGTGGACAATCCCAAAAAATATTATTATTAATGAAAGTCACAAGATGACAAAAAAGGTATTTAAGATTGACTGAGAATAGGGCCAGCAATCAATTACTGAGCAGAGATGATGTTCCTCTGGTCTCAGAAAAAAAGGTAGTAATGGAAGAAACCAGCTACTAAAAAGTTAGGGAAAAAATTATATAAAAGGGAGAACGCACTAATGGAAATAAATAAAAACAGATCTAAATAAAAAGGAGTGGAACAAGTAAGAAGAGAAAGAAGAAATAAACAAGAAGAAAAAGGAAAAAATTATATATAACTATTAATTTCATAAAAACCTATGCTAGTGTTTTACCAAAATGATCAATTTAGAAGGAGAGGCATTATGTTACAACACAAATAAGCCACCTCAATACCAGGGATAAAAATGAGGAATCAACTATATAAAATGTTTAAACTAATGAAATAAAATGACAATGACGTGACAAACGACGACATGACCTAACCCAAGTGATCGACCAAATAAAAGGAAACAAAAGGAGAAGGGGAAAAACGAAACCAAATAAGAAAGTGATTGACTCATTACAACCAGATTGAATGAAACCTATTGAAGGAAGTGAATGACTCCATACAACCAAATAAAATAAAATCAAATGAGAAAGTGGAAAACCAAAATAAAATGAAATTAAAACGAAATAAGATGAAAGTGAAGAAGAAGGAAAATGAAAATGAAACAAAACAAGTATAAAGGAAATAAAATGGAATCAAATAAAAAGAGTCACAGACAAATAATATAGAATATGAAAAGGAGAAATGATACACTCAAATATCATAGAGGAAATGAAACCATTAACTAACCAATGTAAAAAATAAGTATTAGTATTGACTAAATGATAGATGTAAATGATAATTGATAAAACCCGATAAATAAAAGTACACTAACCCAAGAATTAGAGTTATATGTAATAAAGAACTCTATAAAGACATGAAATTATTAATAGTATAAATAATATTTGTAAAGAGAGAGATAGTGAGATGGTGAGAAAATAAAAATAACTAAGTAACAAAGAGAAAGTAATGGTAGGGATTACCCAGTAATAAACACTTAAAATAAAAATTTAAGAAGTGCAAAAGTGAAAGTGTAAAAACCCCAGAATAATTAGAAAATCTAGTGATAAATAAAAAACGCTTAGTAAATCAGTGATAAACACTAAATGATTTAAAAGTGAATATTATTAATAAATAAGAATATTGTGAATTAGAAAATCTAGTGATAGATAAAAAACGCTTAATAAATCAGTGATAAACACTAAACGATTTAATGGTGAACACGTAAGAATTTTGTTAATGATAGTAATTAAAGATAGTATTAAGATTAAATATAAATGAAGGATACGATGTTATTCAGGGGAGGAAGCCCATAGAATGTCAACAGTTAGTGTTACCATGGATAGAAAGTAAAGCTAGTAAAATGAAAAAATATAGTAAAGAAATTAAAAACAAAATCAATAAACACCCCATGTTATAAGGGATAATCAATTAAGTAAGTTTAAAGGGTGTGATGATGTTTATCACCCAAAAAATAATAAAGAATGAAATGAATCGTTAACAAACATTGCTTAATAGCTGTTAAAAAATTGTTCAATTAAATTTATGAATAGGATATGGCTGAAGGAATTATACAGACCATAGGCCTAGATGTTATGTTTTATGTAATAAAGAATAGTAAGGAATAGCCAAATTATTAACAATGGCAATTTAAATAAATAAGAAGGTGAATCAATACAGATCTAATAACACTGGAAAATCAGTTAGGAAATAATTAACAAACTGTAATATAGAAAATAATGGTAACATACAATTAGTATAAAAACAGATCCAAAACACATCAACAAATCAATTATAATAACAAAATAAAACACATTAGGGTAAAATGAGAGGTAATTTGTATAAAATAAGTCAATATAATCAGTTACTACTTAGGCCTATGAAATGCCTAACTGTCAAAAACAAATAACTACAAATTGTAAAAAATCAACAAGGAAATTAGCAAATCCAAGGCAAATAACTAGTCAAGGATAATTTGTGAATCATATTAAAAGATAAATGTTATATTAAGGACTTAAAATAAGAAAGAAATGTAATTAACAAATATCAACATAACTGTCAAATTTTAATACATAAGAGAACCCAACCTTATGGGATGTCAAAATAATCTTTGAAAGGAAATACAAACAGTAGTGATAATATTTAATACATAGGAAGGAAGACGGAAGAATAAAAGCAATCAGAAGATATACAGTAATTTTGAATAAAAATTCAAAATTGATAACAATGGTTATAAGTCATGATCAACCAATCGGAATCAATTAGTAACCATGACAACGGACCGTTGGTTACGATTTTTCCGTTAAATCTTAGTATTCAATAAGTGACGCTCTTCCAGAATAGACGCCAGGCCGTGAATGACCAAAATTTTAATCTAAAATGTATAAAAAGTAATCAAAATTCAAAAAGATGGAAACGTAAGAAGCAGACGAGGAACGAGAACATTTAACTGATGCCAAGGACCAATTTAAATAAATTGTAAATGAATAAATTGCTACAACTAACATGAAAAAGATTCCAGAAACCCCAGATAATTGAAAATTGACCACTATTGAAGCCCCATTCCATTTCAACTGAACGACTGTTTACATCAAGTCTACTGATTTGATAAGTATCATTAAATCACCCGAATTTCAGAAATAAACTCACTTTAAATATTTCTCACAGTAATCTGAACTCTCACTATAAACTGAATATTATTTCTTTCAAAGATTAAGTAAAAAAATAAAACACTGAAAATTTGTTAACTAATAAAATAACCTGTTGTTAAATTACGAACTTTTGAAACACACTTTACTACACTGCAGGAACAAATTATAGTTACACATTATATTATTTAAGTACAAATAATATAAGGTAGTGTACTTTTTATTGTAATCATTATCAATATTTTTCTCGTAATCACAAGAACCTGGATTTTGAACGGAACAAATTGTAAACAAACAAAACAGTCGCCATCTTTGACTGTATAAGTCGTTCAAAATCGATTTGCCAAACCCTAGAGATATTAGTCTTATAATAATTGTCGGTGCAAATTTGTTGAACAACCAAATATAATTTTAATGTCGAACTGAGTAATTACCAATCACAAATTAAAGAAACTAGTACAGAGTGTAGCCATCGTTTTTATTTCATAGGGAAGTGTATTGTATAAATTGTGTATTGTTTAGCAAAGAGAGCGAGAATGACGGTAAGCGCTCACGTTGCAAATTCGGTGAACTAACTGCTCGATTAATAAGGTCGAACGAAGGCGGGAGTAAAATTTGAATGCTCCAGGCCGTCATAGCTAAGAACACCTTTTACCACACTATTTATTAATTTAATTGTTTTAAATAAACAATTTGGCGCCACCCGGGATTTATAAATACCTATGAAACAACAGGTAAGGTTTACTCTCGCGTTGTACTGGTAATTGAAGAATCGCTACGGACATCGTTAGCGCAAAACATAGAAGTAACGACACCAATGTGAGGCGAACACACAACTTATATACATTTTTACGGAGATGACAGAGTTATCACGTTACAGATTGGCTTCCATCGCGGGGCTTAAACAAGGCGGGCGTCATCACGTTACAGATTGGCGACCACCTAGTGAGGCTAGAAAAGAAGACTAGCGGAGATTACGGGAAAATATGCAACATTCCATGATTACAAAGTATGTATAAAGCAAAGAAGGGAACTGAAGGTACCAACGAAGAAGAGATGGAAATGATCGAAGAGGATGCCCAAGAGGACCAACCAGAACCGGAAATAGAGGTAACAGTCAGTGACCAACCAGACAAAACAAACGAAGAGGCGAATTTGGATAGCTTGATGAGGATGATGATGGAGCAATTCGAACAAAGAAAAGAAGACAAGGAAGAATTGAATAAAAAATTAGAATCATTACAAGAGAAAATGAAGGAGGATAATGAGAAGAATCATGAACTAAAGAATCAAATCAAGGAGGACATAGAACTTCTAAATAATAAAATGGAAAGCAACCATGAAGCATTGAAGAGAAATATTAGAAGAGAAGAGTGAAGAGTTAAAAAGGCAGATCAAGAAGGACCTGGATATATTAAATTGCAAGATCGAGAATAACAATGAAACACTCCAACGACAAATGAAGGAAGACAGTGAGAAGAACAGAGAAGAATTAAGATACATACTAATAGGGTATCGTAAAGAGGCCCATCAGACAAAAACGGGGATGAATAAGAAATGGGAAGAAACAATTTATCCAGCAGATCAACATCATGAAACATTAGATAGTGGTTTCACACCATTGAATGAAACACTAGACAGCACTTCTAAAGGTATCAATGAAGAAATAAAAAATAAAGAAGACAAAAGTGTATTATTACCTGAGAATAAAGATAACAAAAACAAAGAGAAAATTAAGCACATAAAAACCAACCGTAGAGAAGTAAAGAAGAACCGAATAATGAAGAAGATGAAGAAAACAAAAGAAATAGGAAAAATATATAAAAAGAAACTAATAAAAACACGAGAAGAATTGGAGATGATGAAGCATGGACTAATTGATGTGCTTAATTTACCCCTGACCGACCAAAGCAAATTAATGAATTATAAAGACTGTAGGAGGACCTTAAAAGAAATTATAGAGGGAATTCACAACAAACCAGCGGATGAAAACTTCAGCAAATCTATAATTAAATGCAAAATACCCAAAATTGAAAGGACTCACAACAAAATAGTGTGCCACAAATTAAGAAGGTCTCTAAAACACTTGAGTACACCAGGAATGGAAATGCAGAATAAAAAATCAATGATGACATTAATGAGGGAGGTACAATTAACTTCTTTGATTAATAAACAACATAATATAGTGAATGATGTAGGCATGGAGACAAATGAACATATAATATTAGAAGAATTGTGGTACAAGATAGAAGAGACCTACATCACAAGGAAGAAAATAGTTCTACACACCAAGGTTATCCGAACCACAAGTGCAGAGGAAATGATGGACCATGGGTAAACAAAGTGAAGATAAACACCGAGAAAAGGGACTGATTTTCGGATTACTGACCAAACCAACCAATGGAAAAGAAGAAAAGAGAAAATGATTTACCAAATTCAAAAGATGTAAGGTCAACTTACAATAATATTTAGATGACATATGAGGTATAATATAAAATAAAGGAGTAAGTTACAAAAATTCCTACAAAGTAAGATCACCTTACAATAATATTTAAATAACATATAAAGTAAAATAAAAGAAAAAAAATGTGTAAAATGAAGGAATAAGTTACAAAAAATTCCTATAAAGTAAGAACAACAAACTTACAAAAATTATTTAGAATAATATTTGAGACAAAACGAAATAAACAAAAAAAAATCAAGCAAGAACTGCTTAGCAAATACCTAAAATTATAAAGAATATAGAGTATTAAAAAGAAAAATAATGAACTGGTATGAAAAAAAAAATTGTATAAAGCAAATATACAGCAAATGGCTAAAGCAAAATAATGGTAACCAACCAAGAAAAAGAAAAAGATGTCTAAGATAATTAAAATGATCACAAGAAGAAAAGAAAAACAAACTAATGAAAATTTAGAGATAATGAAATTAACAACTAAATAAATAAAAAACAATCAACTTTGTGAGTAGATAACAGTATATAGCAAAGGTACAGCAGAAGGAAGAATGAGTAAAAGGTTAAAATGATCGAAAAAACCACGAAGTGGACAATCCCAAAAAATATTATTATTAATGAAAGTCACAAGATGACAAAAAAGGTATTTAAGATTGACTGAGAATAGGTCCAGCAATCAATTACTGAGCAGAGATGATGTTCCTCTGGTCTCAGAAAAAAAGGTAGTAATGGAAGAAACCAGCTACTAAAAAGTTAGGGAAAAAATTATATAAAAGGGAGAACGCACTAATGGAAATAAATAAAAACAGATCTAAATAAAAAGGAGTGGAACAAGTAAGAAGAGAAAGAAGAAATAAACAAGAAGAAAAAGGAAAAAATTATATATAACTATTAATTTCATAAAAACCTATGCTAGTGTTTTACCAAAATGATCAATTTAGAAGGAGAGGCATTATGTTACAACACAAATAAGCCACCTCAATACCAGGGATAAAAATGAGGAATCAACTATATAAAATGTTTAAACTAATGAAATAAAATGACAATGACGTGACAAACGACGACATGACCTAACCCAAGTGATCGACCAAATAAAAGGAAACAAAAGGAGAAGGGGAAAAACGAAACCAAATAAGAAAGTGATTGACTCATTACAACCAGATTGAATGAAACCTATTGAAGGAAGTGAATGACTCCATACAACCAAATAAAATAAAATCAAATGAGAAAGTGGAAAACCAAAATAAAATGAAATTAAAATGAAATAAGATGAAAGTGAAGAAGAAGGAAAATGAAAATGAAACAAAACAAGTATAATGGAAATAAAATGGAATCAAATAAAAAGAGTCACAGACAAATAATATAGAATATGAAAAGGAGAAATGATACACTCAAATATCATAAAGGAAATGAAACCATTAACTAACCAATGTAAAAAATAAGTATTAGTATTGACTAAATGATAGATGTAAATGATAATTGATAAAACCCGATAAATAAAAGTACACTAACCCAAGAATTAGAGTTATATGTAATAAAGAACTCTATAAAGACATGAAATTATTAATAGTATAAATAATATTTGTAAAGAGAGAGATAGTGAGATGGTGAGAAAATAAAAATAACTAAGTAACAAAGAGAAAGTAATGGTAGGGATTACCCAGTAATAAACACTTAAAATAAAAATTTAAGAAGTGCAAAAGTGAAAGTGTAAAAACCCCAGAATAATTAGAAAATCTAGTGATAAATAAAAAACGCTTAGTAAATCAGTGATAAACACTAAATGATTTAAAAGTGAATATTATTAATAAATAAGAATATTGTGAATTAGAAAATCTAGTGATAGATAAAAAACGCTTAATAAATCAGTGATAAACACTAAACGATTTAATGGTGAACACGTAAGAATTTTGTTAATGATAGTAATTAAAGATAGTATTAAGATTAAATATAAATGAAGGATACGATGTTATTCAGGGGAGGAAGCCCATAGAATGTCAACAGTTAGTGTTACCATGGATAGAAAGTAAAGCTAGTAAAATGAAAAAATATAGTAAAGAAATTAAAAACAAAATCAATAAACACCCCATGTTATAAGGGATAATCAATTAAGTAAGTTTAAAGGGTGTGATGATGTTTATCACCCAAAAAATAATAAAGAATGAAATGAATCGTTAACAAACATTGCTTAATAGCTGTTAAAAAATTGTTCAATTAAATTTATGAATAGGATATGGCTGAAGGAATTATACAGACCATAGGCCTAGATGTTATGTTTTATGTAATAAAGAATAGTAAGGAATAGCCAAATTATTAACAATGGCAATTTAAATAAATAAGAAGGTGAATCAATACAGATCTAATAACACTGGAAAATCAGTTAGGAAATAATTAACAAACTGTAATATAGAAAATAATGGTAACATACAATTAGTATAAAAACAGATCCAAAACACATCAACAAATCAATTATAATAACAAAATAAAACACATTAGGGTAAAATGAGAGGTAATTTGTATAAAATAAGTCAATATAATCAGTTACTACTTAGGCCTATGAAATGCCTAACTGTCAAAAACAAATAACTACAAATTGTAAAAAATCAACAAGGAAATTAGCAAATCCAAGGCAAATAACTAGTCAAGGATAATTTGTGAATCATATTAAAAGATAAATGTTATATTAAGGACTTAAAATAAGAAAGAAATGTAATTAACAAATATCAACATAACTGTCAAATTTTAATACATAAGAGAACCCAACCTTATGGGATGTCAAAATAATCTTTGAAAGGAAATACAAACAGTAGTGATAATATTTAATACATAGGAAGGAAGACGGAAGAATAAAAGCAATCAGAAGATATACAGTAATTTTGAATAAAAATTCAAAATTGATAACAATGGTTATAAGTCATGATCAACCAATCGGAATCAATTAGTAACCATGACAACGGACCGTTGGTTACGATTTTTCCGTTAAATCTTAGTATTCAATAAGTGACGCTCTTCCAGAATAGATGCCAGGCCGTGAATGACCAAAATTTTAATCTAAAATGTATAAAAAGTAATCAAAATTCAAAAAGATGGAAACGTAAGAAGCAGACGAGGAACGAGAACATTTAACTGATGCCAAGGACCAATTTAAATAAATTGTAAATGAATAAATTGCTACAACTAACATGAAAAAGATTCCAGAAACCCCAGATAATTGAAAATTGACCACTATTGAAGCCCCATTCCATTTCAACTGAACGACTGTTTACATCAAGTCTACTGATTTGATAAGTATCATTAAATCACCCGAATTTCAGAAATAAACTCACTTTAAATATTTCTCACAGTAATCTGAACTCTCACTATAAACTGAATATTATTTCTTTCAAAGATTAAGTAAAAAAATAAAACACTGAAAATTTGTTAACTAATAAAATAACCTGTTGTTAAATTACGAACTTTTGAAACACACTTTACTACACTGCAGGAACAAATTATAGTTACACATTATATTATTTAAGTACAAATAATATAAGGTAGTGTACTTTTTATTGTAATCATTATCAATATTTTTCTCGTAATCACAAGAACCTGGATTTTGAACGGAACAAATTGTAAACAAACAAAACAGTCGCCATCTTTGACTGTATAAGTCGTTCAAAATCGATTTGCCAAACCCTAGAGATATTAGTCTTATAATAATTGTCGGTGCAAATTTGTTGAACAACCAAATATAATTTTAATGTCGAACTGAGTAATTACCAATCACAAATTAAAGAAACTAGTACAGAGTGTAGCCATCGTTTTTATTTCATAGGGAAGTGTATTGTATAAATTGTGTATTGTTTAGCAAAGAGAGCGAGAATGACGGTAAGCGCTCACGTTGCAAATTCGGTGAACTAACTGCTCGATTAATAAGGTCGAACGAAGGCGGGAGTAAAATTTGAATGCTCCAGGCCGTCATAGCTAAGAACACCTTTTACCACACTATTTATTAATTTAATTGTTTTAAATAAACAATTTGGCGCCACCCGGGATTTATAAATACCTATGAAACAACAGGTAAGGTTTACTCTCGCGTTGTACTGGTAATTGAAGAATCGCTACGGACATCGTTAGCGCAAAACATAGAAGTAACGACACCAATGTGAGGCGAACACACAACTTATATACATTTTTACGGAGATGACAGAGTTATCACGTTACAGATTGGCTTCCATCGCGGGGCTTAAACAAGGCGGGCGTCATCACGTTACAGATTGGCGACCACCTAGTGAGGCTAGAAAAGAAGACTAGCGGAGATTACGGGAAAATATGCAACATTCCATGATTACAAAGTATGTATAAAGCAAAGAAGGGAACTGAAGGTACCAACGAAGAAGAGATGGAAATGATCGAAGAGGATGCCCAAGAGGACCAACCAGAACCGGAAATAGAGGTAACAGTCAGTGACCAACCAGACAAAACAAACGAAGAGGCGAATTTGGATAGCTTGATGAGGATGATGATGGAGCAATTCGAACAAAGAAAAGAAGACAAGGAAGAATTGAATAAAAAATTAGAATCATTACAAGAGAAAATGAAGGAGGATAATGAGAAGAATCATGAACTAAAGAATCAAATCAAGGAGGACATAGAACTTCTAAATAATAAAATGGAAAGCAACCATGAAGCATTGAAGAGAAATATTAGAAGAGAAGAGTGAAGAGTTAAAAAGGCAGATCAAGAAGGACCTGGATATATTAAATTGCAAGATCGAGAATAACAATGAAACACTCCAACGACAAATGAAGGAAGACAGTGAGAAGAACAGAGAAGAATTAAGATACATACTAATAGGGTATCGTAAAGAGGCCCATCAGACAAAAACGGGGATGAATAAGAAATGGGAAGAAACAATTTATCCAGCAGATCAACATCATGAAACATTAGATAGTGGTTTCACACCATTGAATGAAACACTAGACAGCACTTCTAAAGGTATCAATGAAGAAATAAAAAATAAAGAAGACAAAAGTGTATTATTACCTGAGAATAAAGATAACAAAAACAAAGAGAAAATTAAGCACATAAAAACCAACCGTAGAGAAGTAAAGAAGAACCGAATAATGAAGAAGATGAAGAAAACAAAAGAAATAGGAAAAATATATAAAAAGAAACTAATAAAAACACGAGAAGAATTGGAGATGATGAAGCATGGACTAATTGATGTGCTTAATTTACCCCTGACCGACCAAAGCAAATTAATGAATTATAAAGACTGTAGGAGGACCTTAAAAGAAATTATAGAGGGAATTCACAACAAACCAGCGGATGAAAACTTCAGCAAATCTATAATTAAATGCAAAATACCCAAAATTGAAAGGACTCACAACAAAATAGTGTGCCACAAATTAAGAAGGTCTCTAAAACACTTGAGTACACCAGGAATGGAAATGCAGAATAAAAAATCAATGATGACATTAATGAGGGAGGTACAATTAACTTCTTTGATTAATAAACAACATAATATAGTGAATGATGTAGGCATGGAGACAAATGAACATATAATATTAGAAGAATTGTGGTACAAGATAGAAGAGACCTACATCACAAGGAAGAAAATAGTTCTACACACCAAGGTTATCCGAACCACAAGTGCAGAGGAAATGATGGACCATGGGTAAACAAAGTGAAGATAAACACCGAGAAAAGGGACTGATTTTCGGATTACTGACCAAACCAACCAATGGAAAAGAAGAAAAGAGAAAATGATTTACCAAATTCAAAAGATGTAAGGTCAACTTACAATAATATTTAGATGACATATGAGGTATAATATAAAATAAAGGAGTAAGTTACAAAAATTCCTACAAAGTAAGATCACCTTACAATAATATTTAAATAACATATAAAGTAAAATAAAAGAAAAAAAATGTGTAAAATGAAGGAATAAGTTACAAAAAATTCCTATAAAGTAAGAACAACAAACTTACAAAAATTATTTAGAATAATATTTGAGACAAAACGAAATAAACAAAAAAAAATCAAGCAAGAACTGCTTAGCAAATACCTAAAATTATAAAGAATATAGAGTATTAAAAAGAAAAATAATGAACTGGTATGAAAAAAAAAATTGTATAAAGCAAATATACAGCAAATGGCTAAAGCAAAATAATGGTAACCAACCAAGAAAAAGAAAAAGATGTCTAAGATAATTAAAATGATCACAAGAAGAAAAGAAAAACAAACTAATGAAAATTTAGAGATAATGAAATTAACAACTAAATAAATAAAAAACAATCAACTTTGTGAGTAGATAACAGTATATAGCAAAGGTACAGCAGAAGGAAGAATGAGTAAAAGGTTAAAATGATCGAAAAAACCACGAAGTGGACAATCCCAAAAAATATTATTATTAATGAAAGTCACAAGATGACAAAAAAGGTATTTAAGATTGACTGAGAATAGGTCCAGCAATCAATTACTGAGCAGAGATGATGTTCCTCTGGTCTCAGAAAAAAAGGTAGTAATGGAAGAAACCAGCTACTAAAAAGTTAGGGAAAAAATTATATAAAAGGGAGAACGCACTAATGGAAATAAATAAAAACAGATCTAAATAAAAAGGAGTGGAACAAGTAAGAAGAGAAAGAAGAAATAAACAAGAAGAAAAAGGAAAAAATTATATATAACTATTAATTTCATAAAAACCTATGCTAGTGTTTTACCAAAATGATCAATTTAGAAGGAGAGGCATTATGTTACAACACAAATAAGCCACCTCAATACCAGGGATAAAAATGAGGAATCAACTATATAAAATGTTTAAACTAATGAAATAAAATGACAATGACGTGACAAACGACGACATGACCTAACCCAAGTGATCGACCAAATAAAAGGAAACAAAAGGAGAAGGGGAAAAACGAAACCAAATAAGAAAGTGATTGACTCATTACAACCAGATTGAATGAAACCTATTGAAGGAAGTGAATGACTCCATACAACCAAATAAAATAAAATCAAATGAGAAAGTGGAAAACCAAAATAAAATGAAATTAAAACGAAATAAGATGAAAGTGAAGAAGAAGGAAAATGAAAATGAAACAAAACAAGTATAAAGGAAATAAAATGGAATCAAATAAAAAGAGTCACAGACAAATAATATAGAATATGAAAAGGAGAAATGATACACTCAAATATCATAAAGGAAATGAAACCATTAACTAACCAATGTAAAAAATAAGTATTAGTATTGACTAAATGATAGATGTAAATGATAATTGATAAAACCCGATAAATAAAAGTACACTAACCCAAGAATTAGAGTTATATGTAATAAAGAACTCTATAAAGACATGAAATTATTAATAGTATAAATAATATTTGTAAAGAGAGAGATAGTGAGATGGTGAGAAAATAAAAATAACTAAGTAACAAAGAGAAAGTAATGGTAGGGATTACCCAGTAATAAACACTTAAAATAAAAATTTAAGAAGTGCAAAAGTGAAAGTGTAAAAACCCCAGAATAATTAGAAAATCTAGTGATAAATAAAAAACGCTTAGTAAATCAGTGATAAACACTAAATGATTTAAAAGTGAATATTATTAATAAATAAGAATATTGTGAATTAGAAAATCTAGTGATAGATAAAAAACGCTTAATAAATCAGTGATAAACACTAAACGATTTAATGGTGAACACGTAAGAATTTTGTTAATGATAGTAATTAAAGATAGTATTAAGATTAAATATAAATGAAGGATACGATGTTATTCAGGGGAGGAAGCCCATAGAATGTCAACAGTTAGTGTTACCATGGATAGAAAGTAAAGCTAGTAAAATGAAAAAATATAGTAAAGAAATTAAAAACAAAATCAATAAACACCCCATGTTATAAGGGATAATCAATTAAGTAAGTTTAAAGGGTGTGATGATGTTTATCACCCAAAAAATAATAAAGAATGAAATGAATCGTTAACAAACATTGCTTAATAGCTGTTAAAAAATTGTTCAATTAAATTTATGAATAGGATATGGCTGAAGGAATTATACAGACCATAGGCCTAGATGTTATGTTTTATGTAATAAAGAATAGTAAGGAATAGCCAAATTATTAACAATGGCAATTTAAATAAATAAGAAGGTGAATCAATACAGATCTAATAACACTGGAAAATCAGTTAGGAAATAATTAACAAACTGTAATATAGAAAATAATGGTAACATACAATTAGTATAAAAACAGATCCAAAACACATCAACAAATCAATTATAATAACAAAATAAAACACATTAGGGTAAAATGAGAGGTAATTTGTATAAAATAAGTCAATATAATCAGTTACTACTTAGGCCTATGAAATGCCTAACTGTCAAAAACAAATAACTACAAATTGTAAAAAATCAACAAGGAAATTAGCAAATCCAAGGCAAATAACTAGTCAAGGATAATTTGTGAATCATATTAAAAGATAAATGTTATATTAAGGACTTAAAATAAGAAAGAAATGTAATTAACAAATATCAACATAACTGTCAAATTTTAATACATAAGAGAACCCAACCTTATGGGATGTCAAAATAATCTTTGAAAGGAAATACAAACAGTAGTGATAATATTTAATACATAGGAAGGAAGACGGAAGAATAAAAGCAATCAGAAGATATACAGTAATTTTGAATAAAAATTCAAAATTGATAACAATGGTTATAAGTCATGATCAACCAATCGGAATCAATTAGTAACCATGACAACGGACCGTTGGTTACGATTTTTCCGTTAAATCTTAGTATTCAATAAGTGACGCTCTTCCAGAATAGACGCCAGGCCGTGAATGACCAAAATTTTAATCTAAAATGTATAAAAAGTAATCAAAATTCAAAAAGATGGAAACGTAAGAAGCAGACGAGGAACGAGAACATTTAACTGATGCCAAGGACCAATTTAAATAAATTGTAAATGAATAAATTGCTACAACTAACATGAAAAAGATTCCAGAAACCCCAGATAATTGAAAATTGACCACTATTGAAGCCCCATTCCATTTCAACTGAACGACTGTTTACATCAAGTCTACTGATTTGATAAGTATCATTAAATCACCCGAATTTCAGAAATAAACTCACTTTAAATATTTCTCACAGTAATCTGAACTCTCACTATAAACTGAATATTATTTCTTTCAAAGATTAAGTAAAAAATAAAACACTGAAAATTTGTTAACTAATAAAATAACCTGTTGTTAAATTACGAACTTTTGAAACACACTTTACTACACTGCAGGAACAAATTATAGTTACACATTATATTATTTAAGTACAAATAATATAAGGTAGTGTACTTTTTATTGTAATCATTATCAATATTTTTCTCGTAATCACAAGAACCTGGATTTTGAACGGAACAAATTGTAAACAAACAAAACAGTCGCCATCTTTGACTGTATAAGTCGTTCAAAATCGATTTGCCAAACCCTAGAGATATTAGTCTTATAATAATTGTCGGTGCAAATTTGTTGAACAACCAAATATAATTTTAATGTCGAACTGAGTAATTACCAATCACAAATTAAAGAAACTAGTACAGAGTGTAGCCATCGTTTTTATTTCATAGGGAAGTGTATTGTATAAATTGTGTATTGTTTAGCAAAGAGAGCGAGAATGACGGTAAGCGCTCACGTTGCAAATTCGGTGAACTAACTGCTCGATTAATAAGGTCGAACGAAGGCGGGAGTAAAATTTGAATGCTCCAGGCCGTCATAGCTAAGAACACCTTTTACCACACTATTTATTAATTTAATTGTTTTAAATAAACAATTTGGCGCCACCCGGGATTTATAAATACCTATGAAACAACAGGTAAGGTTTACTCTCGCGTTGTACTGGTAATTGAAGAATCGCTACGGACATCGTTAGCGCAAAACATAGAAGTAACGACACCAATGTGAGGCGAACACACAACTTATATACATTTTTACGGAGATGACAGAGTTATCACGTTACAGATTGGCTTCCATCGCGGGGCTTAAACAAGGCGGGCGTCATCACGTTACAGATTGGCGACCACCTAGTGAGGCTAGAAAAGAAGACTAGCGGAGATTACGGGAAAATATGCAACATTCCATGATTACAAAGTATGTATAAAGCAAAGAAGGGAACTGAAGGTACCAACGAAGAAGAGATGGAAATGATCGAAGAGGATGCCCAAGAGGACCAACCAGAACCGGAAATAGAGGTAACAGTCAGTGACCAACCAGACAAAACAAACGAAGAGGCGAATTTGGATAGCTTGATGAGGATGATGATGGAGCAATTCGAACAAAGAAAAGAAGACAAGGAAGAATTGAATAAAAAATTAGAATCATTACAAGAGAAAATGAAGGAGGATAATGAGAAGAATCATGAACTAAAGAATCAAATCAAGGAGGACATAGAACTTCTAAATAATAAAATGGAAAGCAACCATGAAGCATTGAAGAGAAATATTAGAAGAGAAGAGTGAAGAGTTAAAAAGGCAGATCAAGAAGGACCTGGATATATTAAATTGCAAGATCGAGAATAACAATGAAACACTCCAACGACAAATGAAGGAAGACAGTGAGAAGAACAGAGAAGAATTAAGATACATACTAATAGGGTATCGTAAAGAGGCCCATCAGACAAAAACGGGGATGAATAAGAAATGGGAAGAAACAATTTATCCAGCAGATCAACATCATGAAACATTAGATAGTGGTTTCACACCATTGAATGAAACACTAGACAGCACTTCTAAAGGTATCAATGAAGAAATAAAAAATAAAGAAGACAAAAGTGTATTATTACCTGAGAATAAAGATAACAAAAACAAAGAGAAAATTAAGCACATAAAAACCAACCGTAGAGAAGTAAAGAAGAACCGAATAATGAAGAAGATGAAGAAAACAAAAGAAATAGGAAAAATATATAAAAAGAAACTAATAAAAACACGAGAAGAATTGGAGATGATGAAGCATGGACTAATTGATGTGCTTAATTTACCCCTGACCGACCAAAGCAAATTAATGAATTATAAAGACTGTAGGAGGACCTTAAAAGAAATTATAGAGGGAATTCACAACAAACCAGCGGATGAAAACTTCAGCAAATCTATAATTAAATGCAAAATACCCAAAATTGAAAGGACTCACAACAAAATAGTGTGCCACAAATTAAGAAGGTCTCTAAAACACTTGAGTACACCAGGAATGGAAATGCAGAATAAAAAATCAATGATGACATTAATGAGGGAGGTACAATTAACTTCTTTGATTAATAAACAACATAATATAGTGAATGATGTAGGCATGGAGACAATGAACATATAATATTAGAAGAATTGTGGTACAAGATAGAAGAGACCTACATCACAAGGAAGAAAATAGTTCTACACACCAAGGTTATCCGAACCACAAGTGCAGAGGAAATGATGGACCATGGGTAAACAAAGTGAAGATAAACACCGAGAAAAGGGACTGATTTTCGGATTACTGACCAAACCAACCAATGGAAAAGAAGAAAAGAGAAAATGATTTACCAAATTCAAAAGATGTAAGGTCAACTTACAATAATATTTAGATGACATATGAGGTATAATATAAAATAAAGGAGTAAGTTACAAAAATTCCTACAAAGTAAGATCACCTTACAATAATATTTAAATAACATATAAAGTAAAATAAAAGAAAAAAAATGTGTAAAATGAAGGAATAAGTTACAAAAAATTCCTATAAAGTAAGAACAACAAACTTACAAAAATTATTTAGAATAATATTTGAGACAAAACGAAATAAACAAAAAAAAATCAAGCAAGAACTGCTTAGCAAATACCTAAAATTATAAAGAATATAGAGTATTAAAAAGAAAAATAATGAACTGGTATGAAAAAAAAAATTGTATAAAGCAAATATACAGCAAATGGCTAAAGCAAAATAATGGTAACCAACCAAGAAAAAGAAAAAGATGTCTAAGATAATTAAAATGATCACAAGAAGAAAAGAAAAACAAACTAATGAAAATTTAGAGATAATGAAATTAACAACTAAATAAATAAAAAACAATCAACTTTGTGAGTAGATAACAGTATATAGCAAAGGTACAGCAGAAGGAAGAATGAGTAAAAGGTTAAAATGATCGAAAAAACCACGAAGTGGACAATCCCAAAAAATATTATTATTAATGAAAGTCACAAGATGACAAAAAAGGTATTTAAGATTGACTGAGAATAGGTCCAGCAATCAATTACTGAGCAGAGATGATGTTCCTCTGGTCTCAGAAAAAAAGGTAGTAATGGAAGAAACCAGCTACTAAAAAGTTAGGGAAAAAATTATATAAAAGGGAGAACGCACTAATGGAAATAAATAAAAACAGATCTAAATAAAAAGGAGTGGAACAAGTAAGAAGAGAAAGAAGAAATAAACAAGAAGAAAAAGGAAAAAATTATATATAACTATTAATTTCATAAAAACCTATGCTAGTGTTTTACCAAAATGATCAATTTAGAAGGAGAGGCATTATGTTACAACACAAATAAGCCACCTCAATACCAGGGATAAAAATGAGGAATCAACTATATAAAATGTTTAAACTAATGAAATAAAATGACAATGACGTGACAAACGACGACATGACCTAACCCAAGTGATCGACCAAATAAAAGGAAACAAAAGGAGAAGGGGAAAAACGAAACCAAATAAGAAAGTGATTGACTCATTACAACCAGATTGAATGAAACCTATTGAAGGAAGTGAATGACTCCATACAACCAAATAAAATAAAATCAAATGAGAAAGTGGAAAACCAAAATAAAATGAAATTAAAACGAAATAAGATGAAAGTGAAGAAGAAGGAAAATGAAAATGAAACAAAACAAGTATAAAGGAAATAAAATGGAATCAAATAAAAAGAGTCACAGACAAATAATATAGAATATGAAAAGGAGAAATGATACACTCAAATATCATAAAGGAAATGAAACCATTAACTAACCAATGTAAAAAATAAGTATTAGTATTGACTAAATGATAGATGTAAATGATAATTGATAAAACCCGATAAATAAAAGTACACTAACCCAAGAATTAGAGTTATATGTAATAAAGAACTCTATAAAGACATGAAATTATTAATAGTATAAATAATATTTGTAAAGAGAGAGATAGTGAGATGGTGAGAAAATAAAAATAACTAAGTAACAAAGAGAAAGTAATGGTAGGGATTACCCAGTAATAAACACTTAAAATAAAAATTTAAGAAGTGCAAAAGTGAAAGTGTAAAAACCCCAGAATAATTAGAAAATCTAGTGATAAATAAAAAACGCTTAGTAAATCAGTGATAAACACTAAATGATTTAAAAGTGAATATTATTAATAAATAAGAATATTGTGAATTAGAAAATCTAGTGATAGATAAAAAACGCTTAATAAATCAGTGATAAACACTAAACGATTTAATGGTGAACACGTAAGAATTTTGTTAATGATAGTAATTAAAGATAGTATTAAGATTAAATATAAATGAAGGATACGATGTTATTCAGGGGAGGAAGCCCATAGAATGTCAACAGTTAGTGTTACCATGGATAGAAAGTAAAGCTAGTAAAATGAAAAAATATAGTAAAGAAATTAAAAACAAAATCAATAAACACCCCATGTTATAAGGGATAATCAATTAAGTAAGTTTAAAGGGTGTGATGATGTTTATCACCCAAAAAATAATAAAGAATGAAATGAATCGTTAACAAACATTGCTTAATAGCTGTTAAAAAATTGTTCAATTAAATTTATGAATAGGATATGGCTGAAGGAATTATACAGACCATAGGCCTAGATGTTATGTTTTATGTAATAAAGAATAGTAAGGAATAGCCAAATTATTAACAATGGCAATTTAAATAAATAAGAAGGTGAATCAATACAGATCTAATAACACTGGAAAATCAGTTAGGAAATAATTAACAAACTGTAATATAGAAAATAATGGTAACATACAATTAGTATAAAAACAGATCCAAAACACATCAACAAATCAATTATAATAACAAAATAAAACACATTAGGGTAAAATGAGAGGTAATTTGTATAAAATAAGTCAATATAATCAGTTACTACTTAGGCCTATGAAATGCCTAACTGTCAAAAACAAATAACTACAAATTGTAAAAAATCAACAAGGAAATTAGCAAATCCAAGGCAAATAACTAGTCAAGGATAATTTGTGAATCATATTAAAAGATAAATGTTATATTAAGGACTTAAAATAAGAAAGAAATGTAATTAACAAATATCAACATAACTGTCAAATTTTAATACATAAGAGAACCCAACCTTATGGGATGTCAAAATAATCTTTGAAAGGAAATACAAACAGTAGTGATAATATTTAATACATAGGAAGGAAGACGGAAGAATAAAAGCAATCAGAAGATATACAGTAATTTTGAATAAAAATTCAAAATTGATAACAATGGTTATAAGTCATGATCAACCAATCGGAATCAATTAGTAACCATGACAACGGACCGTTGGTTACGATTTTTCCGTTAAATCTTAGTATTCAATAAGTGACGCTCTTCCAGAATAGACGCCAGGCCGTGAATGACCAAAATTTTAATCTAAAATGTATAAAAAGTAATCAAAATTCAAAAAGATGGAAACGTAAGAAGCAGACGAGGAACGAGAACATTTAACTGATGCCAAGGACCAATTTAAATAAATTGTAAATGAATAAATTGCTACAACTAACATGAAAAAGATTCCAGAAACCCCAGATAATTGAAAATTGACCACTATTGAAGCCCCATTCCATTTCAACTGAACGACTGTTTACATCAAGTCTACTGATTTGATAAGTATCATTAAATCACCCGAATTTCAGAAATAAACTCACTTTAAATATTTCTCACAGTAATCTGAACTCTCACTATAAACTGAATATTATTTCTTTCAAAGATTAAGTAAAAAAATAAAACACTGAAAATTTGTTAACTAATAAAATAACCTGTTGTTAAATTACGAACTTTTGAAACACACTTTACTACACTGCAGGAACAAATTATAGTTACACATTATATTATTTAAGTACAAATAATATAAGGTAGTGTACTTTTTATTGTAATCATTATCAATATTTTTCTCGTAATCACAAGAACCTGGATTTTGAACGGAACAAATTGTAAACAAACAAAACAGTCGCCATCTTTGACTGTATAAGTCGTTCAAAATCGATTTGCCAAACCCTAGAGATATTAGTCTTATAATAATTGTCGGTGCAAATTTGTTGAACAACCAAATATAATTTTAATGTCGAACTGAGTAATTACCAATCACAAATTAAAGAAACTAGTACAGAGTGTAGCCATCGTTTTTATTTCATAGGGAAGTGTATTGTATAAATTGTGTATTGTTTAGCAAAGAGAGCGAGAATGACGGTAAGCGCTCACGTTGCAAATTCGGTGAACTAACTGCTCGATTAATAAGGTCGAACGAAGGCGGGAGTAAAATTTGAATGCTCCAGGCCGTCATAGCTAAGAACACCTTTTACCACACTATTTATTAATTTAATTGTTTTAAATAAACAATTTGGCGCCACCCGGGATTTATAAATACCTATGAAACAACAGGTAAGGTTTACTCTCGCGTTGTACTGGTAATTGAAGAATCGCTACGGACATCGTTAGCGCAAAACATAGAAGTAACGACACCAATGTGAGGCGAACACACAACTTATATACATTTTTACGGAGATGACAGAGTTATCACGTTACAGATTGGCTTCCATCGCGGGGCTTAAACAAGGCGGGCGTCATCACGTTACAGATTGGCGACCACCTAGTGAGGCTAGAAAAGAAGACTAGCGGAGATTACGGGAAAATATGCAACATTCCATGATTACAAAGTATGTATAAAGCAAAGAAGGGAACTGAAGGTACCAACGAAGAAGAGATGGAAATGATCGAAGAGGATGCCCAAGAGGACCAACCAGAACCGGAAATAGAGGTAACAGTCAGTGACCAACCAGACAAAACAAACGAAGAGGCGAATTTGGATAGCTTGATGAGGATGATGATGGAGCAATTCGAACAAAGAAAAGAAGACAAGGAAGAATTGAATAAAAAATTAGAATCATTACAAGAGGAAATGAAGGAGGATAATGAGAAGAATCATGAACTAAAGAATCAAATCAAGGAGGACATAGAACTTCTAAATAATAAAATGGAAAGCAACCATGAAGCATTGAAGAGAAATATTAGAAGAGAAGAGTGAAGAGTTAAAAAGGCAGATCAAGAAGGACCTGGATATATTAAATTGCAAGATCGAGAATAACAATGAAACACTCCAACGACAAATGAAGGAAGACAGTGAGAAGAACAGAGAAGAATTAAGATACATACTAATAGGGTATCGTAAAGAGGCCCATCAGACAAAAACGGGGATGAATAAGAAATGGGAAGAAACAATTTATCCAGCAGATCAACATCATGAAACATTAGATAGTGGTTTCACACCATTGAATGAAACACTAGACAGCACTTCTAAAGGTATCAATGAAGAAATAAAAAATAAAGAAGACAAAAGTGTATTATTACCTGAGAATAAAGATAACAAAAACAAAGAGAAAATTAAGCACATAAAAACCAACCGTAGAGAAGTAAAGAAGAACCGAATAATGAAGAAGATGAAGAAAACAAAAGAAATAGGAAAAATATATAAAAAGAAACTAATAAAAACACGAGAAGAATTGGAGATGATGAAGCATGGACTAATTGATGTGCTTAATTTACCCCTGACCGACCAAAGCAAATTAATGAATTATAAAGACTGTAGGAGGACCTTAAAAGAAATTATAGAGGGAATTCACAACAAACCAGCGGATGAAAACTTCAGCAAATCTATAATTAAATGCAAAATACCCAAAATTGAAAGGACTCACAACAAAATAGTGTGCCACAAATTAAGAAGGTCTCTAAAACACTTGAGTACACCAGGAATGGAAATGCAGAATAAAAAATCAATGATGACATTAATGAGGGAGGTACAATTAACTTCTTTGATTAATAAACAACATAATATAGTGAATGATGTAGGCATGGAGACAAATGAACATATAATATTAGAAGAATTGTGGTACAAGATAGAAGAGACCTACATCACAAGGAAGAAAATAGTTCTACACACCAAGGTTATCCGAACCACAAGTGCAGAGGAAATGATGGACCATGGGTAAACAAAGTGAAGATAAACACCGAGAAAAGGGACTGATTTTCGGATTACTGACCAAACCAACCAATGGAAAAGAAGAAAAGAGAAAATGATTTACCAAATTCAAAAGATGTAAGGTCAACTTACAATAATATTTAGATGACATATGAGGTATAATATAAAATAAAGGAATAAGTTACAAAAATTCCAACAAAGTAAGATCACCTTACAATAATATTTAAATAACATATAAAGTAAAATAAAAGAAAAAAAATGTGTAAAATGAAGGAATAAGTTACAAAAAATTCCTATAAAGTAAGAACAACAAACTTACAAAAATTATTTAGAATAATATTTGAGACAAAACGAAATAAACAAAAATAAAATCAAGCAAGAACTGCTTAGCAAATACCTAAAATTATAAAGAATATAGAGTATTAAAAAGAAAAATAATGAACTGGTATGAAAAAAAAAATTGTATAAAGCAAATATACAGCAAATGGCTAAAGCAAAATAATGGTAACCAACCAAGAAAAAGAAAAAGATGTTTAAGATAATTAAAATGATCACAAGAAGAAAAGAAAAACAATCTAATGAAAAGTTAGAGATAATGAAATTAACAACTAAATAAATAAAAATCAATCAACTTTGTGAGTAGATAACAGTATATAGCAAAGGTACAGCAGAAGGAAGAATGAGTAAAAGGTTAAAATGATCGAAAAAACCACGAAGTGGACAATCCCAAAAAATATTATTATTAATGAAAGTCACAAGATGACAAAAAAGGTATTTAAGATTGACTGAGAATAGGTCCAGCAATCAATTACTGAGCAGAGATGATGTTCCTCTGGTCTCAGAAAAAAAGGTAGTAATGGAAGAAACCAGCTACTAAAAAGTTAGGGAAAAAATTATATAAAAGGGAGAACGCACTAATGGAAATAAATAAAAACAGATCTAAATAAAAAGGAGTGGAACAAGTAAGAAGAGAAAGAAGAAATAAACAAGAAGAAAAAGGAAAAAATTATATATAACTATTAATTTCATAAAAACCTATGCTAGTGTTTTACCAAAATGATCAATTTAGAAGGAGAGGCATTATGTTACAACACAAATAAGCCACCTCAATACCAGGGATAAAAATGAGGAATCAACTATATAAAATGTTTAAACTAATGAAATAAAATGACAATGACGTGACAAACGACGACATGACCTAACCCAAGTGATCGACCAAATAAAAGGAAACAAAAGGAGAAGGGGAAAAACGAAACCAAATAAGAAAGTGATTGACTCATTACAACCAGATTGAATGAAACCTATTGAAGGAAGTGAATGACTCCATACAACCAAATAAAATAAAATCAAATGAGAAAGTGGAAAACCAAAATAAAATGAAATTAAAACGAAATAAGATGAAAGTGAAGAAGAAGGAAAATGAAAATGAAACAAAACAAGTATAAAGGAAATAAAATGGAATCAAATAAAAAGAGTCACAGACAAATAATATAGAATATGAAAAGGAGAAATGATACACTCAAATATCATAAAGGAAATGAAACCATTAACTAACCAATGTAAAAAATAAGTATTAGTATTGACTAAATGATAGATGTAAATGATAATTGATAAAACCCGATAAATAAAAGTACACTAACCCAAGAATTAGAGTTATATGTAATAAAGAACTCTATAAAGACATGAAATTATTAATAGTATAAATAATATTTGTAAAGAGAGAGATAGTGGGATGGTGAGAAAATAAAAATAACTAAGTAACAAAGAGAAAGTAATGGTAGGGATTACCCAGTAATAAACACTTAAAATAAAAATTTAAGAAGTGCAAAAGTGAAAGTGTAAAAACCCCAGAATAATTAGAAAATCTAGTGATAAATAAAAAACGCTTAGTAAATCAGTGATAAACACTAAATGATTTAAAAGTGAATATTATTAATAAATAAGAATATTGTGAATTAGAAAATCTAGTGATAGATAAAAAACGCTTAATAAATCAGTGATAAACACTAAACGATTTAATGGTGAACACGTAAGAATTTTGTTAATGATAGTAATTAAAGATAGTATTAAGATTAAATATAAATGAAGGATACGATGTTATTCAGGGGAGGAAGCCCATAGAATGTCAACAGTTAGTGTTACCATGGATAGAAAGTAAAGCTAGTAAAATGAAAAAATATAGTAAAGAAATTAAAAACAAAATCAATAAACACCCCATGTTATAAGGGATAATCAATTAAGTAAGTTTAAAGGGTGTGATGATGTTTATCACCCAAAAAATAATAAAGAATGAAATGAATCGTTAACAAACATTGCTTAATAGCTGTTAAAAAATTGTTCAATTAAATTTATGAATAGGATATGGCTGAAGGAATTATACAGACCATAGGCCTAGATGTTATGTTTTATGTAATAAAGAATAGTAAGGAATAGCCAAATTATTAACAATGGCAATTTAAATAAATAAGAAGGTGAATCAATACAGATCTAATAACACTGGAAAATCAGTTAGGAAATAATTAACAAACTGTAATATAGAAAATAATGGTAACATACAATTAGTATAAAAACAGATCCAAAACACATCAACAAATCAATTATAATAACAAAATAAAACACATTAGGGTAAAATGAGAGGTAATTTGTATAAAATAAGTCAATATAATCAGTTACTACTTAGGCCTATGAAATGCCTAACTGTCAAAAACAAATAACTACAAATTGTAAAAAATCAACAAGGAAATTAGCAAATCCAAGGCAAATAACTAGTCAAGGATAATTTGTGAATCATATTAAAAGATAAATGTTATATTAAGGACTTAAAATAAGAAAGAAATGTAATTAACAAATATCAACATAACTGTCAAATTTTAATACATAAGAGAACCCAACCTTATGGGATGTCAAAATAATCTTTGAAAGGAAATACAAACAGTAGTGATAATATTTAATACATAGGAAGGAAGACGGAAGAATAAAAGCAATCAGAAGATATACAGTAATTTTGAATAAAAATTCAAAATTGATAACAATGGTTATAAGTCATGATCAACCAATCGGAATCAATTAGTAACCATGACAACGGACCGTTGGTTACGATTTTTCCGTTAAATCTTAGTATTCAATAAGTGACGCTCTTCCAGAATAGACGCCAGGCCGTGAATGACCAAAATTTTAATCTAAAATGTATAAAAAGTAATCAAAATTCAAAAAGATGGAAACGTAAGAAGCAGACGAGGAACGAGAACATTTAACTGATGCCAAGGACCAATTTAAATAAATTGTAAATGAATAAATTGCTACAACTAACATGAAAAAGATTCCAGAAACCCCAGATAATTGAAAATTGACCACTATTGAAGCCCCATTCCATTTCAACTGAACGACTGTTTACATCAAGTCTACTGATTTGATAAGTATCATTAAATCACCCGAATTTCAGAAATAAACTCACTTTAAATATTTCTCACAGTAATCTGAACTCTCACTATAAACTGAATATTATTTCTTTCAAAGATTAAGTAAAAAAATAAAACACTGAAAATTTGTTAACTAATAAAAAACCTGTTGTTAAATTACGAACTTTTGAAACACACTTTACTACACTGCAGGAACAAATTATAGTTACACATTATATTATTTAAGTACAAATAATATAAGGTAGTGTACTTTTTATTGTAATCATTATCAATATTTTTCTCGTAATCACAAGAACCTGGATTTTGAACGGAACAAATTGTAAACAAACAAAACAGTCGCCATCTTTGACTGTATAAGTCGTTCAAAATCGATTTGCCAAACCCTAGAGATATTAGTCTTATAATAATTGTCGGTGCAAATTTGTTGAACAACCAAATATAATTTTAATGTCGAACTGAGTAATTACCAATCACAAATTAAAGAAACTAGCACAGAGTGTAGCCATCGTTTTTATTTCATAGGGAAGTGTATTGTATAAATTGTGTATTGTTTAGCAAAGAGAGCGAGAATGACGGTAAGCGCTCATGTTGCAAATTCGGTGAACTAACTGCTCGATTAATAAGGTCGAACGAAGGCGGGAGTAAAATTTGAATGCTCCAGGCCGTCATAGCTAAGAACACCTTTTACCACACTATTTATTAAGTTAATTGTTTTAAATAAACAATTTGGCGCCACCCGGGATTTATAAATACCTATGAAACAACAGGTAAGGTTTACTCTCGCGTTGTACTGGTAATTGAAGAATCGCTACGGACATCGTTAGCGCAAAACATAGAAGTAACGACACCAATGTGAGGCGAACACACAACTTATATACATTTTTACGGAGATGACAGAGTTATCACGTTACAGATTGGCTTCCATCGCGGGGCTTAAACAAGGCGGGCGTCATCACGTTACAGATTGGCGACCACCTAGTGAGGCTAGAAAAGAAGACTAGCGGAGATTACGGGAAAATATGCAACATTCCATGATTACAAAGTATGTATAAAGCAAAGAAGGGAACTGAAGGTACCAACGAAGAAGAGATGGAAATGATCGAAGAGGATGCCCAAGAGGACCAACCAGAACCGGAAATAGAGGTAACAGTCAGTGACCAACCAGACAAAACAAACGAAGAGGCGAATTTGGATAGCTTGATGACGATGATGATGGAGCAATTCGAACAAAGAAAAGAAGACAAGGAAGAATTGAATAAAAAATTAGAATCATTACAAGAGGAAATGAAGGAGGATAATGAGAAGAATCATGAACTAAAGAATCAAATCAAGGAGGACATAGAACTTCTAAATAATAAAATGGAAAGCAACCATGAAGCATTGAAGAGAAATATTAGAAGAGAAGAGTGAAGAGTTAAAAAGGCAGATCAAGAAGGACCTGGATATATTAAATTGCAAGATCGAGAATAACAATGAAACACTCCAACGACAAATGAAGGAAGACAGTGAGAAGAACAGAGAAGAATTAAGATACATACTAATAGGGTATCGTAAAGAGGCCCATCAGACAAAAACGGGGATGAATAAGAAATGGGAAGAAACAATTTATCCAGCAGATCAACATCATGAAACATTAGATAGTGGTTTCACACCATTGAATGAAACACTAGACAGCACTTCTAAAGGTATCAATGAAGAAATAAAAAATAAAGAAGACAAAAGTGTATTATTACCTGAGAATAAAGATAACAAAAACAAAGAGAAAATTAAGCACATAAAAACCAACCGTAGAGAAGTAAAGAAGAACCGAATAATGAAGAAGATGAAGAAAACAAAAGAAATAGGAAAAATATATAAAAAGAAACTAATAAAAACACGAGAAGAATTGGAGATGATGAAGCATGGACTAATTGATGTGCTTAATTTACCCCTGACCGACCAAAGCAAATTAATGAATTATAAAGACTGTAGGAGGACCTTAAAAGAAATTATAGAGGGAATTCACAACAAACCAGCGGATGAAAACTTCAGCAAATCTATAATTAAATGCAAAATACCCAAAATTGAAAGGACTCACAACAAAATAGTGTGCCACAAATTAAGAAGGTCTCTAAAACACTTGAGTACACCAGGAATGGAAATGCAGAATAAAAAATCAATGATGACATTAATGAGGGAGGTACAATTAACTTCTTTGATTATTAAACAACATAATATAGTGAATGATGTAGGCATGGAGACAAATGAACATATAATATTAGAAGAATTGTGGTACAAGATAGAAGAGACCTACATCACAAGGAAGAAAATAGTTCTACACACCAAGGTTATCCGAACCACAAGTGCAGAGGAAATGATGGACGATGGGTAAACAAAGTGAAGATAAACACCGAGAAAAGGGACTGATTTTCGGATTACTGACCAAACCAACCAATGGAAAAGAAGAAAAGAGAAAATGACTTACCAAATTCAAAAGATGTAAGGTCAACTTACAATAATATTTAGATGACATATGAGGTATAATATAAAATAAAGGAATAAGTTACAAAAATTCCTACAAAGTAAGATCACCTTACAATAATATTTAAATAACATATAAAGTAAAATAAAAGAAAAAAAATGTGTAAAATGAAGGAATAAGTTACAAAAAATTCCTATAAAGTAAGAACAACAAACTTACAAAAATTATTTAGAATAATATTTGAGACAAAACGAAATAAACAAAAATAAAATCAAGCAAGAACTGCTTAGCAAATACCTAAAATTATAAAGAATATAGAGTATTAAAAAGAAAAATAATGAACTGGTATGAAAAAAAAAATTGTATAAAGCAAATATACAGCAAATGGCTAAAGCAAAATAATGGTAACCAACCAAGAAAAAGAAAAAGATGTCTAAGATAATTAAAATGATCACAAGAAGAAAAGAAAAACAAACTAATGAAAAGTTAGAGATAATGAAATTAACAACTAAATAAATAAAAAACAATCAACTTTGTGAGTAGATAACAGTATATAGCAAAGGTACAGCAGAAGGAAGAATGAGTAAAAGGTTAAAATGATCGAAAAAACCACGAAGTGGACAATCCCAAAAAATATTATTATTAATGAAAGTCACAAGATGACAAAAAAGGTATTTAAGATTGACTGAGAATAGGTCCAGCAATCAATTACTGAGCAGAGATGATGTTCCTCTGGTCTCAGAAAAAAAGGTAGTAATGGAAGAAACCAGCTACTAAAAAGTTAGGGAAAAAATTATATAAAAGGGAGAACGCACTAATGGAAATAAATAAAAACAGATCTAAATAAAAAGGAGTGGAACAAGTAAGAAGAGAAAGAAGAAATAAACAAGAAGAAAAAGGAAAAAATTATATATAACTATTAATTTCATAAAAACCTATGCTAGTGTTTTACCAAAATGATCAATTTAGAAGGAGAGGCATTATGTTACAACACAAATAAGCCACCTCAATACCAGGGATAAAAATGAGGAATCAACTATATAAAATGTTTAAACTAATGAAATAAAATGACAATGACGTGACAAACGACGACATGACCTAACCCAAGTGATCGACCAAATAAAAGGAAACAAAAGGAGAAGGGGAAAAACGAAACCAAATAAGAAAGTGATTGACTCATTACAACCAGATTGAATGAAACCTATTGAAGGAAGTGAATGACTCCATACAACCAAATAAAATAAAATCAAATGAGAAAGTGGAAAACCAAAATAAAATGAAATTAAAACGAAATAAGATGAAAGTGAAGAAGAAGGAAAATGAAAATGAAACAAAACAAGTATAAAGGAAATAAAATGGAATCAAATAAAAAGAGTCACAGACAAATAATATAGAATATGAAAAGGAGAAATGATACACTCAAATATCATAAAGGAAATGAAACCATTAACTAACCAATGTAAAAAATAAGTATTAGTATTGACTAAATGATAGATGTAAATGATAATTGATAAAACCCGATAAATAAAAGTACACTAACCCAAGAATTAGAGTTATATGTAATAAAGAACTCTATAAAGACATGAAATTATTAATAGTATAAATAATATTTGTAAAGAGAGAGATAGTGAGATGGTGAGAAAATAAAAATAACTAAGTAACAAAGAGAAAGTAATGGTAGGGATTACCCAGTAATAAACACTTAAAATAAAAATTTAAGAAGTGCAAAAGTGAAAGTGTAAAAACCCCAGAATAATTAGAAAATCTAGTGATAAATAAAAAACGCTTAGTAAATCAGTGATAAACACTAAATGATTTAAAAGTGAATATTATTAATAAATAAGAATATTGTGAATTAGAAAATCTAGTGATAGATAAAAAACGCTTAATAAATCAGTGATAAACACTAAACGATTTAATGGTGAACACGTAAGAATTTTGTTAATGATAGTAATTAAAGATAGTATTAAGATTAAATATAAATGAAGGATACGATGTTATTCAGGGGAGGAAGCCCATAGAATGTCAACAGTTAGTGTTACCATGGATAGAAAGTAAAGCTAGTAAAATGAAAAAATATAGTAAAGAAATTAAAAACAAAATCAATAAACACCCCATGTTATAAGGGATAATCAATTAAGTAAGTTTAAAGGGTGTGATGATGTTTATCACCCAAAAAATAATAAAGAATGAAATGAATCGTTAACAAACATTGCTTAATAGCTGTTAAAAAATTGTTCAATTAAATTTATGAATAGGATATGGCTGAAGGAATTATACAGACCATAGGCCTAGATGTTATGTTTTATGTAATAAAGAATAGTAAGGAATAGCCAAATTATTAACAATGGCAATTTAAATAAATAAGAAGGTGAATCAATACAGATCTAATAACACTGGAAAATCAGTTAGGAAATAATTAACAAACTGTAATATAGAAAATAATGGTAACATACAATTAGTATAAAAACAGATCCAAAACACATCATCAAATCAATTATAATAACAAAATAAAACACATTAGGGTAAAATGAGAGGTAATTTGTATAAAATAAGTCAATATAATCAGTTACTACTTAGGCATATGAAATGCCTAACTGTCAAAAACAAAGAACTACAAATTGTAAAAAATCAACAAGGAAATTAGCAAATCCAAGGCAAATAACTAGTCAAGGATAATTTGTGAATCATATTAAAAGATAAATGTTATATTAAGGACTTAAAATAAGAAAGAAATGTAATTAACAAATATCAACATAACTGTCAAATTTTAATACATAAGAGTACCCAACCTTATGGGATGTCAAAATAATCCTTGAAATGAAATACAAACAGTAGTGATAATATTTAATACATGGGAAGGAAAACGGAAGAATAAAAGCAATCAGAAGATATACAGTAATTTTGAATAAAAATTCAAAATTGATAACAATGGTTATAAGTCATGATCAACCAATCGGAATCAATTAGTAACCATGACAACGGACCGTTTGTTATGATTTTTCCGTTAAATCTTAGTATTCAATAAGTGACGCTCTTCCAGAATAGACGCCAGGCCATGAATGACCAAAATTTTAATCTAAAATGTATAAAAAGTAATCAAAATTCAAAAAGATGGAAACGTAAGAAGCAGACGAGGAACGAGAACATTTAACTGATGCCAAGGACCAATTTAAATAAATTGTAAATGAATAAATTGCTACAACTAACATGAAAAAGATGCCAGAAGCCCCAGATAATTGAAAATTGACCACTATTGAAGCCCCATTCCATTTCAACTGAACGACTGTTTACATCAAGTCTACTGATTTGATAAGTATTATTAAATTACCCGAATTTCAGAAATAAACTCGCTTTAAATATTTCTCACAGTAATCTGAACTCTCACTATAAACTGAATATTATTTCTTTCAAAGATTAAGTAAAAAAAATAAAACACTGAAAATTTGTTGACTAATAAAATAACATGTTGTTAAATTACGAACTTTTGAAACACACTTTACTACACTGCAGGAACAAATTATAGTTACACATTATATTATTTAAGTACAAATAATGTAAGGTAGTGTACTTTTTATTGTAATCATTATCAATATTTTTCTCATAATCACAAGAACCTGGATTTTGAACGGAACAAATTGTAAACAAACAAAACAGTCGCCATCTTTGACTGTATAATTCGTTCAAAAACGATTCGCCAAACCCTAGAGATATTAGTCTTATAATAATTGTCGGTGCAAATTTGTTGAATAACCAAATACAATTTTAATATCAAACTGAATAATTACCAATCACAAATTAAAGAAACTAGTACAGA
Organism: Magicicada septendecula; assembly: GCA_034769895.1. Classification (NCBI taxonomy): domain Eukaryota; kingdom Metazoa; phylum Arthropoda; class Insecta; order Hemiptera; family Cicadidae; genus Magicicada; species Magicicada septendecula. Next base: position 1,130,608,220 of record CM068367.1, read on the forward strand.
GTGTAACCATTGTTTTTAGTTCATAGGGAAGTGTATTGTATAAATTGTGTATTGTTTAGCAAAGAGAGCGAGAATGACGGTAAGCGCTCACATCGCAAATTCGGCGAACTAACTGCTCGATTAACAAGGTCGAACGAAGGCGGGAGTAAAATTTGAATGCTCCAGGCCGTCATAGCTAAGAACACCTTTTACCACACTATTTATTAATTTAATTGTTTTAAATAAACAATTTGGCGCCACCCGGGATTTATAAACACCTATGAAACAACAGGTAAGGTTTACTCTCGCGTTGTACTGGTAATTGAAGAATCGCTACGGACATCGTTAGCGCAAAACACAGAAGTAACGACACCAGTGTGAGGCGAACACACACAACTTATATACATTTTTACAGAGACGACAGACTTATCACGTTACAGATTGGCTTCCATCGCGGGGCTTAAACAAGGCGGACGTCATCACGTTCCAGATTGGCAACCACCTAGTGACGCTAGAAAAAAGACTAGCAGCGATTACGGGAAAATATGCAACATTCCATGATTACAAGGTACGTATAAAGCAAAGAAGGGAACTGAAGGTACCAATGAAGAAGAGTTGGAAATGATCGAAGAAATGATCGAAGAGGATGCCCAAGAGGACCAATCAGAAAACCCAATCCAACCGGAACCGGAAATAGAGGTAACAGTTGGTGACCAACCAGACAAAACAAACGGAGAGGCGAAATTGGATAGCTTGATGAGGATGATGATGGAGCAATTCGAACAAAGAAAAGAAGACAAGGAAGAATTGAATAAATAATTAGAATCATTACAAGAGGGAATGAAGGAGGATAATGAGAAGAATCATGAACTAAAGAATCAAATCAAGGAGGACATAGAACTTCAAAATAATAAAATGGAAAGCAACCATGAAGCATTGAAGAGAAATATTAGAAGAGAAGAGTGAAGAGTTAAAAAGGCAGATCAAGAAGGACCTGGATATATTAAATTGCAAGATCGAGAATAACAATGAAACACTCCAACGACAAATGAAGGAAGACAGTGAGAAGAATAGAGAAGAATTAAGATATATACTAACAGGGTATCATAAAGAGGTCAAGCAGACAAAAACGGGGATGAATAAGAAATGGGAAGAAACAATTTATCCAGCAGATCAACATCATGAAACATTAGATAGTGGTTTCACACCATTGAATGAAACACTAGACAGCACTTCTAAAGGTATCAATGAAGAAATAAAAAATAAAGAAGACAAAAGTGTATTATTACCTGAGAATAAAGATAACAAAAACAAAGAGAAAATTAAGCACATAAAAACCAACCGTAGAGATGTAAAGAAGAACCGAATAATGAAGAAGATGAAGAAAACAAAAGAAATAGGAAAATATATAAAAAGAAACTAATAAAAACACGAGAAGAATTGGAGATGATGAAGCATGGACTAATTGATGTGCTTAATTTACCCCTGACCGACCAAAGCAAATTAATGAATTATAAAGACTGTAGGAGGACCTTAAAAGAAATTATAGAGGGAATTCACAACAAACCAGCGGATGAAAACTTCAGCAAATCTATAATTAAATGCAAAATACCCAAAATTGAAAGGACTCACAACAAAATAGTGTGCCACAAATTAAGAAGGTCTCTAAAACACTTGAGTACACCAGAAATGCAAATGCAGAATAAAAAATCAATGATGACATTAATGAGGGAGGTACAATTAACTTCTTTGATTAATAAACAACATAATATAGTGAATGATGTAGGCATGGAGACAAATGAACATATAATATTAGAAGAATTGTGGTACAAGATAGAAGAGACCTACATCACAAGGAAGAAAATAGTTCTACACACCAAGGTTATCCGAACCACAAGTGCAGAGGAAATGATGGACCATGGGTAAACAAAGTGAAGATAAACACCGAGAAAAGGGACTGATTTTCGGATTACTGACCAAACGAACCAATGGAAAAGAAGAAAAGAGAAAATGATTTACCAAATTCAAAAGATGTAAGGTCAACTTACAATAATATTTAGATGACATATGAGGTATAATATAAAATATAAAATAAAGGAATAAGTTACAAAAATTCCTACAAAGTAAGATCACCTTACAATAATATTTAAATAACATATAAAGTAAAATAAAAGAAAAAAATGTGTAAAATGAAGGAATAAGTTACAAAAAATTCCTAGAAAGTAAGAACAACAAACTTACAAAAATTATTTAGAATAATATTTGAAACAAAACGAAATAAACAAAAATAAAATCAAGCAAGAGCTGCTAAGACAAATACCTAAAATTATAAAGAATATAGAGTATTAAAAAAAAAAAAAAATGAACTGGTATGAAAAAAAAATTGTATAAAGCAAATATACAGCAAATGGCTAAACCAAAATAATGGTAACCAACCAAGAAAAAAAAGGATGTCTAAGTTAATTAAAATGATCACAAGAAGAAAAGAAAAACAAACTAATGAAAAGTTAGAGATAATGAAATTAACAACTAAATAAATAAAAAACAATCAACTGTGTGAGTAGAATCAACTGTGTGAGTAGATAACAGTATATAGCAAAGGTACAGCGGAAGGAAGAATGAGTAAAAGGTTAAAATGATCGAAAAAACCACGACGTGGACAATCCCAAAAAATATTATTATTAATGAAAGTCACAAGATGACAAAAAAGGTATTTAAGATTGACTGAGAATAGGTCCAGCAATCAATTAACTGAGCAGAGATGATGTTCCTCTGGTCTCAGAAAAAAAGGTAGTAATGGGAGACACCAGCTACTAAAAAGTTAGGGAAAAAATTATATAAAAGGGAGAACGCACTAATGGAAATAAATAAAAACAGATCTAAATAAAAAGGAGTGGAACAAGTAAGAAGAGAAACAAGAAAGAAAAAATAAACAAGAAGAAAAAAAAGAAAAAATTATATATAACTGATAATTTCATAAAAAACTATGCTAGTGTTTTACCAAAATGATCAATTTTGAAGGAGAAGCATTATGTTACAACATAAATAAGCCACCTCAATACCAGGGATAAAAATGAGGAATCAACTATATAAAATGTTTAAACTAATGAAAATAAAATGACAATGACGCGACAAACGACGACATGACCTAACCCAAGTGATTGACCAAATAAAAGGAAACAAAAGGGGAAGGGGAAAAACGAAACCAAATAAGAAAGTGATTGACTCATTACAACCAGATTGAATGAAACCTATTGAAGGAAGTGAATGACTCCATACAACCAAATAAAATAAAATCAAATGAGAAAGTGGAAAACCAAAATAAAATGAAATTAAAAAGAAATAAATGAAAGTGAAGAAGAAGGAAAATGAAAATTAAACAAAACAAGTATAAAGGAAATAAAATGGAATCAAATAAAAAGAGTCACAGACAAATAATATAGAATATGAAAAGGGGAAATGATACATTCAAATATCATAAAGGAAATGAAACCAGTAACTAACCAATGTAAAAAATAAGTATTAGTATTGACTAAATGATAGATGTAAATGATAATTGATAAAACCCGATAAATAAAAGTACACTAACCCAAGAATTAGAGTTATATGTAATAAAGAACTCTATAAAGACATGAAATTATTAATAGTATAAATAATATTTGTAAAGAGAGAGATAGTGAGATGGTGAGAAAATAAAAATAACTAAGTAACAAAGAGAAAGTAATATTAGGGATTACCCAGTAATAAACACTTAAAATAAAAATTTAAGAAGTGCAAAAGTGAAAGTGTAAAAACCTCAAAATAATGAGAAAATCTAGTGATAAATAAAAAACGTTTAGTAAATCAATGATAAACACTAAATGATTTAAAAGTGAATATTATTAATAAATAAGAATATTGTGAATTAGAAAATCTAGTGATAGATAAAAAATGCTTAATAAATCAGTGATAAAGACTAAACGATTTAATAGTGAACAAGTAAGAATTTTGTTAATGATAGTAATTAAAGATAGTATTAAGATTAAATATAAATGAAGGATACGATGTTATTCAGGGGAGGAAGCCTATAGAATGTCAACAGTTAGTGTTACCATGGATAGAAAGTAAAGATAGTAAAAGGAAAAAATATAGTAAAGAAATTAAAAACAAAATCAATAAACACCCCATGTTATAAGGGATAATCAATTAAGTAAGTTTAAAGGGTGTGATTATGTTTATCACCCAAAAAATAATAAAGAATGAAGTGAATCGTTAACAAACGTTGCTTAGTAGCTGTTAAAAAATTGTTCAATTAAATTTATGAATAGGATATGGCTGAAGGAATTATACAGACCATAGGCCTAGATGTTATGTTTTATGTAATAAAGAATAGTAAGGAATAGCCAAATGATTAACAATGGCAATTTAAATAAATAAGAAGGTGAATCAATATAGATCTAATAACACTGGAAAATCAGTTAGGAAATAATTAACAAACTGTAATATAGAAAATAATGGTAACATACAATTAGTATAAAAACAGATCCAAAACACATCATCAAATCAATTATAATAACAAAATAAAACACATTAGGGTAAAATGAGAGGTCATTTGTATAAAATAAGTAAATATAATCAGTTACTACTTAGGCCTATGAAATGCCTAACTGTCAAAAACAAAGAACTACAAATTGTAAAAAAATCAACAAGGAAATTAGCAAATCCAAGGCAAATAACTAGTCAAGGATAATTTGTGAATCATATTAAAAGATAAATGTTATTTAAGGACTTAAAATAAGAAAGAAATGTAATTAACAAATATCAACATAACTGTCAAATTTTAATACATAAGAGAACCCAACCTTATGGGATGTCAAAATAATCTTTGAAAGGAAATACAAACAGTAGTGATAATATTTAGGTTACGTTTTTTTAGGTTAGAAGTACAATAACTTTGTTAAATGATTAATAAATGCATAAAAGTTAAAAACAAAACTTGTAAAGAATTTAATTCTGAGAAAAATTGTGTAAATAAAGTCGATAAAAATCAACAAAACATTCCAATTTTGGTTAAAAACAAATGTTTGTTTTTAGGCAAAGATTTTTCTGTTTTACGTCAGATATCATGAAACTTATGGGAGATACAGTTCTGCGACCTGTTTTATTCGATTTTTCAGGTCAAAAACCATAAGAAACAACAGAATTCGCCCCTTAATTTACCTTCCCAGAATTTCAGAAAGTCTTCATTTACCCGGTGGAACCGAAACCCAGGCGAAATCTTTCGTTAGTCGTAACTCACTTACAAAGCGTTTCCGGACATACGTTTATATGAACTTTTTTTCTTCTTTTACACTATAGAACCATTTCTCAAATTATTTCCCTCCTCCCGGGACACCCTGTGTATATATATATATATATATACTCAAAGTCTGAGTATTTATTTGTATTGAATGAAACTCCACACCGTTACACCCATTGCCACCACCAAATTTTGCACAGATAACCTTTGACACAAAGCGAAAAACACTGTTTAACTTGGAATTTGATATTCTGCTCCATTTGCACGATTTAGGTCTTTTTAATTATGCCCTTTTGTTGACGTGTATAAAGATGTCAATAAGACCATGGAGACTAGAATTAATTGCCATAGTAACAATTAAATAAACAAATGCTATTTAGCGGCTTCGGAACTGTACCTTTATCCATTTCTGCAGTAGGCTACATTTTCAATGTTTTTAATATGCGATTGTATCGATATATTATGATGTGAAAAAGTAGTATGCTACTAGGCCTACTACTACCAACTCTTTATTGTATTATTGGAATTGTAGGCATCGATTTTTACTTATTTATTTACAGCCTGTATCGAGTTTTGAAGAAAATCGATGTTTTAACTGGCCTTGACACCGTTGATCCATTCAAAACTTGCATGGCATTCGTGTCTTTCGTTGATTTTTTAATTAAACATTAGCGTACAGAGTATGTCGTTAACTACTATAAGTTAGCAGACCTCACTGCGTAGTGCGTAGTTGTTGATTAATCTGAATGACATCGAGTCGTTGTCCGACTTTAATTACCTATCGCCATTAACTGTTTTCTCAGTTCAGCAACTTTGCGTGAGCGTTTGCAAAAAAAAAATCTCAGAAGTTCTGCTGCTGTGTTCGCTTTTTCTTTCTCTTTCTTTTCTAAGGAAGCCGTCAATTAAATTTGCGGTCAATTAATTTTTTCAGTTGATGTAAGTCGTTTGATTTGTCTATCAAAAAATTCTTAGCAAGTCGTTATTTTTAATTAACCAAAAACTGAAGTGTCAAGTTTTCCTTCCGCCACCACACCATTGTAAGTCGTACAAAAACAAAATATTCTTCATATTTTTCACGATCGGAATTTGATATCTGCTCTCTTTTGATTTATTTAGTCAGTGATCCGCTGTGGTCTAACCCAAGACAAATGGAATGTGGGAAAATTTTGGAGTCTGGTCTATAGTGCTTACCAAATGTACAAAGCAATAGAGATTACTGTATTAAGTAGATTTAGAGCTTAGGCGATTTGGATTTTTCTGTTTGAAAGGTGGTTCAGATCTGTTTGCGAGTCTTTTAATGTTTCTCGGTGACCCAGGCTTCGCGGAGATGCTTAACTAATACGTCCCACTGGCATTCGCTTCACAAATGCCTTTTGTCTCGCCTTACGGCATCTTTACATTCACAACGTTGTGAATTCTGAGTTCAACTTGTATGTTCCCTTTCTTCAACCTTTCCAACAAAGTACATTTCAACTTTCCGTAATTAGTGTCAGAGATGGTGGTTTGCGGGGAGAGAGAGAGAGAGAGAGAGAGAGAGAGAGAGAGAGAGAGAGAGAGAGAGAGAGAGAGAGAAAAGAGACAGAAAAAGAGAGTGAGAGAGAGGAGAGGGAAAAGCTGTAAAGCTACAGTAGTACAAACCATGGGATTTTTATTGGAGGTGGCTGGCTACTGATAAGTGGATAACGTACTTGAAAATAATGAACGAGTATACTCAGATAGACAAAGTAAAGTAACCTTTTTCAGTCCATCTTGTGACTTCTTTTTAATAAATAGATGACGCGTTTCAAAGCATATGCTTCAACATCAGATCATAAAATATCACTCGTAGGTTGTCATCGGTTAACAGTCCTTTGCATTGTGTAGGCTACGCGTCAGTAGGTGCGCACCTATTCACGTTTGATTGACCACATTGAGTATAATCATTATTACATAGCAACTTTAATGAAAGATGATCAAAATGTGTAGATTTAGTGTAAAACGCTATGTCTACACTAATTTTTACATTATAGCAACCCTAGGCACTCATTCTGTACTGCACAGTTAAAACTCAGCTACTAATTCATACATTCGTTTGAGGACATGTGACTGCATAGTATGTGTTTTGATGTTTAGTGTCTCTGCAATAAATTCAACCCTGGTTGTATTTGCCCAATGTGAAAATACTCAGGTTGGAAAGTTTTACTACTTTGAGTCGCCACGATCAAAACAACAAAGCATGTGTGTGCACCGCCAGCGCAACATACGCGCGCGCGTGCCAGAGTGCGTGCTGGAGTCAATGCAAGCCGTGCGCGCTCGCACTGTGCCACAACACGCAGACTGCAACACGGGACATGTCGGCTCAAGCGATGCGTTGTGAGTCTGTACGCGTGGGCGACACATGCTTGCGCGTACCACAGTACGTATTGAAGTCAATGGAAGCCGCGCGCGCTCGAACTGACCCTAACATGCAGACTGCAACGCAGGCCGTGTGTTCGCCAAATGGGTGTGTGTGAGTGTGATGCCTGTGCCCTAATGGTAGCAATTAAAACAGCAAAAAACCCAGTATACCTCGAGAGTTTCACAATGGGTAAACATTCCACGAGATGGATTTATTTGCAGAGACGCCAACGGAATACGCCTGTAATCATTGACAATTTGAATTAAAATAAATTTATTAGTTTCGTTCAATTGCTTAGAAACAGACAATTTATTGTTAACAATTACAACACTTAAAATTTAATAGTAAATTTTTGGAAGTACGTAAGAGTAAAAAATTCGTGTTAAATACTCTTATTTTGAAGAAAACAAGAGGTAAAATTTATTTTATCTAAAATTCATTAGATTTCAGAATTCACTGAAAGAATTTAGATTCTAAAATCTACTTTCTGTTAGATAATCTAAAATATTAGAACGTCTTTGCCTGCACAACGTCTAATCCACCTCAATTATATCTCAGGTCCCAATTATTTTTCATGTCAACTTGTAGATTATAAAAGTAATCATTAGAGTAGCCTAATTATTGTCTGTTCTATTAAGTCATTCAATACTACATCGCCCTGCAGGCACAGTAGGCTACAATATTAGTAGTCAGTACTGTGAACTGAAAAATACAACAGACAAACAATATTTAATTACCTGCTGCAATTAAATATAATGTTAATATAATTTAATGATTAAAATAAAATCATTATGATTTTAGTTATTAAATTATAAATTTTAATTAAGAAAATTGTGTTAGTGGTTATAAGCTAATCACAAACAGAATTATCACTGTTGCACACCACTATAGAAAAATTATTCCGATTAGCGCTTTCAGGCTTCTCAGCTCATCGTCAGAATAGATTTTCCGATCTGAGGATGAGCTGAGAAGCTTGAAAGCGCTAATCGGAATAATTTTTCTATAGTGGTGTGCAACAGTGATAATTCTGTTTGTAAATTATTAATGATTTAAGTTTTATCTCATTTTTTTCTGCAACAAAAATATTAATTAATTTTTTTTAAAAAGCTTAATTTTTGGATTTATTTAACACGATTTTAATTATTTCAACAGTCAAAGCAGCTTTAACTTTTAATCAATTACTTTTTGCATGCTTTAACTTTAACTCAGTTAATTTGGGGGGCACTAACTTTAACTTAAATCAGTTAAAATTTTTTATTAACTTTCCCAAGTCTGATACAATTGAATCACACACACACACACACACACACACACACACACACACACACACACACACACACACACACACACACACACACACACACACACACACACACACACACACACACACATTGTACTGTAAAAGTAGACATTATTATTATTATTCAATTCAGAGTGTTTCAAATCGAAAGGCAATGAAGAGAACCAACCATAACTTGAAATTTTATAAAGGCGAAATCGTATAATATTACACCATTATTTTGCCTGTAAGATAAAATAACAATACACTAAAATTCTAATACAAGTACCTACTTTTTGAGAAAAGATTTAAAACACCTTTTATTAATGATAAAAGTGAACATAGTATTTCAGTATTTGTAAGTACTCTACTGAATAAAAATCACGTTTTGCTGAAAAAACTCAAAATATTTTTATTTATGCACATAATGGTATTGGAACATCGAATAATTATGTACGTCACGATCCTGACCCACCTCAACAGCCAGTGACGTCACAGGAACAACAATGGGGTCATTGTTCTCCTAGGCCAACAATGACGCCCATTGTTTCAGCTGTCCATGACCTTTCCCAAAAGGTAAAACAACGTTGAGTGAGGTCAGTGACGTGGTAGTGGCTGTTGAGGTAGGTCATGATCGTAAGTTCACCACCACCACCACCACCCCCTCGGTCCACAGGCTCCGGATTCTCTCCATGTTGTACCGGGCGGGCGTGGCGGGCTGTGTGCGAATTTTTCGCAAAATATTTCGCACTCGTTCATTTCAGTCTCGGTCACATTCATTTCGGTCTAGGTCAAGTTCATTTCGGTGTAGGTCTCGGACATCTCGGGGTCGATGCCGTGGTCAAGTTCGAGCTCTGGACGACGCGTCGCTCACGACTGTCGAGACAAGACTGAACGGTATAGCGAACGAGCCTTATTTATATAGACGGACAATCCCCCTCTTGTTCTACTAATGAGCGTAATTACACAGCACGTATTGCACCATACCGGTTTCACGGCGATACGATGGAACAGTTCTAACAAGCGGATTGCACAACAACACGTAACTAATTAAGCAGTAAACAGCAATCGTGAAAGTCAACGAGAGACGTTGCTTCGACCGCGGTCAACGTAAGACTGACCTTGTCAACACTTTGACATTCATATAAATGGTGGGCAGCCCGGGAAACGAACGACAGAATTGCACGACAACACAAAATTTACCCTGGTAAAAGTTAGTAAAACGTATTACCAACCTCTTTTAACTAAAAAGATGAAAAATATAAAAATGTAATGAATAATTATAGACAATATAAAAGTAATAGGCTATATACAAAATCCAAAAATCGAATGTTAATCAATGTAAATATGTGGTAAGCCTTTAAAAAAAGTATGATTAAGAAAAATAGTCGTAGATAGTACAAAAATAATATACACAAAAAACACAAAAAATACAAAAAGTAATGACTAAAAAGTTAGTTTCATATAACCATAAACAAATTAAATGATCAACCGTGTATAATTAAAAAGACAAAAAATATATAAACATGAGCGAGCGTACGCCTCGTGTGTAATGCAGGAAATAACGCTCACCCTTCTAAATGGCATGCGACAAGGAAAATACTAATTTGTTGCCGATAACGTAGTACACATATAAAAATTATCCCCTCCCCCTCCAACTATAATTTTCATTTATAGAAAATTACCCCCAGCCGTTCAACTAGCCTCTTCATTTATAGATATTTCATCTACGTTTCTACAGTGGATTATTAAGATCTTCTTATCAGGATACTTTATTTATCAAAATTAAGTACTTTACTCGATGGCTCAGTATGGCATCTGGCTACTAATCTAGAGGTCCCGGGTTCAATTCCCGGGCCCGCACCATAAAAATCAAGGTGCGTTTTTCAGCCCCCAGGTCGACTCAGCCTGTTGAAAATGAGTACCTGGGATAACATACTGGGGATAATAATGGGCGGCTGAAGCGTAGTGCTGGCCACACTGCCTTCCTTGTATGCCGTACGGCTCACATTAGGCAGCCTACCCTGCCTACTCCTAAGCTACTTCGGTGGTATACGTGGGAGCCATTATTATTATTAAGTACTTTACTCTTGTTACAACAAAAAATGTTTCTGGTAAACTGCCCTTCCCTGTAACCGATATTCACCAAAATCAATAGGCCTTGAGTATTCTACAACTCAGGCACATATGTAAAAATTATTTGATTCTGTTTGAATTTACGGCAGTTATCGTTCGTCATGAAAGAATTTCTCTTGTTACAACATAAAATGTTGCAGGTAAACTACCCCTTTCCCTTAACCGATCTTCACCAGAAACAATAGGTCGTGAGTACTCTACAATTTAAGGATGTATGCAAAAACTTATTTGATTATGTTTGAATTTACGGCAGTTATCGTTTATCATAGAAAAAATGTTGCAGGTAAACTTCCCCTTTCCCTTAACCGATCTTCACCTAAATCAACAGACATTGAGTTCTCTATAGCTCAGGAAGGTATGCAAAACATTATTTGATTCTGATTGAATTTACGGCAGTTATCATTCGTCATAGAAAAAATTACCCATGTTAAAACATAAAACGTTGCAGGTAAACTACCCCTTTCCTTAACCCGATCTTCAACAAAAACAACAGATCTTGAGAACTCTACAATTCAGGGCTGTATGCAAAACCTTATTTGATTCTGTTTGAATTTGCGGCTGTTATCGTTTGCCATAGAAAATAATTACCCTTGATTTTAAAAAAAGTTGCTGGTAAACTACCCCTTTCCCCTAACCGATCTTCACCAAAAACAATAGGTCTTGAGTACTCTACAAATTAGGGCTATATGCAAACAATTATTTGATTCTGTTTGAATTTGCGGCTGTTATCTTTTGCCAAAAAAAAAAATCTACAGACAGACACACACACAGACACTTTTCGAAAAATGACTTTTTTTCATGTTTTGAATGTAGTACAATCAGAATCTGCAATAATTTCAAACACGATTTTTTTTGCCATCACCATACTTTCATTTCCTTAAGGAACATGGAAGTAAAAAAAACGCTCCCTTCACCGACAGAGCGATGTCTGGTCAAACTCACTCACGCGTAGGGCGCGCGGGTGGACGGGGGGAAGAATAGTTTCATGTCCCAGGCTGTGTGTGTGTGTGTGTGTGTGTGTGTGTGTGTGCGCGCGCGCGCGCGTCAGTATGTGTAGTCAATCCTAAGTAGCTCGCTGAATACGCGAGAGAACGAAGTTAAGAGATATCTATGTACAAAAAGTAGCACGTTCGCAGGTTTACTACGCTTGCACAATAATCATAATCTTTAAATTGTGTCTTACGTTAATCGTAGTAATTGAATTTGTATCGTCGAGTGCGGGAGGACGATACGTGTGTCCGCCGGACGCGTTTTGCGATAACGTGACATAACGTGACGTACGACGTACGTTTGTACGGGAAGGCCGAACCGGTGACTCCGGATAATACCGTAGCCGAGCTGATGCGAAACCTTGAAAATGACGAAGAATGTTGAAGAAGAAAAAACAAAATTGCGGTCCAAATATATTTTAATATGTGTGTGTGTGTGTGAGAGAGAGAGAGAGAGAGACTACACAATGCAATCTTGCTTATTAAAAGTATGTGTATATTAGTAGTTTAGTATATACGTTCAGGATATCGAGGTGCGTTGACTGAGTTCACGTTATGAGAAATAGCTGATCGATTGTAACCGACTACGTCACTGTCGCGGTAGAGATACTCATAAATGTAGTCGAGTTGTCTGAGACGAGTCGCTGGCACGGTGGAAACACCCATAAACTCGCATCGGTTTGTGTTTGTGCGATACGTGAAAATTCGTCTCTCGATATTCCAACCGTTTACCGTACTATCAGTTTAAGTATAAAAAAAAAAATTAAAATTATATAAAAATTGCTTTATTCGACATTGTGTAGTGTACGTTTGATTTTACCTAACACTGTACATGTTATAAGTTCTGAGTTTTTTGCGTGTTAGGTGTTAGGTAACGCTGGAGTAGGCTTGTTTCATTTGTCTTTGAAATGGGGAAACCACGTAAAAAAGCGGAGCGTATCTCGTCTCACCTCCCGGGTCGCTTGGAAGGGAAGAGACGACATAACGTTGTTTTAAATATACGTATTTAACACAACGATATGTATGCATTCGATTTCCCCCACTACCACCGGGTAGTCGCCTCCCCACCAACAGGAATTTGTGATTTGCTAACGGAAGTCGATATCTGTATACATATTACCGAGCGTTGCATCATTCTTCAGTCCTGAGAGCGCATTCGACTGTCAACGTTGTGACAGTGTTTTATTACCTAACGACATGGCTTCATCGAACGTCGAATTAGAACAGGAGCAGCAGCAGCAATCGCAACCGATACGCCGGCCGGAATACGTTTTTCGCGTAGGCTACGCTGGATTCACGATGCGTACGATAGTGTCGGGTTCGCAAACAGCCTCGTCGCGTTGTGTCGGTTCGAGAGTTTCATCCACGAGTGCACGGTACCCGCGGTCGCTCACGCCTTCCCGCAATTCGACACGTACGAGAAGAGAAGGCAAACGTTCGTCGAAACGAGTGGCCGGTCGCGATGACCGCGCGGGCCGAAATGCTGGCCGAAGCGGGTTTGTTTTACACGGGACGCAGCGATCGAACCGTTTGCTTCGCTTGCGGCGTAGGCTTACACATGTGGAAAGCCGACGACGACGCGTGGACGCAACACGCTCGTCATTATCCGGACTGCCATTACCTGTTGTTGAGGAAAGGCAAGGAGTTCGTCGATTCCGTAAGAAACGCGACGAGTCGTGAACCCAGCAAGCGTGAAGAAGAAGAAAAGGAAGAAGAACGTAAGGAGACCTCCGAGAAAGAAGACGAAGAACAACAACTTCGGTGTAAGGTATGTTACAAGGAACCCGTCGAAGTAGTGCTTATACCGTGCCGTCATTTCGTCGCCTGCACGTCGTGTACTGTACGCGTGCGAAAGTGTCCGTTATGCAGATCAAAGATTCGCGCATACGTCAGAGCGTATTTATAGCATTTACTACAATAATTATTATTTAACGTTATATTTTGTTTCACAATAATCGACAGAATACAGGAAAGTATTGTTAGAACCGTTGCATCAGAACGAGAGAGACAGGAAGTCGTGAGGTAACGTAGTCGACCGGATACATGAATTTATTGTTAGAACGAGGAAAGTGTTGCATTAGAACGAGAAACAGGAAGTCGCGCGCGTGTGGTCACATAATCGACCGGATACACGAAATTATCGTTAGAACGAGGAAAGTGGCGCAGCTGAACGGGGAAACAGGAAATCGTGAGACGTTACAACAGGAAACCGTTCGCGTATATAAATGAGCTCGCTTGTCGTTCCGCTCATTCGTGGTTGTGAGGAGGGACGTGAGGTGACGTGACAGAGATTCTACTGCTAGCTCTCGAAGTGGACACACGCATCAGTGACAGCATTAGAACAACGCAGAAGAGGAACGCCTCGTCCTCTATTCTACTGCCATGAAGAGGCTTTCTCAACAGCCAACGGAGGCGGTTAAGAAGAAGCCGCCGGGGAAAGAAAAACGCTCGCCACATCGCCAGCGACACCACCAGGAGATGGACGTGGACCAGCCGCCTTGCCAGCAAGACGAAGCCAACCAGCACACAACTGGGACCTGCCGCGCAGTGCCGGTAAGTGTGCTAGGTAGCGCTGTCCAGCGGAACCCGGGGAGTCCGAGAGTAGGGCTCACAAATAGAGATGCGGGTTGCGCCGCTACTGTGACGGTGTCACAGTTCGGCCCCCGGGTACCCGCTGGACAAAGAGCCGAGGTAGTCGGCAGTAGCCCCGCTGTTAGTGTCCCCAAAGCACTGTGCGGCAGCATCGAGCCCCCCGGCCGGCCACTTGGGCCAGCCGGGAACCCTACGACTTGCGCGGGAAGCCCTGCTGAACCCGCGCAAGTACGTGAGCAAAATCGGTCCTTATTAGGGCCGACCAAGCCCGCTAAGGCCGGACCTTCCGGCTGCACGGCCGCTAGTAGGCCAAGCAGCCCGAATCCTCTGCCGGAGTCTGACTCCCCAGATATGGAGACCTCGGCTTCCACCGATTGGGTGGCAGTAGGGCGCGGTGGCAAGCCGCGAAAGTCTCCTTCCCTGACCTCCTTGAGTTCGGCCACGGACTCGGCGGCACTCCAAGCCTCCGCTGAGGTTGCGCCTAGTCGCACCTCCGAAGGAAGGGTCCCGCCGGTGTTCGTTACGAACGTCAGGGACGTGATCGGCTTTGTTCGCCGACTCCGTAAGTCCGTTGCGCTGGCAGATAACGCATCTGTCAAGCTCCTTGCGAGCGAGACTGTGCGCGTTACCTGCCGCAGCGCATCGGAGCACTTCGGAGTGGTCCAGTGGCTGGAACGTGAATCGTTCCAGTTCCACACATACACACTGAACCGCACCAAGCCTGTAGCCCTCGTCCTTCGGGGCCTGGACATACAGGCGGATCCGCAGGTCGTCGCTGACGAACTGTGCGACGCGGGTTATAAGGTTGTGGGAGCCTCTCGGCTGTACACCACTTATGGCTCGCGTCGACCACTCCCATTAATCAGACTCCTGGTGGAGAAGGGCGACTCCTCCCAGGCCTTATTAGAGTTGAAACGGCTTTTCGGGCTCTGCGTAAGCGTAGAGCCCTGCCGTCAGACCGGGCGACTTTCCCAGTGCCACAGGTGCCAGCGGTTCGGCCACAGCAGCTTCGGTTGTCGGAACGCGCCGACCTGCGTCCGCTGTGGAAATGACCACTTGACGCAGGCCTGCGCTGTCCCGGACAACCACCGATATTGTATCAACTGCGGCGGCGCCCATGCTGCTAATAACAGGCGCTGCCCAGTCTATAGCGAGCAGCTGGACAAGTTGAAGAAACCAGTCCAGCCTAAGCCTCGACATGATGTTAGACAGCCAGTCAAACCGGCCAAAGCCGCTGAACCTGTGGTCCGGAAACCAGCCCCTAGGTCTGCTCCGGTTCCGAAACCCAGCAGTACAGTGAGCCCGAGCGAAGCTCCAAAGGCCAAACCCATCATCGCGCCCCCGGAACCGGAACGCGAAATACCCCACTTCACACAAGTCCCGCTGCCGGACAACGAGGAAATTGATCCTCCATTGCCGCCGCCACCCAAGCCTAGATTCCCCAGATCGGGCAAGAAAGTTAGGAACCAGGCCAAGAACACGGGCCAGCCTAAACCACCTGCCACTGGACCCAAGCCCGTCCTCCAAAAGCCAGAGCGGCCACCCGCTCCAGTACCAGCCCCCAAGGCTTCCACCGACTCGCCCCGCCGCAGCTATGCAGCTGCCGCCAAGCGTTCTCCCCCGGCCTCATCTTCCGATGATCTCGCCGTCGTTTCAGACTTTCTGGCAAGCTACGACTTGCAGAAAGTGGCCCAGACTTTCCTTAAAATCAAGGAACGCTTGGCAACAGCCTCGCCCCAGGACAAGTTCCTCCTCTTGGTGGAAGCCTGCCGTGTAACAGGTCTGTTATGAACGGACAACCACGGCAATCCCTCAAGCGAGACCTCGAGCTCGTGGCGTGGAACGCCAACGGCCTCGCTTCCCGGCATTCTGAGCTCTTAGAGTTCGTTGCCCGTCACAAGCCCGATGTGCTTCTTCTTGGCGAGACGCACCTGACCCCGCATCGTCGTTTCCGACTACCCAACTACGTGTGCCACCGGGACGACCGGTCGGGTCGCGCAGGAGGGGGCACAGCCATCGCGGTGAAGGCGAGTCTTCGCCATCACCGCGTTGTCCTGCCTCAGCGGCGGAACCTCGAGTGCACCGCGGTCGAGCTCCATGGTGCTCTCGGCGGTCTACTCGTGGTTTCCGCCTACAAGCCTCCACACACGGAGCTCCTGTCGAACGATCTGGAGGCCGTCTTTGGAGCACACAGGAGGGTAGTCCTGGCGGGCGACCTGAACTGTAAGCACCCCGATTGGGGGAGCCGCTTGGCGAACCCAAACGGGACCCGCTTACGCAGGTATGCTGATGCGGCTCGGGTCACAGTCATGGGTCCTACCGGGCCTACGTACTATCCCTCGAGGGCTAACTCCCGCCCTGACGTATTGGACATTGCCGCGGTCAGGGGCGTTTATTGCCCGGTCCACGTCTCCGTCATTTCGGAACTGTCCTCGGACCATTGCCCTATCAGTGTGCATATAGCTACCCAGCACGCCACCGTCCGCGACGAGCGGCGGGTAATCGAGTGGGACCGCTTTGGCCCGGCGTTCAGTCGCCGCCTACCAGAGCATATCCCGCTCGACACTACCCAGCATGTCGAAGAGGCAGTTGGCTTATTCGACACAGCCGTAGTCTCGGCGGTTGACGTGTCCTCCCGGATGAAGCCGGGGCTCACGCCCGACTATCAGCGGATCCCCGAAGAGGTGTCTCAGCTCGCTTGCGAGAGGAATCGCCTCCGGAGACGCTGGCAGAGGACTCGTGACCCGGCGGACAAGGCTGCGTTCAACAGAGCGTCCGGCAAGTTGCGTCGTGACATGCTGGCGTTCCGTAGACGCAACTGGGAGCTAGCTGTAACACAGATGGATGGCCCTGCTGAGGACCGTAATGTCTGGCGGATTCCCAGTGCCCTAACGGGAAAGCGCAAACGCGCGCCTCTCCCCGCACTGGCCGGACCTGGCGGTCAACCCCTTGGCCGCCCCCTCGAAAAGGCCGAGTTCTTGGCTGACAGTTTAGAGCGTCAGTTCGCTCCCAACCCATCCAAGAACCCGGCCTTCACTGAGCACATCTGCCGCGAGGTAGAGCGCTTTCTATCGGCCGGTATCACAGTCCAACCGGAGCCCATCTCCCCGGAGGAGGTCTCTGAGAGGATTGTTCAGCTCAAGCCCCGGAAGGGCGCCTGGCCCGGACGGAGTCATGAATTCCGCCCTCCATCGCCTTCCGGAGCGAGGAACCCAGTTCCTCACTGACCTGTTCAATTCATGCCTCAGACTGGCCTATTTTCCGGTGAAATGGAAAACGGCTTACCGTCATTATGATAACCGAAGCCGGAAAGAATTCTTCTCGCGTGGAGAACCTCAGGCCCATCAGCCTCCTGTCCGCGACGTCCAAGGTTTTTGAGCGTCTGATCCAGCGTAGGATCCGCGACCATCTAGAAAGACTAGACGTGCTGATCCCCGAACAGTTCGGCTTTCGTGAGCTGCACTCCTCGACTCATCAGCTGATGAGACTCGTGGAATGCATAACCGAGGCTGGCTGCCAGGGCAAACAGACGGCTGCGATCTTCCTAGACGTAGAGAAAGCCTTTGACCGCGTGTGGCACGAGGGTGTCCTCTACAAACTCACGGAGGTCCTTCTCCCAGACTGCTACGTTCATTTGATCGGCAGCTTTCTGCGAGACCGTAGCTTCCGAGTGAGAGTAGACCACGCTCTCTCTTCGGAGAGGCGTATTACCGCTGGTGTCCCTCAGGGAAGTGTCCTTGGGCCTCTTCTGTTCTCGTTGTTTGTCAACGACACGCCCCCGAGTTCCTGGAGTGAAACTGTCGCTGTTCGCGGACGACACTGCGGCTTTTGCCTCAGAGCCGAACGCGAGTTATGCGGCCGTTAAGCTCCAGCGCCAACTCGACGCGTAATGTCGGGTGGACCGATGACTGGAGAGTTGCCGTTAACGCTTCCAAGAGCGCCGCGGTAATATTCTCGCGACAACGCAAGCGGCCTCGGCCGCTTAAAGTAGGCCCCGTCGAGGTGCCCTGGACCAACAGCGTCAAGTACCTCGGGCTCCACGTGGATTCCCGACTCACCTGGCGAACCCATGCAAATTACATCCGACAACGCGCTTCGGCGCAACTCAGTAGACTCTGGCCCGTGCTATCTAATCCGGCAATGACCCCCCGGCTAGGTAAGCTCATAGTCAACACGTACGTGTTGCCGGTGATTACCTACGCCTGTCCTGTTTGGGGATACCTGGCTCGTGGTCATAGAATCACGCTCCAGCGCGTACTCGACCGGGGACTGAAGCTCGCGTGCAAAGTCCCCCGGAGGTACTCTTCTCGTCTTTTGAGGAGAGGACTCGGTGTCCGCTCTCTTGATGACACCGTGAGACGCCTGGCGCGACGATTCTATGTTCGTTCCGACAGAGTGACCCACAATTCCCTCATTGCCGGACTTGGTAAATACACCCCGCGACCAGGTGAGTCCTGGAAGCGACCTCGTTTGCTAGTCCCGGTGGTATAATCCACCAATCGCAGGTCGTTTCAGACCCCCCCATAAGTAGATAAAAGTATAAAAACGAACTCCAACAGACCCAGTGGCAGGAGTCCTTTCTGAGACTCGGGACACTGTACTACTCGCGACCCGCGCTTCGCGCGGGCCGCGCAACCCCCAGTTGTGTTCCGCTCATTCTTGTACCGACGGTCAAGAGAGCAACACTTCGGAATCGACAGATCTACATTTACAATGGATTCAGTAATACAGAAGTTCCAAAGCGTCACCGCCTACGAACACGCAAGATGTTTCGACTTGGTTATCGGAACGACGTACCCTATTCGATCGCTGCAGAACGAGACAACAAGGTACGGGCCTTCTCTATCGGCCATTGTAACGGATGGGAAGGATAGCAACAGGACGCTGAAAGTATACCTCCCGAAGAGATACTCGGAGCTATTTACGGACGAAGAACTGCGAGACGTACAACCGGACACGCTTTACCTACAGTACAAGGGACAAAAAGATCGTACGACAGAAATTACGATTTCAAAATTTTAATAATTGTATGTCTGTATTTTCTTTTATTATTTTTTTTTTTACAATACATGTATTAAAAAATATGCTCGAATAATGTTTCCCCCTCCTCGTTCCTTTACCCCTTCCATCACTACTACATTTGCTAATAATATTATCATAACGGAATTTGTAAGTGTGCGCACGAAATATTTTATGGATATTATACTCAGAAACAAGAACATCTGTGCGCGTTATTTTCCATGTGAGGCCACATAATCGACCGGTAAGTTTCAATGCTTAGTTTCAGCTTTCAATGATTTATCTATTCATGTTTGCTTATACAATATTTAAACTTCTTACAATTCGTCATATTCAATAATCAATAGTTTGTAACCCCTCCTTTTTTTTTTAGGAGAGGCCACTAGATATTTAGAACTAGGCAGAAGGCCTACAAGAAGCATAAAATGCGCTGGGTCCAGTGAGACGGAACTTGCAATTAAAACTCTTTGTTAACCAACAATAACAACTTTTATTCTTTCTGAAATCATCTTTGCATATATGCATATTAATTGCAATTCCAAATTACCACCCCAATGCATGATCTAGTATATCACAATTCAGAAAACTCTTTTAATATCACAGATTCCCAATAGTATTCCTGACATAATCACTCTTTTTACATTATAAATATACATATAATAAAATATCACATAATATCAAAATACTAATAATCATATAAATTGTTTAAATCCCCTTTTTATAACGCTTGACATAAAGAACACATGATTGAACATAAATACACATATACTATACATATATACATATTATAACATCGCCAAGTTCAGATCATATTCGATATCTATAAGTATGTAAGAAATGCTAAAAAGTAATATATTTTGATAAATAAATAATGAAGAGAATAAAAATATAAAATGTAATTAAGAAAGAAGGAGGAAGAATGGTAAATGGTAAACCAAAAGTAATTATTAAATAAAATTATAGACTAGACTGACAGACAAATGACTTTGACCCAACCCCAGAGATTAGCCAGATAAAAAACCGAAATAAAATGAAACAAAATGGAAATGAAGGAGAAGAAAAATGAAAATAAAAATGGAACAAACCAAGTATGAAGGAAATAAAGTGAAACAAGATGATAAAACACAGACAAATAGCATAGAATAGGGAAGGGAGAAATGATACAATCAAATATCATAAAGGAAATGAAACCAGTAAATAACCAATAAAAAAAAAGTATTAATATTGACTAAGTGACAAATGTAAGTAGAGGGAAAGTGAGTGTTCGAAAACACTTCCGGGTTCCGAACGAAAACACTACCGGGTTCCAGTTCATGACGTCATAGAGGCACTGGCAGCTGGTGTCCGAGCTGTCCATGTGACGTCACTGTTTTGTGTGTGTGTGTGTATGTGTGTGTATGTGTGACTGAAACACTACCGTGTTCCAGTTCATGACGTCATACAGAGGCTCAAGTCGCTGGCGTCCGCATGGCTAAAACCTGTTTCAAGACGTCACGAAGGCCGTGGTTTCTGCATGTTCAAAATTTGGTAGCCGAAAACAATGTGTAGCGGATGGGGGTACCCGGAATTCGGCGGTTGCCCGGACGCGCAGAGGCTATGTCATCGGGTACCGTTACTCGAAATTTTGGGGGGTATCGGGTACCGTTACCCGAAATGTTTAAATCAACGGATGGGGGGTACCCGAAATTTGTGGGTACGCCCTAACCGGGTTCCAGTTCATGACAGAGGCCCTGGCAGCTGGTGTCCGAATGTTAAAACACTTCCGCGTTCTGGTTTATTTTGATGTAACAAAATAATCGTTCTCTCTCGAAATTTTTTTAATGTCAGAATTTTGGTACCCTAAATGATTAAAACAACGGATGGGGGTACCCGAAATTTGTGGGTACGCCCACATGACGCATGTATAAAACACTGGGTATGACGAAACAGGAGGCTATACAGATGGTTTCCGACAGGTGTTGGTTT
This sequence comes from Magicicada septendecula, assembly GCA_034769895.1. Classification (NCBI taxonomy): domain Eukaryota; kingdom Metazoa; phylum Arthropoda; class Insecta; order Hemiptera; family Cicadidae; genus Magicicada; species Magicicada septendecula. The sequence goes on from CM068367.1 coordinate 1,130,629,834, forward strand.
CCACAAAATAAATTTTGACTCCTCGGGATTTGAACCTGGATCTGCGGTTCGCAAAACCATATATTGTATTATTATATATGAGTATATTGTGTTATAATAGAACAGATGCATCCATTTGAATATTGTTTAGAAAAAACATATTAAAATTATGCATTACTAAAATTGTGTAATTGTATAAATATATTTTACTCTGTGTACCTGCAAAATTGTAACAAACAGGTCTGGTTGAATCGCTGTGTGTTGATACAAACAGATTATACGCTCTCTCTCACTGTCTCTCTCTTTAGAGAGAGATGCATCTGAACCCTATAAACCGGTTTTCTTCGCATGCTGGCGCATACCACAATCCAGCTGTCTCTTTATCAATAAGTTGGCTGCATCTCAACTATAAAAACTTGTTATCTTCGCTGGCGTATACCTTATTCAAGTATGATAGGAATAACTGTTTTGTATAAAGGTATAATAATAAAATAACAAAGGTTACGGTTTATATATAAGTTTTAATAATATCGAAAGCTTTTACAATCAAATCATAAGCTATAATTTTCTTTCTCTCTCTACACAGACACGTTCTATATTCACAAGACAATTATAATTGTGCAAAACATACGCGCGCTCTCTATATACATAACTAAACAAAATAAACACTTTATCTCTCTCTCTCTCTCTCTCTCTATATATATATATATTTACATAATTATACAAAATAATCTTTTTTTCTCTCGCTTTCTCTCTCTTTTGCAGCCTTGAAGGTGCTCTCTCTCTCTCTCTCTCTCTCTCTCTCTCTCTCTCTCTCTCTCTCTCTCTCTCTCTCTCTCTCTCTCTCTCTCTCTCTCTCTCTCTCTCTCTCTCTCTCTCTGTACACATATATATATACACACACACACACACACACATAATTAACAAAATAATAATTACATTTACTACAACCAAAACAAGCCTTATATGTCTAACAATATAAAATAATAATAATAATTAATAACATACAATATTACAATGTTGATGTGTAATATGTTAATAATAACATACTAAATGTAGACACACATCAAATGATAATTACTATGGTGTTAACTACATGTGTAAAATGGTACACCAAAACCTTGAATTCAACTCTTTTTAGTATTTTAGATAATAACAAAGGTAACAACGCTTATAATTTTTTAAAACAATTGTTCTTCAGAGTGTAAATTCTCTCCACTCACAAGCACTCAGAATGTTACAGTGGTCACCATATGGTGGTGAACGACATACATCTCCCTCGCATTCGCACAAACACATAACATCGAAACAAGGTTTCTGTAACTATGAGAGAAATCTTTTAAAAAATTTAATTACACATAAAAATTTAATTAACACTTTAATGATTCTTTATCTTAACTTTTTATGTTATAAACCACATACGTTTTTTAATAATTAAAAACAGAATATAATTTCCTACAATTAATAATACTTGATCAAATACAAAAGAATGTAGACACATCAAATGATAGTTAGTGTGGTATTAAAAAAACATGTATTCTGAATTAAAGTCATTTTGATATCTTAGATAACAACAGACGCGACAACGGTTACGAAGCGGACATCCGCTAGAGTCATGCCTTGACCACTCATATTTTTTTACCAGCGAGGTATACGCTGTACCAGTAAAATTATACATCATATAGTACATCTGATTAACCAGCTTTGTTTTAGCAATTAGCGAATCTTTTATTTGAAGATATTCAATATTATGGTTGTTACAATAACTAATTGATGTTTTGAAGAGTTTGAAAAACTCATTACGAATAAATACTTTCATTTTGTAAATATTCTTTTCGTTTCGTATTGATATCCATCTACTCAGTGTCTTACGATTATTTCTAAAATTATAATCGAATTTAATCATGTCGCATTGACAATATAATCTATTATTACCATTTATTTCTCTGTTTAAAAGTTTTTCTACAATATTAGATTCAAGCAACACCTTGTTCTTTCTCTGAAAATGAACAGTTAACATTAAAAAACGACAAAAAAATAGAGAAGTCTACTTCATCATTTAAAAACATTTTACTATTAATGTTATTATTACTATTATTGTTATTATTATTATAAATCAATCCTGTTCTCGTTTATTTGGTCTGGAAAAAAAGAGAAAAAAATTAATACATAACCACTTCTGTATAAGTAATTATTAGTGGTACTGAAAAATCATACTCACATAATCAATATCCAACTGCACGCTCACTTTCTCGTTCGCCAGCGGAGTGTGTGAGGTTACGCATAGTGATAGGACACAAGGCTTCACAGCTTTCAATTGCTCCTCTGTAAATACGTCACACCATCTTTTAGGTAGGTATACATAGAACAGTTTACCCTCCGGCTGAGGACAGGCTCCGGTATCTTCCAAATCTACCACAACTGACTCCCCGAATTTCGTTTTCACAAATTTCATGTGAATTATATGATACTTTACTCCTAAAGAAAGACTTGACAAGTCTCTTTTTGGTAAAAAATTTTCAACTGTCTTCGCGTTCGCAACGATTCCTTCCATGGCGAGTACTGATGACTGCACAGGGAAACACTGGCGTATTTATTCTGTTTCCCCCGACCACGTTCCTTCCTTCTAAAGCGTCATCTCCTTCGGTCACGACCGGACGACGACACCCTACCCCGCACCCCGCACCTCTACCGCAACGGTAACGGCTACAATTTTCCTTCCTACCCCACCCCGCGTCGTCTCGGGCCACCATCAGCTTTCGGTCACGACCGGACAATGACATTCTACCCCGCACCCCCACACCGCACTCAGAGCCTCGCCACCACCCCGCACCTCGCCTACATATTTTGTTCAATTACTTTGTCTGTCGCTCCGCAACGACCGGGTTTACCCCCCCCCCCACCGCGCAAAACACCAACCGCAATCGAGTCCGTCGGTCACGGTCTCCCCTACCCCGCACCCAGAGCCTCACCACCCACCCCGCACCTCGCCAACATATTTTGTTCAATTACTTTGTCTGTCGCTCCGCAACGACCGGGTTTACCCCCCACCAACCGCAATCGAGTCCGTCAGCGACAACCTAGCTTCCTACCCCGCACCCCACCCCGCGTCGTCTCGGGTCACCATCTGCTTTCGGTCACGACCGGTCGTACAACCCAGCCCCCCGTACCCCGCACCCTACATCCCGCGGGAGGCGACTCAACGAGCGCGCTTCGGCCAAGGTCGCCGGCATCCTGTACTCCGCACCTCGCCTACCTCTCGGTCACGGACACCGGCTGCAACCTATCTCCCTACCCCGTACCACCATCCCACACCTTTACCCCGCACCCCCGCACCGCATCGGTCACGGACGTCGGCTTCCTACACCGCACTCCCCACCCCACCCCACCCACCGCAACGCGCGTCGTCGGTCACGACCGGACGACTACCTACCCCGCACCGCTGCTCCTCGCGAGGCCGATCGGTCAAGGGCGCGCGGCGACAGAGTCACCGGTTACCGGACTGTCTATATAGGGAACCGACGACGCGAAGCCGGCCTCACTCCTTTCACAATGACCGACAGCAGCAGCAGCAGCAGCAGCGGCAGCAGCAGCGAACACCGTGCTATCAATGGTAATGTAATTACTATAAAATTTATGATACTTGACAATACACTAAACACACAAACAGTATTATTAGATTACAAACACACGGTTGTTGATAAGATGTGTAGCGAAGCCGTAGCATTAAATAATTATATAAAATGGTATTTAGCAGTTCGTGTATCTTTTAAAAAATTAATAAACACCGAAAATATTTATTGTAATGCGGTATTCAGATCGCGTACAGAACTTAAGTCACAGTATGACGATATCGATGAACAGTATTCGATAGCTAGCGAGAAAATAATGGAATCCGTTGACAAATTCACGCGCGACGGAAGCGGGTGGGTCGAAAACGGTGTCGAGTCGGTGGAATTAAATATTACAAAATACAACCCTCTTGTGGGGTCGAGCTTTCTACCTACACCATCGAAATTATCAAACAGTAAGAAAGGAATTATCAATATAAAAAATGTAGACGATGAAAAGTGTTTCTTGTGGTCTGTGCTCGCTGGTATACACCCGATCGCGTGTAACCCGCATCGCGTTAGCCATTACCTTCCGTACGAAGAAGAAATAAACATGAAGGACATTCCTTATCCCGTCGCACTCAATAAGATAAAACGGTTCGAAAAATTAAACGAAAACATATCCGTTAACGTTTTTGGCTATGAAGGCGAGGTATATCCTTTACGTATCACTGAACATCGCGGTAGAAAGTACCACGTAAACCTACTGCTACTGTCCGACGCGAACACTACTCACTACTGCCTCATACGGAACCTTTCGCGTACGCTTTCGTCGTTGACAAAACGAAAGGGCACTTCGTTTTATTGCAACTACTGTCTACACAGATTTGCGGACAATAAAGATACTAACGCGGCGCGAAAACGAGTTGAAGAACACGAACGCAACTGTTCTCAGCACGGAGTACAGAAAGTAAAACTTCCTGACGAGGACGAAAAGTGGATGTATTTTAAAAACTTTTCACTTTGTCACCGCGTACCTTATACGGTATACGCTGACTTCGAATCGTTTATTGTTCCGACCACCGGTAAAAACGTGGCACATCATATACCAGCCAGTTTCTGCTATGTGATAGTTGACTGGATGGGAAACGCCGTCAAGGAACCTGTAATATACCGCGGTAAAGACGTGGTGGACACGTTCCTTCGTGTGCTTTTAGCCGACGTTCAACGACTCGATAGAAAGTTTAATAAACCGATCCAAATGACAGCGGTCGATGAACGGTCATTCCGAAACGCCACTCACTGTCATCTGTGCAAGCAGCCGTTAACGAACGACACGGTTCGAAATCATTGCCACATAACGGGTAACTATTTAGGCGCTGCTCACAATGCGTGTAATATAATTTACAAAATACCAACACACGTTCCGGTTTTTTTCCATAATTTAAGTGGCTATGACTCGCATAATTTGATGCAAGGTTTCGGAAAGTACAAGGAAGATGAAATAACGTGTATCGCTACTACAAGCGAACGTTACATCTCCGTTACACTCGGTCAGCTCCGGTTTCTCGATTCTCTGCGGTTCATGAACGCGTCACTTGAAAAACTCGTCTCCAACTTATCCGCGGATAAATTTAAAATCCTTAATCAATTTTACACGCGTAATGTTGATTTACTGTTACGTAAAGGTGTGTACCCTTACGAATACGTTACGGACGATTCAAAATTTGACGAGAGGCAGTTACCGGACCGCGTACATTTTTACAACGGGTTGACAGAGTCGGATATAGACGAAGAAGATTACGCGCACGCTCGAACGGTTTGGTCGGCTTTCGACATGCAAACGTTCGGTGATTATCATGACCTTTATTTAAAAACGGATGTACTACTGCTTGCTGATGTATTTGAAAACTTTCGAAACATGAGCCTGCAGTACTACGAACTCGATCCGTGTAACGTTTTTACCACCGCCGGTTTAGCGTGGAACGCGATGCTGAAAATGACAGGAGTCAGGTTAGAGTTACTCCGCGATGTACACCTGTACATCGAAAGAGGTATCCGTGGCGGCTTAGCAGCAATTTCTAATAGGTACGCCAAAGCCAACAACCCGTACATTCCCGATTATGACGCAAGCAAGCCGCACAACTATTTACTTTACCTCGATTGTACCAACCTGTACGGAACGGCTATGACACAGCCTTTACCACTGTCCGGTTTTCGATGGTTGGAACGTACAGTGATCGATACGTTGAACGTGCACGCGTTACGCGACGATGGTGATACCGGTTATATCCTGGAAGTCGATCTGGGGTATCCACATTACCTACACGACTTACACAGTGACTACCCTTTAGCACCTGAAAAGCGTACTATTACGGACAGTATGCTTTCACCGTACTGCTATCGCATGAAGCTGTTAAAAGACTTTGTGTGTAGTAACGGTAAGGTAGAGAAACTGATAACGTCCCTCGAGGACAAGACAAAATACATTGTTCATTACAGAACACTGAAACTCTACCTCGAACTAGGAATGGAGTTGAAAGCGATTCACCGTGTGTTAGCATTCACACAGTGCGTATGGTTGAAACCTTTCATCGATTTTAATACGGAGCGACGAAAGGAAGCCAGAAACACCTTTGAAAAAGACTTTTTTAAGTTAATGAATAACGCACCGTACGGAAAATCGTTGGAAAACGTACGAAAGCGAATCGATTTCAAGTTAGTTCCAAACGAGAAGAAACTTCACAAACTAACCGCTAACCCCAGGCTACAACATTTCTTCATCTATAACGAGGACCTGGTAGGTCTCACGATGAAAAAAACATTCATTACACTGAACCGACCTTTGTACGTTGGGTTCAGTGTATTGGATATTAGTAAGCTGATTATGTATCGGTTCCATTACGGATTCACGATGAATACGTACGGGTCACGTGCACGTCTATGTATGACGGACACTGACTCTCTGTTGTACGACATTCGCACCGACGATGTGTACAAAGACATGGAGGAGCATCTCGAACTCTTTGACACGTCGGAGTACCCTAAGGCACATCCGTGCTATAGTGAAACAAACAAGAAAAAGTTGGGTACTTTTAAAGACGAAACAAATGGAATACCGATACTTGAATTTGTCGGGTTGCGCGCAAAATGTTATTCATTCGTTACGGCAAACGATAAAGAGAAAAAGGTAGCGAAAGGTGTGCCACGTTCCGCGATAGCTACACAGTTGAAACATCAACTTTATAAACAATGTGTAAAGACCACTTCTCAAACTTATACTACGGCGCAGACTATCCAAAGCGAAAAACATAACATATACACAAGAAAGCTTACAAAATTATCGCTGTCACCATACGATGACAAACGATATGTCTTGGATGACGGTGAAACAACACTGGCGTACGGTCATTATAAACTCTGTCAACCCAGACGCGAGATAATTCAGCAAGCGAGAAAATCCGTTATAAATTATGCGTTCGATATACGTTGATATAAGACTCGCTTGCAGGAGCAACACACTGTCAGTAACGACGATGAAGTCGGTGAGGTTCAGTGAAAACGTAACGGTATATCTCGTACCAAAATTTTGCGATTCGCGCTTCGGGTGGCGATATGGAAAACGTACGCAAAACTATTGCAAAAGAATTGCACAGACCGGTGAGAAGGAACTTTCCCAGACGTGCGGTGGAGGTGAAGGGGTTACACGATCTCTACCAAGCGGATTTGGTGGAAATGATACCGCATGCCAAGTTGAACAAGGGGTACAAATATCTAATGACGGTAATAAACGCATTTAGCAAGTATGCATATGCGATTCCCTTAAAAACTAAATCGGGTGTTGAAGTAGCACATGCTCTCGAACCAATAATTGTAAAAAATAAAATGAAATACCTGCAAACGGATAAGGGGAAAGAGTACTTTAACACTACCGTACAAGCTTTACTAAAGAGATTCAACGTCAAACACTATTCAACGTATAGCGAGAAGAAAGCGTCCATCGTAGAGCGATTTAATCGTACGTTGAAAACGAACATGTACCGCGCGTTCAGCGAGCAAGGCCATTATCGGTGGTTGTCGCTTTTGCCTAAACTGGTGATGGAATACAACGACAGAGTGCATAGAACTATAGAGATGAAGCCGCGACAAGTCGACAAGAGCAACGAGCAAATTGTGTTGGAACGAATAAGAAAAAATACCGTACCGCGGAAAGTGAGCAAGAAACATAAGTTTAAAATAGGCGATCGAGTGCGTATCAGTAAATACAAAATCACATTCGCTAAAGGTTATACACCAAACTGGACGAACGAGATATATACAGTGCACAGAGTTCAGCCAACCGTACCGGTTACGTACTTGTTGAAAGATCATACGGGTGACGTTGTGGAAGGTGGGTTTTATGAACAAGAATTGAGTAAAACCAGCGTTGGTGATGTGTATCTCGTTGAGAAAATATTACAACGTAAAGGTGATCGCGTGCGAGTGCGCTGGCTCGGCTTTGACGGTAAACACGATTCGTGGATACATAAAAAAGATCTGATATAATAGCATTACCACAGTATTTAACCGAACGTAAACGAGTTAAGATGAAGATTGAACAACAATCGTTAAAGTTAAATGTTAAGAACGTAGACTCTGCTAAGTACAACGGTGAAGTTGCATATAATAAACACAGTCCACTGTTTCCAAACACAGTTCGATGTATCGTGTGCGGCGGGTCATGTAGCGGGAAGTCAAACGTTGCCTTTAACATGTTATTCGATTCAAACGGACTGCGATTTCAGAACCTGTACGTGTTCTCCAAATCGTTATTTCAACCAAAATATCGTATGTTGGAAGACGTTTTTAACGCTCTCGCTGACGAAGGAATGATGTACTTCACATACAGTGAAAACGATGAAGTACCACCTCCGCACGAAATTGTATCTAATTCAATCATGTTGTTCGATGATGTGGTATGTGAACGGCAGAATAACATACGAAAATATTTCGCTATGGGACGGCATAGCGGTGTGGACACTTTGTACCTTTGCCAAACGTATAGTCTGGTGCCAAAGCAACTGGTGCGTGATAATGCCAATTTCTTGGTTTTGTTCAGACAAGATGATCTCAATTTACGTCACGTTTACAACGATCACGTTAACACAGATATGAAATACGAAGAGTTCAAAGCGATGTGCGCCGAAGCGTGGAAGGATCGTTACGGATTCATAGTCATCAACAAGGACTCACCGATAAACGCAGGTAGATACAGAGTGGGTTTCGATCGTTTTATACATAAATAGAATAGTTTGTGCAAGAAAGTCATCAGTGTCAAGATGGATGACAAGCAATTGACACATGAAATCGATGCAATTAGCGATAACATAAGACAAAAGTATCGCGCGTTGAAACATGACATCAGAGAGAGCGATGAAGCGTTAACGAGAAAGTACAAACCTCTTTTGGAACCGTTAACCCAGATTTCGGAAAAGTTGAATGACTCCAGTGATAAAATAAAACAAAAAATAAAAGTTGAAGATGAAGATACGAAGGCAGCTGTTGAGACGAAAACACCATCACAACCTCGTTTCCTCAGAACGGAAGTGTTGGCACAAACGCCTGATGTCGAAACACCGAACGTAACTCTTGAAGAGTTTTTAACAACACCCGAAGGTCGACACGAAGCACAAGAATACGTTGAACAATCTGTCGAAGGTCCGCTCGCGAGGAAATACTTACTGCTCGCGTTGTCTGATGATCGAGATAAGAAGATGGATCATACGTACGGTGTTCGTAACGTTGAAGACAAATGGATGGTAGGCAATTCGGTGTTGGAGATCAATCAAGACGATAGCTTCTACATAGCTGGAAAACGATACAGAGGCACACCGGGCCTCTACGAACTTATGTTTATGAAAGAACCCGACAAGAGCGTCTACGATGAAAACGATTTAGCAGCGTACAAGTCTATACTGTCGGACACTAACGCTTATAAACGTTATTATTTACCCAATGCTAAAGTAAATACAAACAAAGGTTTAAAGTACAGAGAGATAATCGCTCGATTGTTTCCACCACGCAGCGGACGTGGTATCGATTACGTACACTGGAACGATCCCAACGAACTGGTTGAACGGTTAAGACTGCTGGTAAGTTCAAAACGCGTCGGTCACACCGGACACGACAACGAAATCATCTCAGTAGTAGAGGAATTACGTGAAGCCAACATTATCGTATAAATTTTATGAACGTCGGTGTAACAACTCATTGACGTCAACACTGTCAACATGTGCGGGTTAGATTTGACACCTGACTTTGAAGTCGAAAACGAGAGACTGAAAACCTTTACATCATGGCCTGTGCATTTCATCAGTCCGACCGCTATGGTTGCCGCAGGCTTTCATTACACAAATGAAATTGACAGGGTTCGATGTTCATTTTGCGGTATAGAAATCTTTCGTTGGAAAGAGGGTGACGATCCGATTGTGTTACACACGCGATGGTCACCACAGTGTCGTTACTTAAAACGGTTAGCACATCATTTGTAGCGTGCAGTCGTACAATGGTTGTGGACAAGTTCGGGAGACATCAAAGCGCCGTGAGCGTGCGACGAGAAACAAAAAGACAATTACGCGATACTGTAGGATTTAAGATTACGAATGATGGGCATATAGATGTTGAAAACAAAAAGATCCGCAATCTGAACGAACCGGATGCAGCAAAGGATGCTGTATCCCTGAGTTATATGCAAACACATTGTCTGCTACTCGATGATGAACGTAAAAGCGTGGACGTTAAAGGGTGTAGATTGAAAAATGTTGATACTCCTGTAGACGTTAAAGACGTAGTCAACAAATATTACGTTGATGACAACTGTATACAACACTCGAGTCAAGAGAGAGGTGAGGTCATCGATGCACGAGATCGATGGGTAATCAACGTTCGAAGTCCGGAACAAGCGACCGATGCGGTCAACAAAAACTACGTAGACTCGAATGTCATTAAAAAAGTATCGAATAGCTATTTGTTTGGACAGAGCTGGTTGTCGGGAGTGAGTTCACCGATTTTTGCAGATGACGCGGTTAACGTAAAATACATGTTGCAGAACACCGTTAGCTTGGGCGAAGATGGTGTTTTCAAAGCAGCGGAAAAGAGAATAACAGACGTAGCAGATGGTTTTGCGGAGAGCGATGCTGTTAACTTACAACAATTAAATGACGTGAGACGATACGTAAAGAGCGAGATGTATAAAGTCGTTAAAACATTTCAGTATCAACTGGATTACTACTTATTGAAATTGTCTAAGCCACGTAGTTCAGAAGACGAGTGGACACTCGACACGAAGGAAATAAAAAGGTTAATAGATGAATACGATAAAAACACAGAAGAGAAAGACTGGAGATCGGTTTACGATGTACAACAACGTTAGGAGGAAAAAGGGGTGGGGCGTCGGAAACGTGCTTAAAAACGTTGTACCGTCCGTTGTTTCGTCAGTTATCAATCGAGCGGTGGACGCACTACCTGTCGAATTACATCTGCCGGGTTACAGATTCTGTGGACCGGGCACGAAACTCGAAGAAAGATTAGCGCGTGGTGATCGCGGAATCAACCAATTAGACGAAGCCTGTCGCGAACACGACATCGCTTACGCTCAATACAAAGACAACGAAAGTAGACGTATTGCAGATCGTAAACTCGCGGAAAAAGCGTGGGGACGGGTAAAGGCGTTGGATTCGGGTATCAGCGAACGAGCTTATGCGACAGCAGTTGCAGCGGCCATGAAAGCAAAATCAGCAATAGGAAGCGGCCGACGTCGTAAAAATAAAAAGAATGTGAGTAGTCGTGGTCGTGGTGCTGGTGGTGGGATGAAAAAGAGGAGGAAGAGAACTGTCCGAACCGTTAGGAAAAAGAAGAGAACTGCGTCCGGATTGTATCTACGTCCGTACCGAAAAAACTAATTCACATACCGCTCCGCCCGTTGTCCGAAGATGAATTACGTGTATACGCAAAAAAGCTAAACATACCGTATTTTAGAGGTGTTTACATGCGTAACGCATTACCGGATACAGCGCCGTGGAAGAACGAAAGCGTCATCGTAAATTTGGACGACGAGAGCGGACCGGGAACCCACTGGGTATGTTACAAGAAGCGTGGAAATCGAGTACACTATTTTGACGGGTTCGGTAATTTACGTCCACCTCTCGAGCTGATGCAATATTTTGGTGATACAGCCGACGTTCGTTACAACTATGAACGGAAGCAACCTCCTCACACGGTCATCTGCGGTCATTTATGTTTAGACTTTTTATCGTCTTCTGATCAGTAAACTTCAGCATGTCGTCGCTAACGGTCACCGTGACGGGTACCGACGCTGCGAATCTCGTGTGTAACTTTTTCCCACCTCTCGAGTTATACGGTGAATGGTACGTTGGACTATTGGATTTTACATCGTATAATTCAATACCAAACGTTACTGAAGGAAAAAATAATGCATTTCCAGTAAAAATTTCCAAGGATCAGTGGTCCGTCATCAAGTTGCCTACCGGCACCTATGAAATCAGTGATATCGAAACGTATCTGCAGAAACAGTTAGGCGAGAGAACAATCAGTTTACGTCCAAACAACAACACATTAAAGTGTGAAATTTACTGTAAGCATGTCATCGACTTTTCGCATACACCGAATACCATTGCAAGTATGTTAGGATTCAAGGAGAATCAGCAGCTGGAAGCGTATAAAACACACGAGTCGAACGTACCCGTTGACATAATCAAAGTTAACACCGTTCACGTACGGAGTAATATCGTACAGGGTGCGTACAAGGACGGTCAGGAACAGCACACGTTGCATTCGTTTTATCCGACCGTGGCACCAGGTTTCAAAATAGTTGAAACACCGACAAACGTAATATACTTACCGGTAAACGTACAACGCGTTGACAACATCATATTGTCTCTCGTTGATCAGGACGGGGATTTAGTTGATTTTCGCGGTGAAGTTATCACGATACGACTGCATCTGAAAATATGGGATTGTATTTCGGACAAACGTCACCTGTAAAAAGGGAGTGTGTACGAAAGAAACATGGTAGTCGGTGTTCAACGTTGAAGCGATTGACATCAAGGAACAAGCGTTTCTTACTTTCACTTGGATTCAAATTATACGATTAAAATAATGTCGGGTGAAATTCTAGCTATCGAACGAGGAGCGGCTTTCGATAACAGAATCGTTGAGTTCGAATATCGTACGCACGCACCGTATGCTTCCACCCGATACGGTAACAACGATGAAATACGTATACCCATCCAACAACAGGATGTTTTCACTTTACCGGCGGAGAGTTTTCTGTACATCGAAGGAACATTGACCAAGGTTAACGCTACCGACACAGCGTTGAACGTGAAATTAATCAACAATGCAATGGCTTTCTTGTTTGAGGAGATCCGTTACGAAGTGTGCGGTGTGGAAGTGGATCGTACAAAAAACGTTGGAATTACGAGCACTGTGAAATTGTTACTATCGAGCAATGAGCATGAAAGAAAGCATCTAATCAATGCAGGATGGGTGACGACAACCGACGAGTCGTTGACAGTACACGAGAGTACCGGTGATTTTACGTTTTGTCTTCCGTTGAAAATGCTACTCGGTTTCAACGTGTCTACATTCTTTTGTATTTGATCAAGTATTATTAATTGTAGGAAATTATATTCTGTTTTTAATTATTAAAAAACGTATGTGGTTTATAACATAAAAAGTTAAGATAAAGAATCATTAAAGTGTTAATTAAATTTTTATGTGTAATTAAATTTTTTTAAAGATTTCTCTCATAGTTACAGAAACCTTGTTTCGATGTTATGTGTTTGTGCGAATGCGAGGGAGATGTATGTCGTTCACCACCATATGGTGACCACTGTAACATTCTGAGTGCTTGTGAGTGGAGAGAATTTACACTCTGAAGAACAATTGTTTTAAAAAATTATAAGCGTTGTTACCTTTGTTATTATCTAAAATACTAAAAAGAGTTGAATTCAAGGTTTTGGTGTACCATTTTACACATGTAGTTAACACCATAGTAATTATCATTTGATGTGTGTCTACATTTAGTATGTTATTATTAACATATTACACATCAACATTGTAATATTGTATGTTATTAATTATTATTATTATTTTATATTGTTAGACATATAAGGCTTGTTTTGGTTGTAGTAAATGTAATTATTATTTTGTTAATTATGTGTGTGTGTGTGTGTGTGTGTGTATATATATATGTGTACAGAGAGAGAGAGAGAGAGAGAGAGAGAGAGAGAGAGAGAGAGAGAGAGAGAGAGAGAGAGAGAGAGAGAGAGATAAAGTGTTTATTTTGTTTAGTTATGTATATAGAGAGCGCGCGTATGTTTTGCACAATTATAATTGTCTTGTGAATATAGAACGTGTCTGTGTAGAGAGAGAAAGAAAATTATAGCTTATGATTTGATTGTAAAAGCTTTCGATATTATTAAAACTTATATATAAACCGTAACCTTTGTTATTTTATTATTATACCTTTATACAAAACAGTTATTCCTATCATACTTGAATAAGGTATACGCCAGCGAAGATAACAAGTTTTTATAGTTGAGATGCAGCCAACTTACTGATAAAGAGACAGCTGGATTGTGGTATGCGCCAGCATGCGAAGAAAACCGGTTTATAGGGTTCAGATGCATCTCTCTCTAAAGAGAGAGACAGTGAGAGAGAGCGTATAATCTGTTTGTATCAACACACAGCGATTCAACCAGACCTGTTTGTTACAATTTTGCAGGTACACAGAGTAAAATATATTTATACAATTACACAATTTTAGTAATGCATAATTTTAATATGTTTTTTCTAAACAATATTCAAATGGATGCATCTGTTCTATTATAACACAATATACTCATATATAATAATACAATATATGGTTTTGCGAACCGCAGATCCAGGTTCAAATCCCGAGGAGTCAAAATTTATTTTGTGGAAACCAACACCTGTCGGAAACCATCTGTATAGCCTCCTGTTTCGTCATACCCAGTGTTTTATACATGCGTCATGTGGGCGTACCCACAAATTTCGGGTACCCCCATCCGTTGTTTTAATCATTTAGGGTACCAAAATTCTGACATTAAAAAAATTTCGAGAGAGAACGATTATTTTGTTACATCAAAATAAACCAGAACGCGGAAGTGTTTTAACATTCGGACACCAGCTGCCAGGGCCTCTGTCATGAACTGGAACCCGGTTAGGGCGTACCCACAAATTTCGGGTACCCCCATCCGTTGATTTAAACATTTCGGGTAACGGTACCCGATACCCCCAAAATTTCGAGTAACGGTACCCGATGACATAGCCTCTGCGCGTCCGGGCAACCGCCGAATTCCGGGTACCCCCATCCGCTACACATTGTTTTCGGCTACCAAATTTTGAACATGCAGAAACCACGGCCTTCGTGACGTCTTGAAACAGGTTTTAGCCATGCGGACGCCAGCGACTTGAGCCTCTGTATGACGTCATGAACTGGAACACGGTAGTGTTTCAGTCACACATACACACACATACACACACACACACAAAACAGTGACGTCACATGGACAGCTCGGACACCAGCTGCCAGTGCCTCTATGACGTCATGAACTGGAACCCGGTAGTGTTTTCGTTCGGAACCCGGAAGTGTTTTCGAACACTCACTTTCCCTCTACTAATGTAATTAATAATTGACAAAACCCCGATAAATAAAAATACACTAACCCAAGAATTAGAAGTATATGTAAATAAGAATTCTAGAAAGACTTGAACTTATTAAGTATAAATAATATTTGTAAAGAAAGAGAGAGATAGTGAGAAATAAAAATAACTAAGTGACAAGGAAAAAGTAATGATAGGGATTACCCACTAATAAACACTTAAAATAAAAAGTTTAAGAAGTGCCAAAAGTGAAAGTGTAAAAACCCCAAAATAATGAGTAAATCAGTGATAAACACCATATAGTTTAAAAGTGAAGGTTATGAATAAAAAAGAATATTGTAAATGATAGTATGATAAAGAATAGTGATAGATAAGAAAACACTTAGTAAATCAGTAATAAACACTAAATGATTTAATAGTGAACATATAAGAATTGTATTGTTAAAAGTAATTAAAAATAGTATTTAGATTAGATATAAATGAAGGATAGGATGTTATTCAGGGGAAAAAGCCCATGTAAGGTAAACAGTTAGTGTTACCATGGAATGGAGGGAGAGATAGTAAAGAAATAAGAAATTAAAAACGCAATCAATTAACACCCCATGTTATAAGGGATAATCGATTAAGTAAGTTTAAAAGGAGTGATGATGTTTCTCACCCAAAAAAAAAAAATAGTAAAGAATGAAATGAATTGTAAACCAACATTACATAATAACTGGTAAAGATTGTTCATTTAAATTTATGAATAGGATATGGCTGAAGGAAGTATACAGTCCATAGGCCTAGTTGTTATATTTTATGTAATAAAGAATAGTAAGTAATAGCCATATTTAATTAAGAAAGTTGTGTTAGTGGTTGAAATCACAAGCAGAATGATCACTGTTGCACACCACTATAAAAATTATCCCGATTAGCGCTTTCAAGCTTCACAGCTCATCGTCAGATCGGAATTGAAAGAAAAAATGTGAAAACAACCCCTTCACCCCATCTCACCCCACCCTGGTCACACACAACAAGGTATAATTCAAATGTCCCTTCCCCACCCCTGAGCTCTGTCCCTCCATCTGGACAGTTACATATTTTTCTTCATCTAAAATATATATGTAAATGTGTAAAAGAAAAATATACAACTGTCCAGATGGAGGGACAGAGCTCAGGGGGTGGGGAAGGGACATTTGAATTATAGTTTGTTGTGTGTGAACAGGGTGGGGTGAGATGGGGTGAAGGGGTTGTTTTCACATTTTTTCTTTCAATTCCGATCTGACGATGAGTTGTGAAGCTTGAAAGCGCTAATCGGGATAATTTTTATATAGTGGTGTGCAACAGTGATCATTCTGCTTGTAATAGCCATATTGTTAGCAATGGCAAGTTAAATAAATAAGAAGGTAAATCAATACAGAAATAATAAACACTGGAAAATCAGTTAGGAAATAATTGACAAGCCATGAAGTAGAAAAAAATATTGACACAATCAGTACAAAAACAAATTCAAAACACATTAACCAATAAACGAATCAATTATAATAACAAAACAAAACACTTTAGAGTAAAATGAGATATTATTGGTATAAAATAAGTAAATATAATCAATGGCTACTTAGGCCTATGAAAGACCCAACTGTAAAAAACAAATAGATACAAATTGTATAAAATCAACAAAGAAATTAACAAATCCAAGGCGAGTAACCAGCCAAGGATAATTTGTAAATCATATTAAAAGAAAAATGTTAGAATAAGGACTTAAATTAAAAGAGAAATATAGTTAACAAATATTAAAATAATTGTACAAACATTAATATTTTGAAGAACCCAACCTTATGGGATATCAGAATAATCTTTGAAAGGAAATAAAAACAGTAGTGATAATATTTAATATGTAGGGAGGAAGACAGAAGAATAAAAGCAATCAGAAGATATACAGTAATTTTGAATAAAAATTCAAAATTGATAACAATGGTTATAAGACAAGATTAACCAATCAGAATTAAATTGTAACCATGACAACAGACGTTGGTTACGAATTTTCCGTTAGATCTTATTACTCGTAAAGTGACGCTCTTGCAGAACAGAAGCCAAATCGGGAACGATCAAAATTCTAATTTAAAAAGTCAAAATAGTAAACAAAATTACCACAAATGAACAAGAAAGAAGCAGACGATGACTGAAACCATTTAACTGATTTCGATGACCAATTAAATAAAAAAGAAATGAATAAATTGCTACGATTAATTTGAAAAAGATGCCAGACGCCCTAGACAATTGAAAATTGAATATGATTGTGATTATGAGTACACCCAGTCTACTGATGTGTTAAGTATCATTAAATTACCCAAATTTCAGAATTAAACTCACTTTAAATATTTCTCACGGTAATCTGAACTCTCACTATAAACTGCATATAATTTCTTTCAAAGATTAAATAAAAAACTAAGACACTGAAAATTTGTCAACTTGTAAAATTAACCTGTTGTTAGTTTACGAACTTTTGAAACACTTTTACTACACTCCAAGAACAAGTTATGGCTACACATTATATTATTTAAGTATAAATAATGTAAGGTAGTGTATTTTTATTGTTGTAATCATTAATAATCCTTTTATCGTAATCACAAGAAACCAAGACGTTTGACGAAAATATCTGTAAACAACTTCCACAGTCGCCATTATTGACTGTCTGAGACTTTCAAAATCGATTTGTCAAACCCTAGAGAAATTGTCTTATATTAATTGTCGGTGCAAATGTATTACAAAACAAAATATAATCTGTGTTAAACTGAATAATTGGTAATCACCAAATAATAAACAAGTACTGAGTGTAACCACTGTGTTTTAATTTCATTAGGAAGGTGTATTATAATTTTTGTACATTTTAGCGAATAGCTAGTATTGACGGCAAGCGCTCAGGTAGACAACTCAACGAACTATCGGCCTGATTAAGAAGGTCGAACCGAGGCGGGAATAAATTCGAATTCTTCACACCGCCTGAGCTGAACTCGCCCTATCATCATAAAATTTTTTAATTGTTTTAATTAAACAATTTGGCGCCACCCGGGATTTATACACCCCTAGTGAACAACAGGTAAAGACTTCGATACCTGGTTATTCGTACGTTCGCGACGGACACAATCAGCATAAGTTATGGTCCAGAGCGATGACGGATTGGTAAGACACGTTACACCAATTACACTTATACACGTTTACAATTAGCGGACATCGTTGACATAACAAATTGGCGACCAACTTGTGAGGCTAGAAGAAAGGGAAATACGAAATTCTAGCGGCGATTACGAAAGGATAACAAGATGCACAACATAAGATACCAAACTAAACAACGCGAGAAGGAGGCTGACAAGGAAGCAGAGAGGTTAGAAGAGGACCAAGAAATGGAAGAAAATAGAGGGGAAGAAGAGGAAGGAACATCGGTTGAAGAGGTGGAAACAATAATAAACACGGAAGAACCAACCCAAGACAAAGAAATGGAACCACAAGCGGGTGACAAGGGAGAAGTTAGAGGAGACCCGAACATAACTAAAATTAATGGAAATGATGAATAGTATGAACGATAAATTAGACAAGAAAGAGGAGAGTCTGAAACAGATGAAGGAAGAAACTAAAGAACAAAACAAGGTTTTAAGGGAAACCTTAAAGAAACAAATCAGTGAAACTATAGACACACTGAACACTAGAATCAAAAGCAGCAATGAAACATTAAAACAACAAATTAACAAAATAATGAAACCTTACAACAGCGATTGACGGAGGACATTCAAAGAAGGAATGAAGAGTTGAGGGAACAATTGAAGGAGGATCACGAGAAAAATAAATAAGAAATGAAGCAGCAAATAAGACTAATATTAAGAGGATATCGTGAAGAAAGCGAACAGACAAAAACGGAGATGAACAAGAAATGGGAAGAAACCAATTACAAAATAGATCTACTTAATGAGACATTAGATAACAGGTTCCAGAAAATGAATGAAACGCTAGACAGCACTTCTGAAGGAAATAATGAAAAAATAGAAATTAAAGAAGACCCAAGTACATGGTTATCTCAAAATAAAAGTAACGAAAACCAAGAGAAAATTAAACACAGAAACCAACCGTAGAGGAGTACAGAAGAACCAAATAATTAAAAAGATTAAGAAAACAAAAGATATAGGAAAAATATGTAAAAAGAAACTAATAAAAACACAAGAAGAATTGGAGATGATGAAGAACGAACTACTTGAGATGTTTAATCTACCAATTACCGACCAGAATGAAATAATCACAGCTATCCCCCCACCGACAGCGATCCCCTCTCCCACTACCGGCTGCGCGCGCAGCTATCCCCTCTCCGCTCCCACTACCAATTACCGGCTGCGCGCGCAGCAATTCCTTCAGCTCTCTCCAGCGATGCAGGAGGGGGATATGTACTGGGGGAAACGCGCATTCTTTAAAGGACATGTGAAAATCAGTTTATAATATATGGTCAGTCAGCGTCCTGTTGTAAGCGAATAAAAATAACTACATATTTCAAACCACATAGATCTTCACTGAGTTCATCTCATTGAAGATAAGGCTACATTTAACACCCTTACGGTACTCGTGCATATTTTCTTATTAGAAACATGTCACGCTTATTGAATACTTTAACTAAAAGTAAGACTCCTTCGTTCTACTACAACTATTGCTTACAACGTTTTCGAGATAATACAGATCCTTAAAAAAAGCACAAAAACGACTCGAGGATCTCGAGGTACTTTGCACGCCGTACAGTGCGTGAAAAGTCGAATTGACGACCGGAAAATATCGTAATATGTACTTCAGGGATTACACAAACTGCCACAGGGTAACTTACACGGTGTACGCAGATTTTGAATCGTACCTTCTTCCCGTGTCTGGTTGTAAACACAAAAGCGATAGATCGCACTCGTTTAACAACGCGCATCACGTGTCATGTAGTTATGTAATCGTTGATTGAACCGGAAAAGCTGTTCAAGAACCGGTTTTGTATCTCGGTAAAGATGTTGTGGATACGTTAATTCGAACACTGTTGGAAGACATTAGTCGGCTCGAACGTGATTTTAACAAACCCATCTGCATGACTGAAGAGAATGAGCGCGAGTTTCAAAACGCTACCATATGTCATTTATGAAAGAAATGTCTCGAGTGCAAAGGGGACAAAGTGCGAAACCATGATCGCGTGACGGGCGAGTACTTGAGAGCCGCACATAACACTTGTAATTTGAACTACAACATACTGCAACACGTTCACGTGTTCTTTCACAACTTGTGAGGCTACGATTGTCACCATCTGATGCAGGCTTTCGGAAAAATTCAATCGTGAAAACATTAAATGTATCGCCACGATCAGCGAACGTTACTTGTCCGTGTCACTCGGCCCCTCCGGTTTCTCGCTTTGTTGTACGATATACGGACTGATGTCGTGTAGACGGACATTAAGGAAAACCACCATCTTATCGATACGACAGAATATCCCGTGACGCATCCGTGTTATAGTGTGGTAAATAAAAAAACGGTTGGGTACTTTTAAGAACGAGACGCACGCAAAACTATTGTAGAATTCGTCGGGTTGCACGCAAAAACGTACTCACTGTTAGTGTTACAGGACGACGGGGACAAAAAATGAGAAGCGTGTAGCAAAAGGGGTACCACGAGTGGCAATACGAAATCGTTTAACGCACCCTGATTACAAACGGTGTTTGCTTTCGTCATCGGAATCGAGTAACCGACAAACATATACGTCGGCGCATATTATCCGCAGTGAAAAACACCAACTGTACACGCACAAGATCATCAAACTATCGCTATCACCGTTCGACGATAAACGGTATATCCTGGAAGACGGTCAGAGAACGCTAGCGTATGGGCATTATAGAATTCGCGAGTCCGAGATGGATGTGGAGGAAGCAGAGAATATTCATCGTACCAGTGTTATTCGGTTCGCAAGTCGCGAAAGTGTAATTCGGCATACTTGGAAATAACAACAACAAACAGACAATTTGTAAACGGACCGCATCAGTATTCAGTAGTTTTGACTCAGACTGTCCATCGTCACGGTTAACGAAACTGGAAAGACCGTTCGATTTGGTGAACAACAAAGCGTAAGAACTGTATTCGGTACATTATCTCCGGGAAGCATTACCGATGGTTCGTACGTACAGTAAATACTTCGGCCTACGCTATTCTGAGAAACATAGTTAAACAGTGTTCGACGAACGTTTTTACGATCAGTGGCATATGTGCACAAGCGCCGTGACCAATGAGTTTTGTTTATTATAAAGTCATAAATCTTACACTCATACTTTGAGTCTCGCATCCGTTGACCTATAACAGAACTCAAAGCGAGCCACCCGAACTACGGTTTACCCGAAAACGATAACGTGCTAGTTGTGGAAAGAGCAATGGTACGAGTGCTGTATTCTGCCACGATTTTACATTCACTTTAACGCTTTATTATATCGCACAGAGTAAAATTAGAATAACAATTTGTAACACGCAATTTGTAGAGCACCAGTGTTCAGCAACATATTAGTGGAGCGCTGTTGCAAAGTTCACAGGATATATAGCGCGAGTGTCGATGCGCGCGCAACTGTTCTAAAAATGCCGTTACGCGCATGCGCAAATAATTCCAATGCGCATGCGCAGCGGACTGAAAGAAGAGATGATTTACATAGTAAAGGTACGCTTAAGCCGACGAAATGATCTTTAACATATACGTGGTTTTTGATCTTGAAAGAACATTCGTCTACCTCCTCGTAATACATATCGTACAGAAGAGTACCACCCGTGTAGGTGTGCATCGCGGCGTTTATTTTCGACAGCGTGCGAACGCCGAGCGTCGTGATCGGTCGCGGATATTCTTTCACCTGGCTGCAGACTGTGTATATCGAACATGTAGATGTATTTGACTATAAACAGCGTCATGTCTTCGGTCCGCGGTCTCTGCTACATTGCCGAAACTTTGACGGTACGAACGTAAGCCAAACCGTCAATAAAAGCGGACTCCCGCCACCGCCCGGACGCTTCGACTCGAGGTCCAGTGTCCACGAAAAGTTATCGTGCACTATATACACGTGTCTGTTAATTATTAAAAATTGATTAACGTTCTTTAGTCGACATAAATCCGTCGTCGTCGTCGTCGTCGTCGATGATGATGAGAATACCAATTAGCGGCTGCGCGCGCAGCGATTCCTTAGGTTAATCCGGTATTTTTTCACCGTCGTCGGTGAGGTTAAACTGAATCTTGGCGGTGAAGTCGGTTAGGTTTAGCCCTCATATCACCGAGTCGAGGGCGGAAGTGGTGAGGGGTGGGGTAAAATTGAAATTTTACGGTGAAGACGGTTAGGTTAATCCGGTATTTTTTCACCGTCGTCGGTGAGGTTAAACTGCGGTGAAATCGGTTAGGTTTAAACATCCCCCCCCCACACACACACACACACACACACACAAGTTTCACAAATCATAAGCATAATTTCCGCCCAGACACACTTCCCTTTACAGGGCTGTCAATGTCACGACTCCTCCAGGTTCTAATATGTCTATGGTTTGAACCGTTCTCTTTGCACAGGTAAACTAACAGTTTATTGACTTTAGTTAAAAAAAATAAGAATTTTACTTATTATTGCCGGTTTATTGCCGGATTTTATTTAATGTTTTAAGTAAAATCACGTACTTTTATACGAACTGTAAATTACTTAAAACATTCTTGGAACAACATCCTTAAATTAAAGTGCAAAGGGGAAATTAAACAGTGGTTTTCAAAATATTTTCAGAAAGACTCACTTTGAAAAGATTTATATATCATAAAAATTTAATATTAAAGTGATTCTGGATAAATTTTATTCCTAATGAGATTTATTACCTCTAATTCGGTAAAAAATTAAGATAGAATATTTTGAAATCAGCGTTTTTTCATATTTTTTACCCTTATGCTTCACATTGATTTACTCAAAAACTTTGAGACGCAAAGAATTCATAAAATGTGGGTAAAATAATTTGACAAGAATTCTCATTTGCCTTGAAAAAAAAAGGAATCCAACCTTCAAGCTAATCTCATACAACCACGCAGGAACAGCTCCTGACTACGAGTATTATATGAAAGTATACTTGAAACATCTGTGAGTATTCAGATGAATATTTCTAAAAATTTATCATAATGTTTCTTTTTTCATTTTGTAGGCCTAATACATATTGATTACATGTGTAAAATGTAAAGAGTCGTTAATACGTGTAATGTTTGTGTGCGCTCAAGTGATTATTAGTTCAAAATGATCCCAAGGTTAAAGTGACTATGATACGTTCCAATTTAAAGTTATAATTACTGGAATTATTAGTACAATTATCAAGTTATAATTTTTAGAATATGTGTAAGTTATAACATGAATTAGGTATAAACCTGACGCGTTAAATGTTTTTCCTACTGTGTTTGTAAATAATACTTATCCCCTAATTTTGAAGTAGAAATACTTGTGTTATCTGCCGATTTGTGATTTTAATGAATACCGGTAAGTTTCATTGTTTACAAACACTACATACTATACTACACTGCATTTGTTTAAGAAAGTACATGTGTAATTATGTATATTCGAGGACTGTATCATAACATAAATTGTTTATTATATAGATCTGTAAATTAGTTATGTATGAACAAGTTTTCATTTGACGTCTTATAGTTGAATTCCGTATATCCCGGCGACACTCGTAAAACGTTTATGAGTAGGTGAGATTAAACATTTGCTTGAGAGTAGAAGTATGTAACAACAGATGGGGGATCATGTTCTGTGAAAAAGAGCGTTTATTTCAAAAAGTTTTGTGATGGAGAGCATTCATGTTACTGTTTATGAGAGGGCTCATTACTTCTAGATTTCAGAACGATACTCATGCCAGCAATTATGCCAAAAATACATCGACCATTTTAGTCGATCCAGAGTTGTCCTGCCCTCTCCGTCAGCGTCGATATAGAAAGAGATATCACTTTGTACAGAAAATTTAGTAATTAAAGGAAGCTCCGTCAAATTTCCCACCAGCGTAGCTCTTAACACTGTCTTATTATCTATGTAATACCGAGATATATAAATTATAACCAAGTTATTTGACTGACATTAAGACCAACAGATTCTGTAATCAGATCTTTCTTGCGCACTTCTTCTTCCTTAGCTTTTTCGTTAGCTTCAGCTTCGGAATCTTCAACGGTAACTTCTTCATCATCTTTTATGACTTCTGCAGTGTTCTGTGTCGCTTGTTCTTTCAGCAGAGTTCCGAACTTTTCGAAGAAACCGCCGTCTAACTCTTGTATTCTGCAAAAATAAGTAAAGTATTCGTTAATGAGCAAACAACAGATATAGTACAATAACTGGCGCATAGAAATTATTCTGTGCGTGTAATAGAGTTGACCTTATTTAATGCACAATCACGAGTGCCTAATGTACGCGCACAGACAACTCGGTTACGATTACTACGCTATCATTAAACCAATAATGCCTTTATCTTCTCATAAATTAACATTGAGGCAAAATAAGGATTCTCTTTTTGCAGAAATATTAATTTCACAAGCTGTCACATTAATTATCGCTATATAATTAAAAAAACATATTGTGTTCGTATGTAGGCCTACACTTCTTAACAAGTAATTGTTTTTTTTTGTGATTTACCAGGATAAGGATGAATTTTACTGCTCATTACTTTCAAAGTAGAATTACAAGTTACACAAGTGCACAGACAATCGATCAACACGGCTCCCGATTGACGTACAATATGACGGGCCGAAACGTGTCTCGCACGAGTGAATACTTCTTGACTTTACATTTATCAAACCTTTATGAATAAGTTAATACATCAAGA